>JAYGXS010000009.1:23273947-23350986 GCA_036362985.1 Ligula intestinalis | reverse complement strand
GGAATCAAACTCTACATTTTTAAGTTTGTAAACAGCGTTTCGTGTTCGACTCGAGCTCAGTTTGACCCCGATTTTTTTTGCGCCTTTTTTGGATTTACATGCCCAACGCCGTCGGGCCATAGCCATCGTATTAAATTATTTCGACAAAACTTTGCGAATTTTTTTCTTATTATCGCAAAATAATTTTTTAGTAAATCATTTTTATCAACTTAAAAAAACCCTTCTCATGGTTACTGTATGAAAAAGCCTGTGGCTTGTTGTTTCCAAGACCACTACCAAGGAAACTCCTGCCGAATAATTTAAATTTCCTTTTTTGACGATACTGTAACTGGTCCTATTAACTTGAACTTGCTGCAGCATTAAGAAAGACTATGAAGATCAAAAGTTTTATTTTCAGCAAGATAGGTCAGTCCCACATCACCATCGTGATGTTAAATCCTTCCTTGATGTGTTCTTACCAGACAAGTGTTTTGTACGAGACGGTTTTGTTGAATATCCTCCCCGTTCACCAGACTTCACAGCAATGAAATTCTCTTATAGGAATACCTAAAAGGCAAGGTCTACGCTATGAAACCTAAAACAGTCACTGAATTGAAGGAGGCCATTAAACATGAATGCGGCCTAGAGAAGTGTTCATGGTGTGTGTGCGTGTTGTCAGCAGCCTCTCAATCAAGATGGCCATCATTTTGAGACCATGCAGTGAAAAAATCAATAACGTAATTATCGTTAATATTTTTTAAGCATTTGAAATTACAAAATAATGATTAACACCAAGTGCACAATTATTTTAAATCTGTATACGTTTTTGAGACACGCTGTAGTCAGCCATATGTAGAAGATATTTCATTATTGTAAAAAAGGATTAACTGCAAACATTTCATAACGTAATAGGCTCTACGATTTTTTGGAAGTAAATTTATGTCCGAGAAGGTGACAGACACAAAAATTGCGTTCGCCGAAGGGCTTGGAGAGTGAAAACTTCGTGGACCATTATACTGGACTGTTAACCGCAAACAAACGCCTGGAGGAGTCATTCTTTACTTCAAATTTAATCAGTCTATCGCTCATAAACGGAGTGTAGATAGATTAAAAGCACGCTGTTCGATCAAAGGAAGCTACCAGATTGAACAGAATTACTGGTTTGAAATTTTCTTTAAAAATGGTTATCCTCAATAGTTCGTAGGCCGATGCGTGAGGCAACAAGTGTCAAGTAAGAAGAATTCAAGAAATTGCCCTCGGACGCCCAAGAGAAGTCCTCTTTACAGCAAAAGCATGCCTGAAGTTGTTGACAGATACCTACTTTACGACCAAATTTGGGTGGTTCATAAATTAGCAATAACGTTATGCACCTAAATCGTAAATCCTTAAGAGGGGGTTAAAAATCTAGATCATCTAAAAAATTTCATGTGGAACGTGTTATGTAGTTTACTGCATACATTTGCGATCAATTGGCGGTATGAAGAAGAGACCAGTTAGTTGAAGTCACAATGCATACCCCGGACAGCGGACACACCTTTGCGTAAGACAAAACTCGTATTGTTGCCATCTCCTATTTCAATAACGGCTGAGAGTTCTTCAATGCAATTCGTTCAGGCAAAACATGCATCAACATGCATCTCGCGTAAAACGTATCATGCGGAAAAAGGGATACGCGAACCAATCCCAAAGGGTTGAGAGAAATGGCGACGGTGTACTGAGGCAAACGCCACGCCAGTATCGATTTATCCTCTGCACTCACGATGGAAGCGGTTTCTTTGAATTAACTCTGCCTCTGACTTCAACTTTAATTTGACGCGATGCCTGTCGTCCAACATTCATATTTATGTATTGCTTTCGTCATCTCCCGAAGAGAAAGAAAAGCAGAAGGTAAGTTTTTGGATCGGGTTATATTAACACTAAAGAACCGCACTCTATTTTGCTTCCAACATCAGCGTATTGTAGTTGATGCGTCTGGAGATTTCGAGGTTAACCATCTTGCCGCCTGCCTCTTGTTATAGCCATTTTCTAATCCCAGAGAAAGTTTTCCCGTCTGCTATATATAAATCACCAAAAGAAATAACATAAGTTTGTCATATGAACATATATATTTGTAAAAGAGGAATCAGTTTGCCCTTGTCTTTGCCATTAATGTGTTTTTGCTTAGCCAATAAGAAATGGCTGATGGACTCCACAGAGATCACTAAGGGACAACTGAACGGCCTCTGAGTTTACTTGCTGACCAAATTGTTCTTTTAAGCCTCAAAGGCATTAGGGCTCACAGCATATTGAAAGCAGCAAAAGTATTCATAAAACTCTTTGATGGAGGTCCCTTAAGCATTTCCTTGTGTTTCTGTTAAAATGACATGTACTCAGTTGTTTAACAAAGGGGCTCATTAATTCTCTTACTCATTGACTTTACCCAGTTTACTGTAAAACTAGCGCTCAATAACTCAAACTAACCAATACCATTCTGCACTCAATATTACCATGCACTGAAAAATAGTAAGCGTATTTGATGAAACTTCCGAAAACATTTCGGAAGACGCGGATTGTTGCTTGCGTATGAATCACAAAATAAAACTCTAGCTGTCAGATTCTGCCACTTCAAACTATTCTCCAGAAATGGGCATGAGTCTGTGTTATGCAAAACAAAATTTCTTTGATCACATTAGAACTCTACAAAAATAATTTCAAAAAGCTTGTTGTTTATGCTGACAAGACTGAGTTAGTCACAGATGCTGCAGTCAGATTAACGAGAGGCAAATGTACGTATCTAGAACCTAACCAATCATATAACCCCTGCAATGCCCTACATATATGCAGTTCACAGGGAGCAATTACGCCTGTCGGATCTCATGGTCGCGCACTCAACAATCAAAATTTGCCTCCTGGCTTTGCTGCTTATACTTTTCACGTTTTGGCGTTTTGGGTTTTGGATTAACAAAGGCAAACCAGTTGGCGAATTCTCCAAGGAAAATAGAGCCAGCCAGTGTGCCCTCCTCTTCTCCAACAGCACGGCCAAAAAATACCATGAGTTTAAGCGATTAACGCCACTATACAGTACGGAGTACTTCCGATCCCTAAACAGGGCTGCCAGACATCTCTGCAAGGCCTTCAGACGCGATTTGTTCCCTACTGAAGTCCCAGTAACAGATGAAGAGCTGCGTTTTCCTCTCGGGTTCATACTCACTGTGTACACAAGTTTGAATCAAGTGGCGCGCCTAGTGCGTCTCATACATCGGCCACACAACTTCTACGTCATTCACGTAGACAAGAAGAGCCCACTAGAGTTCTACGCGGCTGTGCAGGAGATCGCAAAATGCTTCGGTGCTAATGTTGCTGTGGTGCCTCGAAATGAGAGTGTAGATGTTCACTGGGGCGAGTACACGGTTCTGGAGAAGGAATTTGTGGCTGCACGACTGCTCCTACGAATGGGGCAGTGGAAGTATTTCATAAACCTGACTGGACAGGAGTTGCCCCTCAAGACCAACCTCGAATTAGTTCTAGCTCTCCGCATGCTTAATGGCTCCAATATCGTGGGGGCCACATATAAAAAACGATACAAAAACCGTCTGCCGAAAAGTAGACCATCATTCCCAGTAAGCGGTGACATTTTAAATAAGCCTAATACATTTCGCTCTCAGACATCAATCGATTATTTTATTGAAAGACGTCCTTTGAAAAAATTGAGTTAATTTATTCAGTAAATCTTCAACACTGGATCTCCAGGTTGTCTTGAGCTTTGAGAAAAATGTGCGAAGAACAGTTAACATTTCGAAGTGCTGAAACAGTTATGCAGTCATCTGTAGTGGGCTCTAATTGGTAGTTGCGATTTGCGTCACAATGGCGTAATGGCTAATTGGCAATTGTAATTTGAGTCAGTCAGGGGTCAGGCCAGGTCATCCTATGTGGACGCTTATTGCAGTGCATGTTGATTCATGTTTGTCGGCTGCAGCCTCTTCCACCTTTCTTTGAGGTGTTTGTGTACTCCAGCTTACTCGATACGCCGGTTTATGCACGAATCATCGGAGTGCATGGCCTCAAGACATTCTCGGCCTTTTTTAGAGGGGCAAACTCCGACGATGCGTGGATTGTCCCATGCAAAGTTATGTCCTGCGTCAAGGCAACGCAAAACCACTTCGGAAAAAATGGTCATGTCTCTTCAACGCCGATTGGTGCTCGTGGATGCGTTTGGAGACGGATCATCCTACTTGGGCACAATATACAGTGTTGCATCCTTACATGGGATCTTTTAGATGGCTTCTTTCTTATCAAGGTAGCCAACCCTATCCTACGGGTGTACTAGTTGAGTGCGTAAAGTAGCCATCGGTTTGTGCGCCACTTTTATTTGGTGTTTCCACAAGTGTTGTTCAACGAGTTCAGACACGTTCCTTATAAAAGGAAGGACTCACCGTGTGTTTGTGTTGGGCGCCTAAGTGGAACTATCAGGTTCCTTTTCTGTTAAATTGTTGTTGTTATATCCTTACAAAGTCTCTTGAGTTAGCATTGCGGAAAAAGAATTCAAATAATTGAGCTCGTTTCGGTAGGTTTCTTCGTCATAGCAGTGTGTCTTCGCTCAGCGTAGCAGACTGTTGACGCCACTCATTTTGTGAGCGATGGGGTTGTTGCTCTCGTAGTTAAGGCATTTGATACGCAACTATAGGTACCCTTACGAGGCGTGTTTGTCCTCAACACATGAGCATCCAGTCACTTATAGGGTCCAGTGGTCACAACTTCTTTTTTAAGGTCTGTGTTGCACAGTGCATCCATACCAAATCTAACGCAGCTTAACATCAACTTCAGATACACAGGTTGGTAGTTTGTTTAGTACTGTAAGCAGAACAATTTGTAAAGATGCTGAATGAAAAACCTAAAATCTGAATCTTACTTCAGCCAGTGAGCATTAACCGTATGGCCTAGAATTCGTGTAACATGATGACATACGCGTTAATTGGCATTGAGTAAGGCTGTAGTACTGATTATCGTATAATCTTTTTCCAAAACATTTCAGTCACGATAGGATGCCAGATTTTAAACAAGCTTCTTTCTTGTACTTTTTAAAGTGGCTACTTAAGCAGTACGCCTGTTTGTCATTGATTTTGACCATCTTTATAAATTAAACTGAATTTAACGGAAAGCATAAATGAAAACTTCATTTTTTGCACTTGTCTGGTAGCAAATTACACTTTTTTAAAACTGTATAATTAAGTAAGTGGCAGCTTTCGGTTCTAAAAAGTTTTTACATTACCAACTATTTATTAAACTAATTAATTGCTACGCTTGAATTAAAAGTTAACAAACTGCACGCCGTGTACATCCTGTTTAAGGCAACGTAGGTTTTTGTCTAAGGTATTAGAAAGAACTCAAAAAAGTTTTCCTTAAAATTTGCAATAAGTGTGGAAAATGCTGTTTGCATTATGCGCAGTGGTGGATATGGTTTACGATGAATGAACACCTCATTATCGTACAAAAGCTCATACTTAGAAACATTTTAAAACAGCAAGATGTTATTTCTTAAAGTATTAAATTTAAAGCAGGCACAATTTTCTATCAAACAAGTACAAGAAATGTTTTGTTTGTGCATGTTTTCTACAAAATATATTTGAATTTATAAAGGCAATCAAAATCAATGTTAAAAATACACGCTACTTCAGTAGCCACTGTTTACAGCATGTACGTTTTGAAATCTGTTCGGAGGAAGCTCGTTAAAAAGCGGGCATCCTATCATGACTTAAAATGCTTAACGATATACTACACGATAATCAGCATTAATCTTTCGCATATGTCGGCATGGCACACGAATTTTAGGCCGTATTGTAATACTGGCTAAAACCATTATTCACAGTTGAATTTCGCCCCAAAATGTAATGCGTCATTGGTGAATTTTGGAAAAAAAGAGCAAATTCAACGCGTGTAGCATTGGTCGTAATACTGGCCAAGGTAAATTCGTAGCTTGAGGTTGAGCGGGAGTTTTCTCGGTAACACATAGCGACTTTTGCTCGGAAAGACAGCAGGCGTTTATATGTTTTGCTGCGTATCTATGTCTAAGGAACTCAATATTAACCGCTATGGAGGAGATTCGTTCACGATATAGCCACAAGAATAGCAAACTCCTTTAGTACGGCCTTGTATACTGTGGCCCAGTAACGGTCTTTCTACTCGCAACCTTTTCTTGAAGATACTCGAGTGACGAATTCGGCCTCTGTTATTTGTGGATCTAATTATATCGCTATTGCGAGGCTTGCATTCAGAGTCAGCTCGCGACTCCTAAAATGTACTCGTCGCCGTGATGGCTCTAAATAAACTTCTTAAATGCCTTGGGCGTTCAAGGTATCTGCGATTCGTGACCAATGGCCAGAGGAATAACGAGGGTGAATCATTATGGTGATGGAAATGCCGCGACTTCCTAAAAGTTGGAACTGTTTTCATTTTTCACTGTATTTGACTATTTCCCGTGGGAGCGTTTTTGGTTGTGTTCAAATGATAAGCTGAAGATTTGATAACCTTTGGGGCCTGCAGTTGATTAATGTGCAAATGTGAACTCACCCAGTTTGCTGTTCTGCCTGTACGTCATATTGTACACAGCTAGCAGGCTTTCTGTCATTCGGCCGCGGTAGCCGCGCGTGATTCAGACGAAATTGCAAAAATAACATTGTCACCACACCGGCCATTTTTCAGCTTACTGGTACAGATGCCCGCTCATTTAAATAGGATCTAGAATTAAAAAAGAACTGGGTGCTGCATAATGTCATCTAGTTGGTTAGGCTGAACATTTCCAAAATAGTAAAACTCTAGGGGTATACCTAATTTGCTTTTGCCGTTATTCGCACTTCCGGCGTATGGGTTGACTGGAATTAAACCGTCTGCTCGGTAAGCGATAAGATTATAAAAAAGTTAATGAGCTCTGAGGACGCAACATTTGTATGTCTTATATACGTATACATGATTTATAATTTTGAAAGCTGCATCTTGAGAAATATAATTTTGTGGAAGAACCTCGTTGGGAAACACGTTCAAATTTTTGACTCTGGTCGTCGTCAGACATGGGGAAAATGTGTACAGAACAGTACGTATTTGAAACATATCAAAAATCGATAATGTGATGGTTGGTAAATAGCGGGACTGGTTGGTTGACGTTTTTTCTAGGTTTGCTTGAGGTTGGAGTGCATCGCATCTAATTCAGCGTGCCTTTTAATGCACGAGTCCTCAAAGTTAATGTTCTCTCCAAATGTGTGGCCTCTCTTATATGGGCAGGAGCCAACAATGCGGGTTTGGCCGTATGCGAATTTGCGTCCAGTTTTAAGTGTATGCATGGCGACTCGTGCATTAATAGGTTCGTTGAATTAGATGCATTGTATTCCAACCTTAAGGAAGCCTGGAAAAGACTTCAACCAACCAATCCTGCTGTTTACCAACGATGAGACTGCATTATCGATTTTTTCGGTTTGTTTTAAATGTGTACTTTTCTGTACTCATTTTCCACACATCCGACAACAACCTGGTGTGCCGGACTCGAAAATTTACAAAAAACATTTTTTAGCTTTTTAGCGAACGTCTTTCACCATAATACGTTTTATAATGTTACATTCATCATCCTTAGAAGAGGGAGAAGAAGAGGAATAGGCTGTAAATGCTTTAATTTTGTTATATTTATATGGAGGTTACAAAAACACACTCGCTTTCATCCTCAGAATTTCGGATTTAATGTTTTACAAGCCTTGAATTAATGCGTGTCGCAGCCAGCCTCGTATTGTAACCCTACCCACTGCACCTGCGTTTGTTCGCCCGTTGGCCGTTGATGGGATGCGGCTGGACCGAAATCGACCAATGGCGAGAACTTATATCCTGCGTCTCCTACAGGGTTGACATGGTTGGTAGTATGTTCGGGTGCTCGTTGGCACAGGGTTAAAATACAAGTTATTCGAAACCGGGCATTGGATAGAACCATAGTTGAGGTCCTAGAGCAGCACTCGAAGGCCCCATCCTTCTGTAGTACAGAAGCGGGTGAAAAAAAAAGAGTATACAGTCTGGGCCATACAAAGGACAGGAATCATAAATCAAAACTAAACAATTTAGAATTAGTAAAAGCGCGAATAATTCTGTAAATGTCCTGATGTTTGTCAACAAAATAGTGAGCCATGATTTAAACTGTTTATTGATGTAGATATTAAGCAAGAAATAAATTTTAAAAAATTACTATAACTTATAATCAATTAACTAAAAATATTTATCAAAAGTAAGCCAAACTGATTTTATTTAAAAAATAATATAAAACTGAGATAAAAAAGTAAACCTTATAATGAACTAAAAACTTAACTTGAATATGAATAAGTCACGTTTACCAACTAAAATAAACTCGCATATATTTTTTGGTCATGTAACGTGAATGTGTGCTTGGCGCTTCGATCCGCGAACTACACTAATCTAACTTCAGAACGGTAAGTTCGTCCCCAGGTAATTTGAACTGGACTACCTCCTAATTCCCTAATTTTTTTGGAATACCAAGAAAACCAATAGACTTTAAAGAAAAAGTTACAAAGCCAATGTCACACTCAATAAACTCCAAGTATGTACGCAGTGAGAGTAAGTTTGCTTGTTTATTAAAATGCGCAATATTTCGTTCCAAGAAACATAGATTTTTCAAACAATTTCTGGGACCTAAACTAGAATTCTCCTGACCACTGTATTGCTGTTTACATAGCAGTGATTTCGTTTTATTTGTCCTTTATTAAACCAAAGCCATTAAACGTACTTTATTAGTCTCCGTTTGTACTTGCAGATTACATGGCTAAAAAGCGGACTCCATGTTGTGCTCTTGAGAGAGTTTGTTGTCTTCATGTTGCATGACAAAAGAGCACTCGAACTGCGGGACCTGCTGATTCGGGAATCCTACAAGAAGATTCCCGATGAACAGTTCTACGGTACGCTTGCCTACAATCCACAGATTGGAGCCCCTGGGGCCTGTCTAGGCCTTTACAAAGATGGTAAAGTTGACACCGACTTTGAACAATGGCCTAACATTCTGCGCTATAAGCTATGGTCTCCAACGCCCTGTCCTACAAAGCGCGTCCGTTGGATATGCATTTTGGGGTCTCAGAGTCTTCCAGATCTGATCACAGCACCACAACTCTTTGCCAACAAGTTCCACGAGGACTACTACCCCGAGGCTTACAGCTGTCTGGAGTATACAATCGCAACTCGGAGCTACCATGGTCCGGCGCCCAATTTTGACCCATCCATTTCTGCGAGATTCCCCTGTTCTACACATCATGTTTAGGTCATATGACGGAAGAGAATAATAATTAGGTTTTGCTTCCAAACAATACATACCTTGTGTCTCTAATGCAGTGAAATAATGCAGAATACTTTCTGATTCATTATCAAAAAGAACACCTGCTACCTTTAACTGGTTCCATATGGTTTCAGTTGAAGGTATGCTAATATTTACTGGCAAATTTACATATGTGTGAACGCCTCTGTAATGATGAGCTAGTTAAGAGAGATAACAGGTGATTAATGTCCGTTTGCTGTGCGTTGTCTTTTAATTATCTCGCAATTACCAATTAATGCAATGGCCTAGGTGAACCATGAACGCGCAAGAGCAAGTATAACGCTCGATTAAAGGCAACATATTTATTACTTAACTGGTTAGGAGATCCTATCTGAACAGTCCGATGGTTTTTTACAACATAAGTGGATTCAACACCTTGCAATTAACTGGGTGTGATCCAAATCCAATAAACATTACTGCTGACAGTAGGGCAATATAAGGCCATTAGGTTTCAGCGTTTGTGGTACTCAAGCCTTGCCCTTAATGTTATGGGGGGTGGAAGTTAATATTGGGTCGAATGAGTTATTCAACTCTCCTCAAACACCGACATAGTAGTAGTTTTATCCAATGCATCTTCTGTTTGTTGACCAACTGATAACTCAATGTGGCGGTACTCATTTTAAATGATCATATTACCGCAAGTTGAACACCCACTCCTTTGAATGAAGCGAATCCAAAAGGCGACGTCCCGATTTTCGTATCCTATTTGGTGGGCCCGATTACTAATCCTTACCGTTCTCTAACTTACTCCTAAGACAAGCATTTGCTTATCGCTGTCGCCTGGCATGAACACTGGGTTTTCCGCCTGCTCTTTGTGTTGTTAATGACTTGGCAAGAAGGTTATGCACGGATAACAGAACACAGGTTGAAAAATAATGCGCGTGGCGTGTTCCGATCGATAGCAGATGAGACGGCTCGTAGCTAAGTCATTGCGCTGCCTACGGTCTATATGGGATGGACCCTTGTGCTTCCCACTTATTGCAATTTCGAAAACAAAATTGGTGAATGAAGGGGACTTGAGCAACGAAGGAGCGAAAGGGCATTCAGTACGCACGATCTGCCGTAAACAGAGACGACAATAAAGCAACGGCAATAACTAGGATTTGTTGCAGTTGATTGGATAGCCGTAAGTAATTTGCACCTCTTTAGAACACTGATGTTGTGCTAATGATAAGTTATTTGTTGCTTCGTGGTTTGTGTGTGAATGATATTGTGTTGAGATGACTAAGCAAGATAAGGAAAGAAAAGAAACATAATGAGGTTGAGGAGGCAATTAAATAATGAGCAGGTATGTGAGAGTAGGATGGAAAGAAAAAATAACACCTTGTAAGAGAAGTAAGCAGTGCTGTTGTTTAGGCATTAATATTAGGAGATGGAGGCCGTGTTAGATTACGATAAAGACACTACGTCGCACATGCATATGAAGGGGATAGTTTATATAGTTCAGTATATTGAGGGTAGTATGCAATGCCTTTGAAGACCCTATTGAAAACAGTATGCATGAAATATCCAACATAAAATATGTCACTATAACCAGTGAATAACATATGTACATGTACATGCAGTCGCAACTCGGAGCTACCATTGTCCGGCGCCTAATTTTGACCCATCCATTTCTTCGAGACTCCTCTGTTCGTCACATCATGTTAAGGTCATATGACGAAAGAGGAAAATTATTTGGTTGTGTTTCCAGCCAATACATATCTTGTGTCCTTTTTGAAGAGGAACAAGCCAAATGCTCAACAATCCTCGGAGAAGTGCTGACAAATTTTCTTCATCATACAATATCTTTCAACGCCAGATGCATTCGCCTCCTATTTTATAATTAAATCTCAAATGAGCCTCTGCTGCTATTAAGTGGTATTAAGGTATTGAGTCATAAAAAGTTGTAATTTTACGGCACATGTAATGGTTAAAGTGGATGTATATGTGATAACTCATGCAATAATGTGTTGTGTTAAGTATAGTCTACGAATGAAGAAGCGCTGAAATCAGCACGTCGTTGGGAATCCTTCTCCAGTCGACAGGCCTCCATGTACGCTCAACTGAGGTTCCTGCATAGGTGCTTGGACTCAAATACTCTGCCAAAATGCCTCTCCTACAAATCTGCTGTCAACAGCGAGCTAAGTCGTAGAACGGCCCTGCAAAACAGACGCAGAATTATTCGGTTGCTAATTCAGGACTGTCACTAACGTTTTCGCAAGTACAAAGTAGCAATCGAAGAGGAACGAGCCAAATGCTCAACAATCCTCGGAGAAGTGCTGACAAATGATCTTCATCATACAATATCTTTCAACGCCAGACGCATTCGCGATGCACATGACGTTAAACTGACGCAGAAATTTGCCACATTGAGCGAAAAGATTGCCAACCTTTGCCATAGCAATATCTATCCTCCAAACAACTGACAGCAGAGCAGACAAGAGTCCTGGGCTATGACGCTTTTTTCAATACCATGGATGCCGATCCGGTCGACTTCATTGCGGCTGCAGAATCCATCATTCGTGAGGCTCCAATTCCAGAAGAAAGCCGAAATCTCCTACGACAGCGAATGTCCTCCAGACTGATGTCCCACAAAAAACACAAGGCACTCTCAAAAACAGAAAGCGAGGCACTGCAGACAAAAACATTGTCATATTACCAGCCGACAAAGGGCGATTGACGGTCATTCTAAACAAGGAGGACTACGTCAACAAAGTCGAGACCCTTTTAGGCGATATGACTGCCTACGTACCTCGGGAAAATGACGCGATGAAGACGCTGATAAACAGCATCAACAAGGATCTGACGAGCCTTCGGAAGTCAAAAACCATAACAGAGTTTAACTGGCAAACGATACAACCAAAGGATGCTACGCTCCCAAGATTCTAAGGCCTTCCTAAGGTTCACAAACCAGGAATCCCCCTACGACCGATCGTTTCCCTCAGAGGCACCCCAACATTTGGTCTAGCCAAGTGGTTGTTTCAATCTCTCAAATTTCTAACCCAGGGCTCTGCAACGACCACCAGCTCAGCTGAATTATTCATCCAAAAGCTAGAGAGTATCTAACTAAAATCTGACGAAGTGATGGTATCTTTCGATGTGACCTCACTTTTCACCTCAGTACCGCAACATCTTGCGGTTGAGACCATCCAAACCCTGTTAGAAGAGAAGAACAACGAGGCAGACTCGAAGCTCAAAAAAGAGCATCTTATTGGACTTCTGAAATACTGTTTGAGCACCTTTTTCACCTTCAGTGGAACGGTGTATGAACAAGTAAAAGGTACACCAATGGGGTCGCCGTTATCTGGCCTGATCGCCGAAGCAGTACTACAATGACTGGATGCACTGGCTTTCGAACATTATCAACCACGACTGTGGATTCAGTATGTTGATGACACGTTTGTCATCATTCATCGAGACAAGATTGACGATTTCACAGAGAATCTGAACTCGATCTTCCCCGACATCCAGTTCACGATGGAGGAAGAAAAAGATTGCCATTTGCCGTTCCTCTACGTGCTGGTGTGCAGAAAAGATGGTGGAGAACTCAAAATAAAAGTTTACAGGAAGGCGGCGAATACCTCTCGCATCCTGAGTTACCTCAACAACCATCCCGTCTCGCACAAACGTAGCTGCGTGCGTACGCTCTATCGTCGTGTAGAAACTCACTGCAGCGAACCAGCCGACAAGAAGGCCGAGGTACAGTATCTTAAGAAACTCTTCATAATGAATGGCTATCCTGGCGCCTTCGTCGAAAAATGCAGGCGAGGAGCCAAACGCAGAAAACCAACAGGACAGCCAGAACCGACACGCTGGTGAGCAATACCATATATTGCTGGTGTTTCTGAAGAATTCGCTCGACTGGTGAACGAATTTGGTATTGGCATTGCTCACAGACCGGAAGCAATAATCTGCAGGCAATTTATGCGGCCCAAGGACCCAGTACCCGTTAATGAAAAGTCCGGTGTCATTTATCGTATTGACTGCCTTTGTGGTCAAGCCAATTATGTTGGTGAAACCGGCAAATGGGTCCTCACGAGAATATGCCAGCATTACCTAATCGTGCAACGGAACGACAAGAATTCCCTGGTGGCCACCCATGCATCCAAGCTGGGGCACAGTTTCGACTTCGAAAACGTGCGAATACTGGGTAGGTCAGACGACCGAACTTCACGCCTGCTGCAGGAAGCCTGGCATTCACGCGCGGACTCAATTAACAGGCATGTCGAGCTTTTTGAGGTCTACCTCGCGTTGCGCGAGCAGATCGAGGGCAGAGGTCAAGGGCAGAGGTCAATCTCTGCAGAACCGACTTAATTACACTGTGAGCTGTAGGTCTTTTTCATTTCTTGACAATGAGTTCGGAACGTCGGACAAATACACTCCTGGTCCCAGAGAACGTCCTAACTTCTTCTATCCAGTTACCTGGGCCTCGCATATTCTCGACCATTCAGGAAAACGTTTGTGTTCCAGGTACTTGCATAGATCACGAAGAAAGATTGCAGAACACCGGACCAGTTTGTTTATTACCCTGAGCGTCCGGGCTCTTGCGGGAGTCCATCGTCAAAGATAAAAGCGTATAGGTAAAACAAGCAGCAGATATAGGGGACAGGAACCAATCAACAGTTAAAAGGATGGAAAGGAAGTGGGAGGGAATTGATTAATCAACAGTGTCGGCAGTGAGAAGGTTCCTGCGGAGGGCTATGTATGCGGGCGACAGCTCAGTACATCTCTTGACTGAATTCTCATCCGAGGCCCGGGCTTTAATCAAGAGAAAGACCTTGTTGGTTTTAGGGTTAGCTTGAGTTTACCTAATTGTGCAAAAACTCGCGCCATTCAGCGGGATTTGAAACCACATAGTAGGGGAGACATTTACGCGAAGCCAATGCTCTACCATTTAATCCACAAATGCCACACCTGGCACCGTAAGTTTAATCATATTTTAAGATCGACTTTACCCACCCAAGTTTACCGCTCGTATGGGATCCACCAATATGAAACAGCAAGCTGAATGCCCAAACAGGATTTCCAAAGTAATTATCTAGAATACACCAGAATGACTACACGGTGTGAAGCGCGGTATGTGTATCTCAACTAGGAGAGCAATGGCTTTGCATAAAGGTCTTCTCTACTATGCGGATTCAAACCCCGCCGAACCCGCAAGTTTTTCACAATTGAGTCAATTTAAATAAAGGGAATCTGCCATACCTCCTAAATAATTTACGATTAGAATCAGGTTAAGAGTTTAGCCTTCAGGTACGTTAATCCTAGTGTAAGTAGTAGCTATAGTTTTAGGGTTAAAAGTAGGCATGCCGTTAAGCTTATCATGATGATAGGGATTATGTGCTGTTTCTGGTATTGTGTGCAGGGGTATGCGCTAATTGGGATGGAATCATATGCTAATTTTGTCGTAACTATGAACGAGAAAAATCTGACATGCAGTTGTTTCGTTGTTATAATTCAACATGCCATCATACGGCAACGCACAATGTGGGGTTCAGGGTCTGTAGCAGCACGCCCAGGGGAGAATATATTTACTGTTAGAGTTCATGTTAAGAAGAACAAGAAGACGACTCCATCGCTAATACGGCACTTTTACCCGCCTGACATTTCGAGATCCGGCGCGGATTCATCATCAGAGACATAAGCAGAATGCAGTAGCAGATACGGGTAGCATATGCAGTATTTATAGGATAGACTCATTCCCACAAAAATACAACTACAATTAACGGTACTTGGCGTCTTGCGCGTTCAGAGTTTGTTGACTGGCATGCGGGCTTTGATTTGCAGACCCAGGTAGCCGAGCCATCATCATGCCCAATTTCACCAAGCGTGATGAAAGTTCCGCAAGTCACAGCTCGCATGGCGGTCAACAAATTATCAACGCGTAAGAAGGCAATTGCCGGTAATTGTCTTCGTATACTTGCAGTAATGACTGTGTCCTATAAATGCTGCATATGATACCCGTACCTGCTTTTGCATTTGCTTATGTCTCTGATGATGGATCCGTGAAAGATATCGAAACGTCGGGCCCCGAAGGCACTATCTATACAAACTTAGTTTCGTAAAGAAAAATTATGGCAATGTGCGCAGATAAAATGTACAAATTTGTAATAATGTCAGCAGAAATCGTCCCTTTAGAGCAATATTTGGCGATGTTTTACCATTGATGGTGAACTTAAAAAAGACTATTCAAAACCTTCCTACCATGCAAATGGAGGCAGAGTTTTGCGTGTCTCCATTTTTAAAAATTGAAGGAGAAACAAACTGCTTAGAGGAATAAGATAGATGTGTAGAGAAAACTTATACTACAATATCCGTTCAGAATGTGATAATTAAATGTTTCTTTAGTTCGCTTGTTGTCACTTATGTGTATTTCTTAAAATCTCGCGAAGAAGCATCACATCACGTATTACCTCGACATCTCAGCAGCCAAAATAGGACTCTGATGATGATTCTTAGCCAACGAAACGCGAGTAGTTTATAGTGAGCACTTCCATATGGCTTCCATAGTTTGAATGACTGGTGAATCATGGAGAAATCTATACTACCGGGGGATACAATGCGGAGAAAAATAGTTTCAAGGGGATTTCCTAAATCTCCAGTGGTCCTTCCTTCGAGTCATTAAGAAAGCTGCTCAGAAAAGATGGGGAGAATTAAAGGTCACTAGAATCGGTATAAAAAGAACTTTGCAGTATTCACTTGAAAGCAGATAGACACGTTTAGGACGTTAGTTCAGTTAGTAAGTTATTCCAGTGAAAGCGATATCTGGAACCAAAGAACAAAGAGCGTTTAGATGAGGATGCTGCAGGAGTGGGTATATAAGCTGTGGATTTTTTTAGGTTGTAGGGACGACTGACGGGGGTAGTGATAGAAAGGTTGGGGAGATCTGTACGATTACAAAAGCCAAAATGCAGACAAAAGTCTGTTCCCGATCACCGGACCCAAGGAAATTTCAGTTTATTTAATTGGCATCTACTTGAGTAAGAAGCATTTGAAAATGTCAGATGAAGCAGTTTTCTTGTGAAATGTATTTGGAACTTATCAATTTTAAAACGGGTAGGTTCGTTCATTAGACCAAAGAATGAGCAACAGCATTCTAGTCTGGGAAGCACAAACACACGATAAAGTCTTAATTCCATTCCAGGAAGGTAGAAATTATAAGAAATAAAGCCACAATTTTCAGCAGCTTTAGCCGGTTTTTCATCAGCGTGAGGCGAAAGGTCTAATTGATTCGTATAATTTAAATCTAAGTCCTTGAGGATGGAACATTTAGTCCTTGGGCAATCTTTTATAATACTAGGTTGTGACATCATTTCAGGCCAAAAGTATATGTATCGGCACCTAGAAGTTAAGAACTCAATCTGCCATGTGGAGCTCCACGCAGAAAGAGCGTTCAAGGCATGGCCGTAGAGTAAGAAGAGTAAACGCGCTTGAAATTATCCACTTAGGAGTGGCTGAGGATAGAAAACTGTGGGAAGAAAGAGAACCAACCGGATATGAATAATGCCACGGTATAAATCATAGATGAAATGCGGTGATATGCAGGAAAAGGAGGCGGACTGAGAGCAAAAGTACAAAGCAGGTGGACAAAAGGAAGAACAACTGCATGTAATTAGTAACAATAACGAACTTTGAATGTTATCCTGTCAATTTATGTGTGACTGTGGCAAGGCTAGACAATCGGATGCGCTTTTTCTCCAACAGAATCGTCGAACCATAGACTGCTGTATCTGTGGAGGTCACTATGTCGGAACCCTTAGAGGATTTAAACGGAAACTAGAGTGAAATAGTATTGCAAACTACAATAACGCCTGACCGCTGTTATCTGAATGCCTCAAAATTACAATTAGTTTACTACTTGAAACATTCAAGAAATACTATTTGTATAATATTTTATTTGGAGTAGTAAGCTTAAACTACTACCCGATCAATGTCATCCTGACGCCCTTATGATTATAAATAATCGGTAAGGCTTTCTTTTGAAGCCAGAATGCTTTTTTCATGGGAAGTGCACAGAAGAGTTTCAATTAAAGCCACAGACCAATGACTCTTTAGAGCATCCCTACTGGTAAATAAAGGAAAGATCTACACCAACAAAACTGTTGGAGCAATCCCTTTAACCGTTAGGTGGCCTATTGTGTAATAAAGGAAACCTATTTCCATTAGGTGGCCTCAAATAAAATGCCTCACAAATATTCTGCTATGCACTATCCTTCACTTACGCTTTCTCGTAGTCATTTACATTTGAAGGTCTTTGCAATCTTCCCTACTTCACTATATGCGAACCGCGACTTTACCGTCAGCGATCGCACCTGCCAGACCTTTTTGCCATGGTCCAAGCGGTTTTATCAGTTCGACACGCAGTGGACCGTCAAAGATTTTGGCCTCTACCGTATTTTCGTAATGGTCCCGGTAACCTTTTCGATGTCTACCTCATTTGACTCCTAACATTTTTTTCACTGTTTGTTCTTTTTCACGTTTGTTCCACCTGAATGGCTTATGCCATTTGGTCTCGCCAATAAGCGGAGATACTACTTTTGGTATCACGATGCGAAATTTCAGAGGAACCCGCCTACATTATCCGCAAATATACTCATGCAAATGCTATAATCGCGCAGCAGAGAACCATCAATGGGTGTTGAGGATACTTAGGTTTAACTCTAATGGCTGCGATCGTTCAGGCCCGGTTCCTTAGGAAAGGAGAGCGAAGTCTTCAAAAGGCCAGAATAGAGTATATTCTGTACAAAATAAATGGGAGGATAGGCAGTAGGAAATTGACTACCCGATGACCGCATAACCGCAAGCCAATGGACGACATCTGAAGTGCGGTCTGCTCGGCAGTTGTCAGAGAAGGTTCTATGTTAGTTGGTCTGTGATTGGCTGTTACAGAGATCGGAAACCTGCGAGCGTTCCGAAAATGCACTTCAACTTGAGCTAGTCACAACAAGCGTTCACAAGTGGACTTTGTGTGTAGGTATTCACTACAGTGCCGTGGCGGTGGCGCCTATGAGAAGATTTAATGAGGTGAACACCCTGTTGATAAAGACAATTGGCTGTGGGTTTGTGCAAATGTCAAGCGTCATTTTTGCAAACTGATACTGCGTGTTCGTACATTCGCGTTATGTGCATTCTTCGAGATCCTGCCAATTTGCCACCTGACCTGTCAAGAAACTTATGGTTAGTTCTAGATAGAAGATCAGAATTTGGATGGGATTTTGGATTTGGGGTGCGGTTATGGGTAGGTGAGAGTTAACTTAAGATATGAATTGGGAGTAGATTAGGTTTCGAAATGAGTGCGGGTTACTAATGCTACCTATGATTACAGTTCCCATTCAGGTTAGGTTTTGTGGTAGATTAAGGTTACGGGATTAATTGTCTGCCCAATTTTGGAGAAACTTGACTGCTTTGGTTGGATTCTAACTTATTGCGGCAAGATGAAAACTTAAGAACAGTCAACGTTTAAGCCAACTAATATAGAAATCTCCCACTTGGTAGCCGTGCTTGCACTCATAATTAGGTCAATTTTCTGGACAATTTATGGAATTCACCAATTCTGGTTCAGAAAGGAGACTGCACATGCAAGAGTTTCTGGGGAATTAATCTGGAATCCACTAAATTAACTAATTATTTGATGTTTTTGGCAGATTCGACCCATTTGTAAAAATGAAGGTGGCCTCCGTTAGATTTTAACCACATGGCGAAGGACTTCAAAAGTGAGCTAAGTGATGAGGCTTAAACCAGCCATTAAATTATAAGGGCCTAGCCACATGGCGAAGGACTTCAAAAGTGAGCTGAGTGATGAGGCTTAAACCAGCCATTAAATGATAAGGGCCTAGCCTAACCAAATGCCAGCATAACCTTGCAGTCTGTCCTGAGGCGTCATGTCTGTGCCCTTCTGCCAACAATGCTTTATTCTTCAATGAGAACGGTTTCAAGGTCTTGTGTCTTCGTTGTTACTGTCCTCTTGCGATAACCGCATACGCACGCGAGCTCACGCGCGTGCCCAACTAGTCGCGCTTACTCAAGGGCCACTTAGGTGCGCCACACTGCAAGTGACCTTCTTCCAAGGCGCCCAATCATGCCACAAACGAACGTGCTTGACAATCATTTATCTGCAACAGTCACATCTCAGACAATGAGTTGCGATACGGACTGGACACGGACATCAGGCCCGGACTAGCCCCCCCCCCCCGCGGCCAGACATTCAGCTCTGGACAATGTCAGGGGCACAACTGCTACCCAAGACAGCAACGCCGGATTTTGTACACAATCAACTATCATTCGGCTGGCTTCCACCTTAACGCCCTTCTTGCTGTCTTCTTCCTTGGGGATTCCAAAGGGCATAAACAGACGGTGACAGCCACAGAATTCACCGTTACAACATTAAGCACCTTGAGTAAGACCTGCGATTATCTGGTATAGGAGGACGAATGTCAATACATTTCAGTAAGAGTGAAATCAAAAACAGTTATGCTTAAATAAATGATGTAGAAAGTATCTGCTAGGATTAAACAATGGCGGATCACTGAGGGCAAAGAAACAAATAGAAGATATTGATATATTTGTTTTCAATAATTTATTGTTAGGCCTTTATATTTATCTGGTCATTAAGTAAAAAAACTATGTGGGTTGGTATCAAGTTGATATTCGAAGAGTCTACAAATCCGGATCACCCCCATTCCTTGGTGCACTATTGAGTAAAATGGCTGATGGGAGTACTCAACGTAGAGTATATCGTAAGAAGACGTGATCTGGGCAATACATCGATTTAACTAGCTTCGGACCGTTTAACTTCAAACGTACTTTGGTACTTCACCTCTTCTGAGCAGTGCGGGGTGGTGTTCCTTTATTATTTTGAATCGATGCTGACTCGTGCGACCAATATAACCTGTTCCACAGGAACAAGTAAAGTAGTAGATGCAAATGTATGATTAGGTTAGTTGAGAAGAATACCCAAACTCTGGCTGCTGGGAAGGTTCGTGGAGCGGCTTGGCCATGGCGTCTTCTCAAGAGTCCACTTCCTTGTAATAAATCTCTCAGGATACCCGTTCTCATGAAGTAGGTCCTAGATTTGCTTGAGCTTTTTCTCAATACTGTCTGCAGAGCGAATTTTCCTAGTCTCTTGCACTAAGCAGCGAACTAGATTTTGCTTCCGTTGGAGGGGTACGAAGCTATGACAATTTTTTATACTGCTCAGACCAGGTTTTCTTGCGATATAAGCTCCTTCTGACGCTACTATCAGGTCTGTAAGTTAGGAGAACGCCCAGAAAGGGAAGCAAACCTTTCGTTTCTACCTCCAACGTGAACTTAATGGACGGATAACCAGCCTTCTCTTATCTACCTTCTCTCACCCTATTCCTACGACTCACTTGTACGAAAACGCGAACACATTTTAACTTAATCGTACACTGATCTGATTCAGGATATGCCCATCCTGGTTGACGCCTTTGCGAAGCTTGACACTGGACCAGCAAGACGAATAGTGATGTTACTTACGAAGTTTCAGTAACGTACAGTTCTGGGAGTGCTGCAAGCAAATTTCCTAGATTTGTAAATGTTTGACTATTCCTCCCATACCAGCGGGAACGTATTTACGAAAACTGATAAATAATAATGAGCAACATTAGGCATATCAAGTACTTAAAAGAACTATTAGAAGTACTGAGCGCTTGTTAAGAAAAATAAAAATTTCTCGATAATTCCCAGCTTGTGGAGATGTCAAAAATAGCTATAAATAAGAACAATAAATTTAAATAATCTGTTAAGTATCAAACTTCAAGCAAGCATTTTCTTTATACAAAAATAACTTCGCCTTAGTCAAAATATTTGGTGCATATGGTAATTAGTCCTTACGTATTTATTGAAGATAGCGGAATAAATTTGCTCTTCATTTTGCTAGTTTTACGATTACAAATTGTCCGTTTGATCGATGTTAACATCAAACCCTTTAAAATAAGATATAACTAAACAGCATTAACTGAAAAAACGAGTTTTCGGATATTATTTCCTATCCAGGTGGCCATGTTGGTCAAATTTTGAAATGCGTCAAAACAGCAAACCACATTTTCAAGCAAGCAACATGTCTTCTAGATAACACGCATATTGTTATTCCTAAGATTAATAAAACAATTTACATGATAGGGTATCTCTTAAAAAGTGCCTTTATTGGATATTTAGCTGATGAACTTCTGCGATCATTAACTTTTTCCAAGATAATCTCACAGTGAAATTGCATACTTTCGACAATTTCTTTAATTTATCTAAAGAAAAACGATTATTTTTGACTGTAGATGAAAGAAAATATCTTTCTCTTTATAACGGATTATTTTTCGTTTCATTATATTTATTCTACGATGCGTACTAAACATGCGTATACAAAAAATAGGCCACGTATGTGACCATTTTTGAAAAACTTGTTATTATTCTGGCTGTTCCGTTTCTAAATAACGCTTGAGCTGAAACTATTGTTTACAAATTTATATTTCTACATGACTTACATTCAATAAGGCCTTCTATTGGCTGTCTCCGTGGTTACATGTAGAAACTTTGTTTACGCGCAGGACCAGCTGTGTCATAAAAGAAAATGTTCTACCAAGAAATTTTGTTACTGCATTTTTGCCAAAAAACTTCACAGGATAGCTAAATATAATTTTTAAACTTCTAGCGCTGCTTGTTTCTGAAAAAAATGCGATTCCTTAAACTTCGCTTGAGTTCCATTTGATCAACTTGGTACAAACTTTTCCTGTACTGGAATGGATTATTATTCCAATTTTTTTAATAATTATGGAATCCTTCCTTAGCACAATGTATATTAGAAGAAATTTTCGTCCTGTCTTTCTTTAAAGCATACAGAATTTGTTTTATGTAGACAAACTCATGAGTTAGCAAAAACGACAGCCTATTTCCCCAAATAACTTTAAATCAGTGGGCAGTTTTCCAAACTAAAGCCCTTCTTATTATTAAATCCACTCAGTTGTTCAAAATAACCAGTCCAGATATACGCTTAATTATCAAGTTAAATTTCGGCCTGAAATTTTTTTTTGCGGGATTCGCAGAACTGTATATATTTTATCGGCATTTCTGACAAAGACAGTCACGCTTAGATAGTTTTGTCTGGCTTTATTGGCCGTCATCATCTAGCGGTAGCCAACTCTAGTGTAGCCGCTGAAATTGCTGCTACTGTCCACTTTCGAACTCGCGTCTCACTCTGCAACATACACTGGTCCGGTGGCAAGCTCCGCAAAGGCCTCAACCTGGATGGGTACATCCTGAAACAGATTGGAGTACGATTAGCACTACTTTATACTCCTGATCAACAACCCGCAATACAGTGGACTTGTGGCTCAATGGTAAGGACATTTGCCTCTGACCGGCGAGACAGGAGTTCAGAACTCGAGTGTAGCAGCAATTTTAGTGGCTACACTAAAGTGGGCTTACGCTAGCTGATGGCGGCCCCGTTCTCATATAAATGTACTGGCCTGACGAGAATGTATCGAAAGTATGCGTACACTCGCAAAATTAGTCTTCTGAATTCTCTGATGATTATTTTGCAGATCTAAAACAACCATAAATGCGTTTTGGTGCTTCTGTGCGTACGTGCAGCATTCCCGTAGACAGTTGACCTAGTAAGTGAAATCCTTAGATCCTCTGCAATCTTAAATTTTAAGCGCATACAGCACCACACATACTTTGGGCTGCAGTATGTCCCATGTGGACATACTCACAACTGCCCATTGCCGTTACTTTTATCCGATTGGTTTTCCTTCACAGAAGCGAACACCCATCACTTCGTTGTTCAGGGCAACATGCTTCAAAATTGTGAAGCGTTTTGTCAGAGATTTTATCTAGATGTTGGTGTATATTGCCAAAGACCACAAAGCATCTTTCAGACTCTGCTCTTGTTCCATCGCTGGGTTACTTGTTTGCTGTTCGGTTACTTCTTTGGATACCGAACTGCTCCAACTACTACCTTCCTCCCACGGTTATGTGCTATAGTCTGAATCTTTAGAAAATTAACTGCAAGAAGGGTCAGCACAGCCTGAAAATCTCGTAATTTCCCTCCTCAATATTACGTAAATCTTCAAGATAACCGCGCAAAGCACGTCATCGTAATGCTCTCTTTTATGGAGCCTCCGCATGCTGAAGAAAACAGCAAAAAACGATTGTTTTACCGGATTTACAGTCACAGTAACGGGAGCTCGTTTGTGCGTCTTATCGACAGATTGCGCCACGTTACATTGGCATCCGCCGCGCGTGAGAGCATGCAAAAATCGATAAGCCAATCATATATCGATTACGTAATTATCCCACCCAATGACAATCAAGCACGTGTGTTGCTCGCGTGCATTGCTATTAGGGAAACAGCGATACTTATTTTACAGAACTGTTCTTCAAAGTATACAGACATTATGTGGCCTTATCAAAAAGGTTTGACAAAAATATTTTGAACGGGCTTTAAACATATGAAAGAAGATATCATTAGACATTCTACGCTTCGCTATCAAAACCTCATCCAGGATTGATCGTTAGAAGAGATGAATTACCTTGAGAGGCAGGAATTAGTGATTCAGTAGGAACCGGTTACAGATATCAAGCGTATTTTCCGGAGTATATAATTTGCCACAATTTTAAAAAATCAAATACTATGGCATGAAATATGTAAGCAAAGAAGGGCGCTATTCATTATGTACTGTCAAAGAGGAGGCAGTTATTAATGCAACGCAGGCTTACAAATTTTGACATAAGTGTTCGAAGTTTACCTTCCGACTGGAATGAAAATATGTATATAAAATAAAAAACAAGCGAAAACAGGAATTACTTTTCGGAAAGTTCTAAACAGCAGGGAATAACTTGCCGGTAGGTCTGTACTATGACACTGGAGCATCTAGTATTTCTGCGGATTCACCCACAACTAAGCCCCTCAAAGCTGTCCATGGCATAATTTGCGAACACGTAAGAAAATAGGTTGCTTAAATAGCCACTAGACTGAACAACTGCCACAGACGCGCAACCGCTCCCTTGCGGGGGATGGCCTCCCAGCACGTTCGCGGTTCCCGACACCCGTTTTCAACACGTCCACATGGATTTAGTCGGACCTTTACCCCCATCTCATGGTTTCACGCACATTCTGACCGCTGTTGATCGTTTCACACGATGACCCATCGCCGTTCCCATCTTGGATACCTCGGCAGAGAATATTGCTATGGCTTTCCTTACGCACTGGATAGCCAACTTCGGTGTTCCATCTTCCCTCACCACTGACCGCGGAAGTCAGTTTACATCTGCACTCTTCCATAAGTTCACCAAACTGCTCGGGTGCTTGCATATCACTACTACTGCCTACCACCCAGCATCAAACGGCCTCGTGGAACGCCTTCACCGTGAGCTGAAGTCCGCGTTGATGTCTCAACCTGCCCCGCACAACTGGAGCGACAACCTGCCGTTCGTCCTCCTCGGCATTCGCTCGGCTGTTAAGGAAGACATTCAATGCACCGCCGCCGATCTCGTTTTCGGCACATCCCTCCGTTTACCTGGTGAACTCGTGCAGTCTTCCTCCGTCACCCCTGACGCCACGAACAACTTCGTGCAACAGCTGCAGCAACGCATGGCCGCACTGCGCCCAACCCCCACACGTGCGACACCACGACGCGTTTTCGTGCACGACAACATGCACACAACCCCATTCGTGTTTGTCCGGCAAGACGCAGTTCGCAGGCCCCTTTGCCCACCATACGATTGTCCCTTTAAAGTGCTTGAACGAAAGGACAAATATTTCGTCATTCAAAGGGCTGATGCTACTGATATGGTCTCCATCGACAGACTGAAGTTGGCCTTCTTTGTATGCACTTCACCATCACCTGGTCCGTCTACTTCCATGGCACCTTCACCCTGCACTCCACCTGCTGCCTCCAGCCCACCATCAGCCTGCCCACCCGAACCTACCCCACCCCTCTTAGTGGTCAAGCCTGGCAAACATTAGTTTAGACACCGCAGGAAAACAAACACGTATCAACTCATCGGCATTTCTGGGTAAAATGTCGTACTGGCAAACAATAATTCACCTTCAGGCCGGTACAATGAAATGTAGAATGAAACTGTGCAATGTTGATATATTCTTCGGGGTTGGAGGGGGATGTATAAAGTCATTTCAATGCTCCCTTCTCTGATGCACACTGCTGCCAGCATGTCTGTGCATCAGACGCTCGGCATGAGTTTGAATTCTGCTTGTGTTTTCGTGTGACGTGGTTTCGGACGGCGTAGGATTCACTCTTGTAATCGGCCAAGGGAGGAAAACTGCTTGTATCAGCGTCCTTTGACAGCAGAGAGTGGGTTTTGCTAATTCACTGCTTCGGCTGTGGCCCAAGCTTTAGTGTGCCTGGTTTAGGACCGTCATGACCGACTCATGCAGCCCTGACGAGACCCTTTCAGGTCATGCTATCGGTCGGCACCCACGCGCAAAAAATGCGCGTGTAATTGCGCTATTCAGGGAGCCGAAGTCACGCGAGGCTTTCGGGATAGGAATCAACCGTCGAGGATGAATCATACAGATTGCTAATCGAGTCGCTAGTTGCTCTAGGACACAATCTCATTGGTCCCATCTTCGAACCTTGCTTGCTTAAATACCAGCCCTGCAGAAGCACAATAAAGACTTTTTTCTTGCGTCCTGTTGCTAGTTCTCATTGAGGATTAAAACAACGCATCTCGGGTGGCGCATACCATAACCATTACCAAAATTACAACATTTGAACACCCGATATTAGTTTTATAGAATTGCTCGTCACAGTCTACATGAAGTTTGTGGATCTTTCAACCATCTTGCTCAATATATTTTGAACGGATTTCAAGCAGATGACAGAAGAAGTCACAAAGTGCTGCGTTTTGCTATCAATAATTTCTAGGCGACTGATCATTTAAAGGAATGGATTGCCATTTGAGGTAGCAATTGACTTTTCAGCATGATCCGTTTAGAGATGTCGAGCGTAGATGGCAAAGGTTATTTAAGTAGTGCACCTCACATATCCCTAGTCCCAGCATTTTTTTCTACGGAAACAGTGGTTATAGGGGTTTTTGTGGGTAAATAGGATGGGACGTAAATAAAATTTTAAGGAGTAAGTGAC
This sequence comes from Ligula intestinalis, assembly GCA_036362985.1. Classification (NCBI taxonomy): domain Eukaryota; kingdom Metazoa; phylum Platyhelminthes; class Cestoda; order Diphyllobothriidea; family Diphyllobothriidae; genus Ligula; species Ligula intestinalis. The sequence continues at coordinate 23,324,577 of JAYGXS010000009.1, read as the reverse complement.
AAGTGGGAAAATATAGTACATTTTTTCCCGCAGCCGCTGGGAGTAAGTTGATCCGCATGTAAATTGAAGGTGTGTGCGACGATTCGCTCCGCAGGTTATACTAATCTAACTCAAGAACGGTAAGTTGAACCTCAGGTAAGTTGAAATAGACTATCTTCTACCCACCATTTTATTTTTTCAGGAATTTAAGGAAGCCTGAATTTTGATAATCTAGTTTTTCCGCGGTACTTTAAACGATAATACAGATTACGAAAACCTACAGAGCTACATGAGCAACATTTCTTAATACAATAAAATAAAATGCATATAGGTGTTATCAAAGTATTTTCCACTGCTTATCCTAATTACTTACCTCTAAAACCCCATAACCATCGTTTCCGTTGGACAAAAATGCTGGGACTAAGGGTGTATGAGGTTCACTGCTTCAAGTACTGTTGCCGCGTAGTTTCTGTCCAACACATATCGCTAAATATTAAACAGTAGAGCATCAAAATGCAGGATACGCTACTGGTTTAGCATGTGCAAAGGGAATGCAGTTGTGGTATATGTGCAACATTATCAAACTTGTCATGGCCTTTTAGGGTTTACTTTCTGTGAAGAAATAATATGAGTTTACAATACGAAATATGTGAGAATATTGGTCACTTCTTCCAAAAGCTCTGAACAGCAAGAAATTATCTGACTACAGATTTCGCCGTAAGGGATTCTGCATCTACTTTTTCCTTTAACTCGATAGTAAAAAAGAGCAACAAAGCCCGCCACACCATAGTGCGCCAGACTTGCAGTAGATTCCCTATCTGATGATACCTAGCGTATTCACTAAAAACATGTAATTTTGCGCGAAGTCAGCACACGTGGCGTGACCCCAAACTATCATAGCAGTAAAGTAAGCACCAACGGTAAAAAAGCCATTACTTGGTAAAAAAATTACTATTTACTAGCCTATGAATATTAAAGTTACAAAAAAACTCGAAATTAAAGAAATGACGATCTAAAAAGTCGCTGGTCTAATTTTAAATATAAAAATATTTAAGGCATGGGAGTGGATAAGAATGGCAAGTTAATACAGAATAAGTACAAATACAAAATTTTTATAAGTTAAATTGTTGCCCTTAACATTGAAACTTGCATTATATGTGTCAGAAATGTTTGTGGTCACCTTAACTAAAGTTCTATTCCCAATATGGATACTTCGTAAAAATTTCCGTTCTAATGCATGAAAAGATCCTTGCGTGCTCTGTATTTATTTCCATTGAAAATCGCAAAGAGATTTTCTGTGGTAATCATATCCCTGCTGTTGATCAGAAGGAAAATAGATTGAAAGACACACACGTATAGGCTGGCTGTTTGCTAAAATGTTAGATTACCATCTTCTGCATGTTGAAAGATATTCCCGTTTGTCACAATACTTCGTTATCATTTCGAGAGTTCGAGTGCAAAGAGCAGCAGGTTGTTTTTGAAGTTCTGCTGAACACTACGAATTTCACTGTTTTGCTTTCTTTGTCTATAAATACCGATTTTGTTCAATTTAGTTACCGAAAACTTATAAATAAGAAATATCTTTAAATCATTTACCTAAACAATGAGTTTTTAAACATTTCTTATTATGCAGCTGCCAGTGTGATTAATTAAAAAACGTTCAATAGGAAGTTGCCTTTTTTAAAAGCGCTTGAGTTAGATATTTTGAAGTCGAAAATCTGAGTATTGTATCTTCTTTGAAGATGAAGTCAAGATCAAAATGGGATGTGTTGACCATTTTTTTGACTTCCCTAAAAGTTAGCGATAAACACTGCAGAAACTGAAAGAACTTACAGTTCTATGTAAACTGGAAAAATTTTCAATATATTCTTTTACTTCAGAGCACTGTTGTGCAATATCAAATGCGCAACAGTGACCGAATATAAATTTGTCGCCAATGACCATGCAACGTACATTATGAAATTTGACCTGGCATTTTAGCGTATATTTAGTAACACTGTTTTGATTTATTCAGATTATTAAATTCTCTGAAAGTCTCTAACTTAGTAAAATCGTCATTTTTTAAGTTTATAAAGATAAATGGCCGTTTTTGGCAACATTATGAGGGCATTCTTTAACTCTATTATTAAGAAAACTTATAAAATTTCGAGGAAGTTCATGTAAAGCCAAAAAGGACCAGTAATTTTGGCGTCCTAAAACATATTTGGTCCCTTGTAAGTTCATTACTTATCTTTGGGCACAAAACTCTAGGCGTTTGGTGGGATTTGAACCCGCGCATCAGAGAAAGCCTTTGCTCTACCACTAAGATACAAACGCCCAGCGGTAGAGCATTCGCCTCCGGCAAAGGCTTTCTCTGATGCGCGGGTTCAAATCCCACAAAATGCCCAGAGTTCTTCACACTTGGGTCAACTCAAAGAAAAAATCAAGTAAATTCAGAAAATAATAAATGGTTATTACAATCGGTCACGCATTAGAACAAGCTTGGGGTTTAGTTTCCGTAGTAAGCCTTACAATCTTCAGTCGTTCACGGACCTCTTAAACAGGACATAAGACAAGAAACTGCCGCAGTGCATTACGCTTGTGTGAAGTCCCAGGGAAAATAGTATTCGATGGATGCTTCGAGTTAAGTTGGGGGTCATGTTTGAGATTAGGATTCAGATAACCGTTAAGGTAGCTTTGGGTTAGGCTAGTGCTAGCTTTAGCCTAGGGTTAAGATTAGGTGTTACGGATAGAGGTGAATAGAGCGACTTCCAGGGAGCAGTTCAGAAGAATGGGAGGATGCGATCACGGGAACAAGAATTTTATTTTCCTGACGTCTCGGATTCCGTCGACAATCCTTGAGCCCAAGTTATAGTAGAATAGAGTGAGACATGCGGAGATTGTGGTGATGCATGCACAGATTGCGCAGTATTCATAGTTTGTAGCGGTCATTCGCATGCGAACTGTAATTATCAGCTGCTGCAACCACCGCTTGGGTTCTTAATTGGAGCGGTAATGGCTTGAAACGTTGTTTTCGACTCATTACCAGAATTCCCTCGTCCGTGTCGAGTGCGGACTCGATATTTGCGCGAAAAGTATGCTCACTGTCGTCCGAGTTGTTTCTGGGTCCGGCGCTTCCCACGTGACTGATTCTTTTGCTCGAGCAATGTCTCAGTACACAGTATAGGAACGGCTAATCTTTGCGCTTGTTGAGCCTAAAAACCTTGACTCGAGCAGCACGCGGTTCTCACCTTTTGCGAGGATTTCGGCCTCCTTACGATTTAGCAATGCGATTTTTGCATATTTTCAGGTTATTGTTAGGGAGTTCTTTGGACCTTCCTAAAAATGACAGTAGAACAGTTTTGACCGACGGTGACTAGAGTGTAAATTGATGCATTGACCGTAGGCTCAGTTGGGTGGTGGGGGGAGAGGAGGTGAGGTAGATGCTTGACTGTCTGCTTTCAAGATAATCCAGCGCAAGTCGCCGTTTCCGCGCCATCCTGTAGTGGAGCATACGGAGGACTTTTTCATACGCCAAGCTCGAACAGTAGTAGTAGACTTGTGCTCCCTCTACAACAATCTCCTCATGCCCCCCTCCCCCTGGTTCGATGTCATGTGTGAGTCTAGAAGACCGGGGGTGGATCAAGCGCAGATGGCTAGCGCAGCCATAGCCTGTAACTAGGCGTATCATCATCTCTGTGGCATGTGTGATAGGTGCTCCGGGCTGGTCGCCGTGTTGCTCTAACAGACCTACGCTTGGCCCGTTTTTTTTGGGGGGGGGTTCAGCAAGACTGTTTGACCTTTACGTTCGATGATGTCCAATGCGTGGCCCAGCAAGCTGAAGGCACCTGCTGTAAATTGCGTGTGAGTTAGTCTTAAGTGATGGTAGACTTGCGCTACATCTACCACACTCTCTCATCCCTCACTCGTTCGTCCCCGGTGTCAAGACGGAGTCAGAATTACTATCGGCGGCGGGGTCAGACACAGTTGACGAATACACAACATTGATTTCATCATTTCCGAAAGAGGAAGAAGATGGGCAATTTCTGAGACCAAGTTGTATTTATGCTGACGTTTCAAAAGCACTCTAGCTTCCATCGTCAGAGCGTAATGCCTATTCTCCTGTTGATGTCGAGTGAGTGTGTCTGACCGCTACCCGTGCCTGATGCCCGCGTGTCAATCGATTGGTGGTGGCTGTTTGAATTGTTCGCGCCCTCGCGGGCGCCTCCATGAGGTGCGTCAAGTCGTTTTTGTGCCTCCTGAACATCTCCACCATCTTCGCTCACAGCTGCCGGTTCTTGCCACGAAGTGTAGTCTAACATTGCTGGCAGAAATGTCCTCGAATTTCACGTACTGTCATCGTCATTTGTTGAAGGCCATCTCTCACGAACTCACTAGCCTTCACTCGTCGCCTCTGCAGAACTCCATTTGGTTGGTTGTGTTTATTGCTGTAATTGCTATTAAGATGGGAGATTCGTTCTCTGCTTATGACTTCAAGTCTTCTGTAAATTAAAGCCGAAAGGCATCTCGAATAACTGTAAATAATAGCGGAAGGGCTTTTCAGATAACTGTTAGCAATAGCTAGAGATCTTCACGTATTGTAGTGTTTCCGAGGGCAGAAGTTATGTCGAAGGACAGTCAGATAACTCGAACAACTGTTAATACTGTTAGCCTATTTGTATTGCAGTGCTGCGTTTCGTCACCTGAATAGACGAACCCGAGGTCAGAAGTTATGCCAAATGACAGTCAGTCAGTCAGCAGGATAACTCAGTTTGTGTGGTTCTACAGAAGTAAACAGTAAAATTAACAGTGCGCGATAGATATAAAAATGCGAGGTAGAAAACAAAGGAGGGTGGACGTACATTCAAGCAGTCGTGCATGACGCTGACTTTTTGCTATTAGTTTTTAAGGGAAATGCGCACGGGGCAGGTCTTAAAAGAGCGAGGAAGTGAATAAGGGCACTGTGCGGGTAAAAAAGAGCGTGGGGCGGGTGAATAGAGGCAGTTCTATGCCGAAAGGGGGGAGTGATTTGCAAGCGTTTGAGGTCAGTGGTGGTGGCAGCTGTAATCGTAGCAGAGGGGGAGGGGGGCAATAGCAAGTAACAATTGAAGCAGTTGTCTTAAAAGGCAATAGCGTCGAACTGGGGGTGGGGACAGTATTCAAGTAAAACTTTAGTGGTACTTGGCCAGGGGGACTAGTTTTAACACCAGTGTGCACTTGATTGGAAACGAAAGGGCCAACAGGAACAGAATTCTTGGAGGAAGGGGACTCGGGCGCGCAGTTAGAAGCAAATAAAATTCGAAGATGACACTAACGTGATGAATACTACGTCTTCGTTGCATTACTGTATATATTTCAGCTGCACATCCAGTATTCGCGATCTGCTCTTTTGTTTGAGAAGCATGTGGTTGCTAATAGTGAAACAGTCGTCAAGTAAGTTACTATGACGTATCCGTGTCAGAAGTCTTTCAGTTGAAATCACGTGCTTACATGCCTTTACCGGAGAACTCTGGGTTCTACCTCTTTACATGGGTTTGGAGTGGATTAAGCCTGTCTTACCTCCAGTCCATGACCCCTTTAAGCCTGTTTTTTAAAGGAAAAATGCTTTTCTATGGCTCTTTGTGTGTACGTATGTTATTTTACCTCATATTTTTCATATTCTGTCAGCCGTTTTTACCAAATATTTTGGAATTTGAAGGGAAAAAGGCAACAGTTATTTGCATTAAGCAACAGATTTTCTGTTTTTCTTGCTACTTGTCTACGTTAATTATCCCAGATGTGCCGTAGTATGCAGTAATTACGCCCTTCTCACGTCGCCTATCCGTGTAAACTCTGTGAAGTCTGTAGCTTCTTGATAAAGTCTTTTCTTTAAGTACAAACCCACAATCGTGTTAATCTCTTCTCTAGACGAATTTCTGCTCTTGAGTGGCTGAGCTGTCTAGTGGTCATTTCGACCTTTGCCAACAATTTTAACCTCAAGGCGATCAGTATGCACACGCTGTTGGATCTGGTCCATGCCTCCTCCTCAATTCACGGCTGGTCTTCAACAGCTTCCAGTCACCATACCAACACTCTTCTCCTGCCTGTTCTCTCCCCCACCGTTTTACAGCAGTTGGCTCATGAACTGCTCTTTTTCCCGGTAAGTATTATTACTTCCATTTCTGCCTTCCCTCACATCCTCTGTTCAATTAGTTTATTTCGAGTAAATGTCAGAAGCCCGTTGAAAATTCCATTGAAACGGCGCAGGAATGCATAAAAATTAGTGAAGATGCAAAAATGGTTACAGGTCACTTTTGTATGCAAGAATGCATAAATATAATAATGAGCTGTGAATGGCTGGACAGTTGAGGCGTTTGCGAAGTACCAGCATTCAACACGTTCACTGCATTCCCACTATGAAATGTTCACCTGAACCAACTTTAGTGTAAATAAACGGTCTATTGAAATCAAAAAAGTAGTATATTCGTAGCCACATCAGTGATGGGAAGAAAGGTCAACGCTCACCGGGAGAGGTTTATTATAAATCTGATGTTTCGAGTAGTTACCTCGTCTACCCATCTTCAAAGAATGGACACTCTGGCTCATGGTCCTCGCCTTTATGCCACTCTTTCTTCCGTGCGCGTGTTCTATCAATCATGGTTGAGTCACTGTGTGTGTTTCTCACCGCGCCTTCAGTCTTCTCGTTTGCCCTGTTTGTCACCATGCCGTCTCTTGTCGCACCCCGACTTGCTCCCGGCAAACCCACGTTGGCCGCGGTGTTGTTTGACCGCGTGTGGGTCCCGCGTGTGTTAGTGTCGGCCTCATGCATGTTCGGTCCGCCGCCTCCTGTCTCACAAACCACATTCCACTCGGCTGACAGTTATTTGACAAAATAAAGGGGTCCCAGTTGAGCCAGATTAAGGGATGGTGTCATGAGATGTCATCTCAATCTTCGCGTTGATACCACAGCCACTTGCTGTCAAAACCCTCCAAGACCTTCTTCGTCAGAAGTGCGATGAGAAAGATGGTCTACCCACGGCTCAGGATGTCATAGAACTCATGGAGCATTGCCTTAGGACTTTCTTCACCTTCGAAGGTACCACATACGAGCAATGCAAAGGCACTCCAATGAGATCTCAAATTTCTCGGCTCGTTGCTGAAATTGTTCTAAAAAAATCCGAGAAACGGTTGTTTGAAGAGTACGAGCCAAACTTTTGGGCACGCTACGTTGACGACACTTTCGTTGTTATAAAACAGAGCAAAATCAACCACTGCAAGGAACGATTCAATTAATTTTTCCCCACCTACAGTTCACGATGGAAGAAGAACAGGAGAGCACACTTCCACTCCTGGACATCCTCGTATGCCGCCAAGTTGACAGAAAATTAGCAACGTCTGTCTACCGTAAACCAACAAACAGGTCACAAATATTGAGTAATAAAAGCAGTTATCCGCTACAACACAAACGGAGTTGTATACGCACGATATACCGACGCGTAGAAACTGACTGCAACACACCAGCTGCCAAAAGGGACGAGTCAAAGCCCCTGCAGGAATTTTCCAGAGCAAATGGCTATTCACGAGCGTTTGCTAAACGGACTCAAATGCCACCAAAAGCGTGGACCGAAAAACTCATACAATTCACGGCGAAACATCCCGTACATGAAAGGGGTCTATAAATTGTGGCATGACTTTTGGCGCCTCTTGGAATGGGGGTTGCCCACAGCCTACCTGCACCATCCGACAGGAATTAATGCGGTCGTAAGACCTTTTACCTAAACAGGAGAAGTCAGGCATCGTCTATCAAATTCAGTGCAGCTACAGGCTGTGCAATTATGTTGGAGGCACCGACCGACAAATAAAAACGTGAATGCGTGAGCAGAAGCTGGATGTACGGGGGTCGGAACCAAATTCGGAGGTAGCAACCAATGCTGCAGAGATGAGGAACGACTTCGAGTTTGACGCGGTTGAAATTGTGGGCTGAGATGATGATCACATGGCAAGGCTGATCAAGGATACCTTGATGCCGACCGACTTTTCAGTCAACCACCACACAAATTTACCGGTCTCCTATGCCATTTTAAGGACCTTCTTATCCGGAGACAGACACGGCGTTGAACAACTGGGACCAGGCATAATTCGGGGCGCAACAGGGGCCGACACCAACGCACGTGGCACGGTGACAGACAGGGCAAACGAGAAAACTGAAGGCGCGGTGAGAGACACACGCAGTCACTCAACCATGATTGGTAGAACACGCACGTACACACAGGAAAGAGCACCATAAAGATGAGGACCATGAACCAGAGTGTCCATTCTCTAAAGAAGGGTAGAGGAGACAACTACCTGAAACGTTAGGCTTATAATAAAACTCGCCCGGTGAACGCTCCTCCATCTTCGGATTTTCCACCTGGGAATCGAATTTTCAGCACTATGACAGCAGCCTTATATGTTTATGACTTAATGTTATAGCTTAAAACGTAGCAACTTTGCAAAAAAAGATTTTTTAAACTTGAAATTTTTTTTCTTTGCGGTACAATTTTGCATCATCACATAAGTGCACGTACCTCAACTTCATAAACGCAAAACAAAATCGTCTGTTCTCTGAACACCTAAGCAGTAGATTGCATATCTTATGAAACATGAACTTCAAAATGTGACTGGAGGATTTAACTTGCATTGTAGGTTGTTAATTTTGTTCGCTGGTTTGACTTGAGGCGCAAAATGCCATTAACTAAAAATGAGCTTCGTTCATATCAGTAAACTGGGGGAAAATTGAGGCGGAAATGGGCCATATGCAGCGTTTCTTCATATCCAAGGAATTTCCTATGCTATTAAACGATTAGGAAAAAAAGCTTCTTGTGTGTTCATGTTTAACTATGAAAGGACATTCTTAAAGAGCTCAAACTTTATAATTATATGTGTTCACAAAGCAGATTATTTGTTTTGCGTCCATGATACTGAGGTTAGTGCAATTATGAGATAGCACATTGGTTTTTGGGAAAGGAAGGGCAAAATAAGTTTAAAAAATTATATTTTGCAAATATGCCAACTTTTTGCCATAAAATTGAGTAAAAAACTTGTAACGCCGTTATTTGCTATACCCCACCGAAAATAATGGTCATAAGCAAGCATATATACAAACACCCAAGACATGCCGTCAATTTTCTTCTCAAGCTCTATGCGAAACGAATCTGAACATTTGTATCTATAGAGCAGAATTCATGGATGGAAAAATTTGTAACTGAACGGGACGAAGATTATTAGTTTTCTCGAAATCGTCGTTGATATTCTGCTACTCTGCTCTGCTTTTTTAATTGTAGAACTGAGCCCAAAAATAAACAAATATAATGAAAATTGCTCTGGTTTACATAGAAAAGTAAGCCCTTTCATTTATAATAGAAGATGTACCTCTAATTTATAGGGAAGTCAAAAGGCAAGCCAAAATTTTTCATTCTGATCTTGACTTAATCTACGAAAAAACTAAAGCACGCAGACATTCGACGTCAAAATATATAACTAAAGTGATTTTTCAAGAGGTAACTTGCTATAGAAATTTTTTACTCAATCTTGTGCATGTACATTCGCGACTTTTTTGTGGACCTTCATTTTTCTGGGCAGTGAGTTGAGATATTTGGGTGCTTCTGAAACCATGACTCAAACAGACAGCTGCGTTAATAATATCTTATTTTGAAGGTTTTGGAAAGCATGTAGAATATAGTCATTATCTATGGTCAATCAAATGAGACCAGTTAAAATTCTTAAGTGTTAATTAAACTATCAAGAAATATCTGAACTTCTTCGTTATCAAAATCCCAAAATAATTACAACGGACATTTCTATTTAAGGGCATTAGTCACTGATCGGCATATCCGCAAATGACCTTACAACTTATCTTACTCCTGTGATCTCCCAATTGACTAAATCAAGCGAAAATGTGGTCACCTTAGAACAACGTATTTCGACCAATTTATGAGCAAATGGTGCAACCAGACATTCTCGTGAAAACGTGTTGGAATATTTACTCGAACTTTGAGTTACTGGGTAACAGCCATATATTACATTGGCCGTAATATTTAAACATTAGTATTCAAACATTTTACAAAATGATTATTTTCCAATGTCATTTTCCTTGTGCTGCTTTATTCATACGGTAGCTTTGCGTGGACTGGCTCTCTACATGTAAAACTTAAGTTTGCTGTTTTTTTAAAATATCCGCTATTTCTATAAAACTATATGTTCCTGCATAAATCACACTATGCCCTATTGTGAAGAACAACCATCGCTTTAATAGTGTGAAACTTTGGGAACCGCAGCTTGGACTGCGTTTGAGTAACGGAATTACTGGCAAAAATCCTTGGATTTCAAGAGTTTGGTAACCTACTTTGATTAAAAAGTTTATGGCATTTATTTTATTGTATGTTTAAACACGCACCAACAAGAAATGTTTTCTGCAGTGTTTAATAGTGTAGGCCATTTCTTGGATATCAAAAATTGTTGGATTTTGACCACTTCTGCCCCTATTTCTAGGAAACAGTATTTTACGCTTCAAATAAACTGAATGGGCAAAACAAACAACCTCAACGATGTCTTAAATACTTTTGTCAACTTTTGATCTTCATTTTCAGTAGGTATACGTGCGCCTAAATGTAAAAGAGCATCCCTCAATCGCATGTGTTCTTGCACGAATTTGCAAATATCAGGATTCCGGGATAAGAATTGTGGATCATGTTTCGCTCACCGGAATGAATTTGTTGGTTTGTTGACGTTTCTGATAGCTAAGCTGGCTGTCCTTTGTCAAAGCGTTAACTGAATTTATCGATCAGCAATTATTTGGCAACCAAAGCAAGCAGCGAGTGAACAGATGACGCACAGCAAAACAACTACCCAGAGTCTGCAGGCCCACTTCCTACATAAAAGGACTCTCCGAAGCAGTCTCTCGACTGTTACAATCCGCTGGAGCAAGCACAGCACATCGAGCTCAGGTGACAATACGCCACCGTGTGATGCAACCTAAAGACAAAACCACCCACTGCTGAGACCTCTACAGTTATCTTAAAAATACGTTACAACGATGGAGACTGTAATTACGCTGGAGAAACAGGGCGCAAATTGCAGACCCGCCTGCAGGAACACAAAGCGGCGGTCCGGAGATTCGACTCAAACTCACAGCTTACAACACATCGGAGAGACTCGCCACACGTTTAATATACAAGGAACAACCATCGTAGGCCAAAGAACATCAAAACTGGAAAATATGACGTTTGAAGCAGAATACCCGCACGCCACATCTGTCAACAGGCATCTGGACCTCCCTGCAGCTTTCAAATTCTTACGCCATTACGCATGTCAATGGCAGGACACGGTCAAACCACCGGAAGAGGGAGCAGAATTACCAGCGTACTCTACCGCGAGGACGAAACAGAACACCAATTGCCGTCAAGCTATACCAAAATCTACACCTAGGGCCAGGCAGCGAACGGGGAAAATCTATCAGCCCATGGCAAACACGTACAGCCACAGCTTTAAATTTGCCGACCGAGAAAATCAGTTTACGCTTCGACAAAGGCCAGCCGGCCCAACTGCCCGAAACCTCAGCAAACCAACGAATTCATTCCGGTGAGCAAAAAATGGTCTATATTTCTGGCGCTAACTTTCGAAAGAGACGTTAGTATTAATTGACAGCTGCTAATCGATCGATTACGCTTTTCAGTCTTCATCGTTAATGTTAGGGTTAAGCGTTGGGCCAGTGTAAGTATGAGACTTAGGAAAATGGTTCGGTTTTGCAAGAAAATGTTTCATTGAAGTGTGTAAATGTGCACAGACAATGGTTAAGTGGTGAATCGGGGCGCAATCATTAGTCTGTGCACCAATAGCAATTGCCACACTTTAGTTGTGGGCCCTAAAGACGCAGGAGCATACTCCGCCCAAATCCACCTCCAGTGTGCGTGTCAAGTCAAGTTAAGTCAAATTTATTCACGGAAATATAGGCAAACGCCTTTGAACTCCCTCTTGGTTCATAGGATTTAAGAAATGCATCGGCATAGCCGAACATTCTAAAGAAGTCGTTGACACAATTTCAAACGACTACTCGCTTGTTTCAAGTAATAAACTCAAACTCAGTTTACACGAGCCAACAGTGTGACTGAGGAAGAAGAGCAGACAGTGAAAAAACTCCTAAGGCTGGCTCATAATTCAAAATGGAATGTCATTTGTGGTTTCTAGGAGAAAAAACTGTCGCTCATGGGGGAAGTATGTGAATGATAGGGGCATGATGATTCTGTGAATGTTGACGGCAGCCATGGCGTCCATGATGAGTAATATCTACATCCAAAGGACCATACGAGTAGGAGACCTTGGAGCCACGAGAACGTTTCGAAGACCGGAGATGCGACCATGATACGCCTTTGCCGTGCCAAGAGCCGAGGAACCCGCCACGTCGTCAGCAGTCGGTCAATACGAGAAAGGGTGTGACGGGGCCGCATAGCCTAGGACCATAGGTGCGGTAGATGCGACTTCAGACACGATCGGCGCATATCGCATAGTGAGCAGAGACGTTATAGCTAGATAATGGCTGAAACTCATTTAGTTAAGTACTAATACGAATACTACTTACAAATTACTATTAGTATATATTTATAGCATTTCTAGCATTTCAGGATTTGGATGTAGAGCGCTTCAATTTTTGGATTCGGAACACTTCAGTGGTTGGATTTGGAGTACTTAATCGCGACGATACTCATTAAATCGGTCTAGGTTTGCCTTAAAATTATCCACGGAAGAGGACATGACAATATCCACAGGAAGGGCGAGTAAGGATAAAAAAGAAACACCGGAGGCAGTACTAGTCTTCCAGCACTCAAAATTGATGCATGCACAAGTAATCTCTTCAAATGTATGACCACACACGATGACCGCTAGCGCTTACAATTCCCTCTGCACAAATATTCGAGGTTCAGATATAATATCACTTTTATTGTCCGCGGAACAGAAAAAAGAAGATGGGGCAATTTCTGAGACCATGTTATATTAAGGCCAATATTTCGAAAACATTTTCGTTTTCCTCATGAAAGCGTACTGTCTCTTCTCCTGCAGGCGTAGAATGAGTCTGTCTACTGCTAGCCTAGTGTTATAACCATGCCTAATGCCCACGCGTCGATTGATTGCACCGATAGATTGCTAGTGGCTGTTTAAATTTTCCTCTGTGTGAAGATGTGCCACGTCATTCGTGTGGTCACCTCTGATACTTTCTTTACATGGCAAATCAGAACTAAGGATCTTCTCTCATCCGCTTAAAGCAAGGACTATGAAGGCACTTGCATTTGAAGAACTTTGGATAACCGTTGGTTTGAAATATTGACTGCAATTATTTAATCTCCTCCTTATTCTCACTGTCGTCACTGCAGTGTGTTTGAACGCATTAAAATGGCGTCCGAAAACAACTGCGTTGGTAACTAACAGGGGGGTTGATTCTGAAGTGAAAGATACGCACATTTTTCGTTGCCTTTTCAATATGCCATAGAAAGCTGTTTGAGCAAGGCACGTTTGGCCATTATTAGCAATATCCTGGTTAATCAAAGGAGAACTACAGAAAGGGTAAGCAGATGGATTTTATTTTTACGATAGCTTCTTATTCAGTAAATAATAGTACTAGACGCATTCAGATGGATATATGCATATTTATCTTCCTAAATGCTACCTGGGAAGATAGCCTACGCAAAATCGAAGGTGTTGCTCCAGCTAAGAGATGTCAACGACTATTTAATCTTAACAAAAATTAACCTTGTTGAAAGTCACAGAGTTATTTCCAGCCGGAGTCCGCGTGAATACATTGTGAGAGTGATCCTTTTGAGCGTAGATTTGCGATCTTTCGAGACTTTTAAAAAGAAGATATTTACTTTATTTTGAACAGGTTTCTGAATACAGCTTAAGGTTTCATTAGAAAAAGGCAATAAATCTCCCTGGTTCAATTCATTTCTCATTCTATACGAACATAGTGGCCTTCTCTGCTATCTAATTTTAACGAAACGGAATCAGACACAGTTCAAAACTTCCAGGTCAACTGTTTCAGCCAGGCAAAATGACCTTCCTTTTGAGCTACGAGCTCCTAGTCTTATCGGCTTTGGTCGACTACGTCAACAATGGTAACGCAGAGTTTATCATCGGTTACGGGCATCACACATCCCGTTCGAAGTGAGGCCTCATAGCGTGTTTTTGTGTCCACAGTAGAAGGTTACCAAAATTACAAGTCTGGGAAGACGAAGTGAATTCGAACAACTTTACTGAGCTCAAGTAGCTTTACATTAGTGCTGCAATCGCTGCGTACAAAGCCAGCCACTTAGGTGTAAAAGGGAGAATGTGTCAAGTTCTGGCTGTGAAATGAGTAATAATTCGGCTGCTGCCAATCAGCTGAGGTGAAAGTATCGATTACCTTTGAGCGTACGCACGTATGAAACGGTGAGTGAGCCGATAACGTGGGAAAGGCCAATAACGCACGGAGTAGATGATTAGGCATGGGTGTAAGCCCTTGAGGGGTGAAAGCAGAATGAAACAGCACAGCAGGCTCCCACAGCCTATCGTTTCTACAGAATAAAGGAGACAGTCTGAGATTGTTATTTCGGGTTTGTCAGCCGGTCCTAGGTCTTCCTCTCCGCAGCTCGGACTAATTCCTTTACCAGATCACACTGCCCTATATTCGTCTGCCGTCGAGTTAGTGACCCGGTTCCCTTCGTTTGAGCCACAACGGGGAGCAAGCATCACTTCTGCGCTTTGGTACTGCGTGTTCGTCCTTTCCCGTCGTGGACAGTCTTCCAGCTTCTCCGAATCGGTTATATGCCCTTTTAGGGAATTTGAGGTTGATGTTAGACCTAAGTTTGTTTTAAGGTTAAGGGTAGGTTACATTTCGCCTTAGGGTTAGGGCTGGGATAAACTGAGATTTTGGATTAAGTGCGGGTCAGATATACAGTTTCTGGATACGGTTACGTGTCAAGGTAGTTCTTTAGTTAGTTAGGGCTCATTCATTTGTCCCAGTTCTGAAAACCTCGGTGGTCTCTATAAGATGCAAACTCACTGCAAAAGCTTTGTTAAAGCTTCGTTTTAACACAGCGAAAACTGTTGCTAACTTATGCACGATACATTTACTGGAAGCAGCGTTTAGATAACACTTTACGTTAGGATTACATTTGGAGTTAAGTGGAATTTCGGGTAGATTGAGGGTAAGGTGTATACTTTCTCGTTTTATGTACATTTTAGGCTAGGTTTCCAGGTACTATAAGGACACGGGTTTATTCATTTGGCCAACTTGTGAAAACCTTGGCGGTCTCGGTGAAATGCAAACCTGCTCCAGTAGGGGGGAAATCTGAGCACAGCCAATATTCCTTTGCGAGCCATGGATCAATTTATTCGCCCCCCGTAATGCAACAAATAAAATCGACCGATTTACAACAGTGTTAAATAGGATATTCACATCGGTCAAATCAAGTTAATTCTACGTATTGGCAATAAACATTTGAATGAGAGGGCACAAACTAACTCACTTCGCTAAAATGAATATCAACAGCATATACAGTGAGTTAAACTCTCACGACCGGCCTGGTTCCTTAAGAGGTGAGAGAAGTTACGGGAAACTAGATTGTTTGGGACAATGTATTCTGTACAGAATAGCTAGGAGAAAGTTGCCACTCGGTCTGGCATGGCATTCGACCGTGAGGGCTGTGTGAGAGCGTGGGGCCGTCACAGCGGCCAACGACGCTGCTAGCGTCCGCACCCTGACGGGCGGAATCCCGAGTGTTCGTCCGTGCGGGAATTATTACAAGGGCTCAGAGCGGGTTTTGTTTGGATCAGCTTCAGGATGCTGATTGGCCCGAGCAGTCTGGGGTGCGTGTGCATCCCAGTCGCGCGAGGGCAAAGGTTGCGCATCGCATGCGGAAATGGGCCATCGTGCTGAGTCGAGCGCGACTGGGTGACCAAAATTTCCACTGCGAGAAAACGTCCGTGGCGCCTCGCGTTCGGAGTAGGTGGGCTGTAGAACCGCTACAGTGACTCGTAGCCTGTATCGTCCTAACACACCCGCTGTTAAAATATTGACCTGATATTTTCAGCGATATGGATGTAATATAAACCTGTTAGGAGGACGTCTAGTCTTAACTCGCCTTCTGAAGCCCTAATATATGTAGACCTAGACCATGGAATCTTCAGGCCTCAATAGACCATCATGTGTTAGTGCGTATAGTCGGGGGCCCACCTCCGAATTATTTAATTTCGGTCAGGAAAACTTCGATATAAATTATGCATGATTGGATCTGTATTTGATGAATGAGGGGAAGAGCTATTCCAAACACATGACCCTAGTTTTGTGGAAATGCTCGCCAAAGTCTACAGGAATGTTGCGGACCCAGCAAAGGTGGACGAACAATATATTGTGAACGATGCTGAAAAATATGTTCGAAGAACTCAAAAGTCATTGTGTGTTTCAGCATGAAAGCAGTCTGTGCGATTAATCGTAAGAAGGTTTCAATTAACTTTAGATGCAGAAACGTTTTTCTCAGTAGGAACCGGTTACACATATCGAGTATATGTTGCGATGTATGTATCTTGGGAAAACTTCGGAATTCTTCAAACGTTTGGCAGACCGAATTTCACCCGCTGGCTTTGATAAATACCCGGTCAGACTGAACTACAACCAAACTACCAGGAATACTCCCCTCTCCCCATAACGAAATTTATATCGTGAATACGGTAGCCTCCCACACGATTCCAACTTACATACTTAATGTCAGTCATGATGCCTGCAAGGAAGGTACTAAGTGAAAAAAACATTTCACACTATTGCCATCACTGATTGCTTACTTGGAACTCTGGTTGTGCTTGAACCTGCTGCCATTTGAGTGAGACATTGCGAAACCATTTTCTCAGAATTGCCGCTGATATAATTGCCACTCTGTTCTGCTTTCGTTATTATAGAACTGAGCCTATAAGTAACCAAATATACTGAAAACTAGTACATATGTGTACACCGATCATATGCAGGGCACACCAGCGCTGGTATTTAATGCCTTTCAGCTATCATGGATGGATGTGATCGCACAACCGTATACCACATTACTAAGTACAGAAGTCGCCACAGACCATACAATTTTCATAACTTTCTATAAGTTTGATTATTACTCGAATACCACCGTGAATGCATTTGGGAAGATTTAGTAATAATAATGAACTGCATCAGGCACATTAGTACTGAAAAGAACTATAGTAATTACTAAGTGTTTGCAAAGACAAATAAAATTTTTTGGATACTCCCGTGATTTTGGAGACGTAAAAAAGAGTTATAAATTAGAACAACAAATTTAGATAGTGTGAAATTGAAAACTTGAAGCAACCACTTTCTATATATAGAAAGAACTTTGCTTGAGTCAAGACATTGTGTTAACTTGAGTCTTACTGGATAAGTATTTATTGAATGCCATCAAAAAAGTGTGTCATAATTTTCCTTGTTTTTGGGATCTTCTTTGATAAATTTATAAATTCTGCATTTGTTCGACATTTACACCAAAACCTTTTAAATAAGATAGACATAAAGAGCATTTACCGAAATAAAGTGTTTTCGATATTAGTTTTAATGAATTTGGCAACTTTTTTGCTATACAGAAATGCCTCAAAACAGCAAAACACATTGCCGAGGGTAAATATTGTCCGCACTGGAGTTTTGAAACTACTAGTCCTAAGATCAATAAAAACTTTCCGTAAAAGGTTACCTCCAAGAAATTGCTTTGATTATATATTCGGCTCACGAACTTCTGCGTATATTAACTTTTTCCAACGTAATGTAACAATTGAATTTGAGACTTTTGAGAATTCATTGAAGTTTTCTGAAGGCAAACGATTCAATTTGACTGGAAAGGAAGGAACTTTCTTTTCTCTTTATAACGGATTACATTCCGCATAGGTTTATTTATTCCACATTCAGTTGTAAACTGGCGAATTAAAAAAAACTGGCTATATACATTGCTATTTTTTGAACTACTTATTATTCTTTCGTCTCTTCTGTTTCTAAATAAACCAAAAGGGGAACGTAAAGTATACAAAAACCTATATTTCTTCACGACTTACATCCAATATCGGCTTCAATGTCTTAAATTAGCGAGAACATGTTAGACATTTGGATTTTATTTATAGATATTTGAGGTTCATTGGTGCATTCAAACAAGTACTCTTCTGTTATTGCATTTTGTGCACAAAAAAACATCACAGAATAGCTAAACATAATTTTTAAAATGCAAGCCGACAATGTAACTGCAAGCAACTTTGGTCCCTTAAACTTGGCTTCACTTCAATCTGAACAATTTTGGACGAACTTTTACAGTTCTGTAAGGGATATTTTGTATACCTATTTTACTAATTTTGCAGTTCCTTCCTTGTATTATCAACATTAAAGTGTAGTTTGCTTCTCTCATTCGTAAAAGCATAGGAAATTGCTACGATTTGAAAATACTCTCATTTCCGCGAAAATAAATATCCATTTCTCTGAAAAAACCTAACTAAAACGCTGATTTTCCCAACGAAAAAGCTTTTACAGAATTGAATTAACGCAGTTGATCACAATAGCGTTTTCAAACATATGCTAAAGTTTCCAGCCAAATTTCATAATAAGCGTTGCATGGTCATTGGCGACTACTGTATATGTTGCTTACTGTGTTTCAGTAACATAGTTACTGAGTGTGGCGGCAATTTCCGTGGCTACACTGGAGTTGGGTATCTGCATCTGATGAGACCTAATGAGGTCGAAATAGCTATCACGCAAGTCCCAATGTTTCTGCCGGAAATGCCTAATAAAATACTGAAAACCGTTTCGGTTTGAATAGAAAAGATAGCCCTTACATTTATAACAGAAGATGTATCGCTGATTGTTAGGGAAATAAAAAAACTGGCCGTAATTTCCCGTTCTGATCTTGACTTTATCTTCAAAAAAATAAAGTACGCAGATATCCGACGCCAAAATATGTAACTAAATCTCTTTTTAAGTGACAACTTGTTTTAGAAAATTGATCAATCAATCTTAGGCATATTCATTCGTGAATTTTGTTGTGGACGTTCATTTTTCTCAGCAATGAGTTGACATGTTTCGGTGGTTCTGAACCCATGATACACACAGACAGTTGCATAACAAAAAAATTCCTAAAAGCTAGTTATTTCAGTAAATGCTTTTTAGAAATATCTTATTTTGAAAGTTTTGGTAAGCACATAGAATACAATCATTATTTATGGTCAATCGACTGAAGCCAGTGAAAATCCTTAAGTGTTAATTAGCGTTTCAAGGAAGATCCGAACCTCTTCGTGATCTAAATCCCAGAATGTGGCGGAAGGCAATTAATCGAAGTGTACAAAAAGGATACTTTTACAATTGGGCCTGACAATTCCATTTAAATGCATAAGTCCCTGACCAGCATGTCCGCACGTGAGCTGAAGAAAAATATTACTCCTGTAATCTCCCAATGGGCCAAATCAAGCGAAAATGTGGTTGCCTTAGTCCAACGTAATTCAAGCAATGCGTGAACGAAATAAAAAACTAGCAATTCTCATGAAAACGCGTTGGAATACATACTCGAAATTTGGGCTGTTCTGTAACAGTCATACATTACATTGCCCTAATATGGAAGCATATGAATCCGAAGATTTTACAAAACGGTTGTTTTCAACTGAATTTTACTTGTGCTGCTTTATTTCTTCGATTGTTTTGCATAAACAGGCTTCTTCTACATGTAAAATTATGTTTACTTAGTACGCCTTATTTTCACTTTGCTAAAAAATCTGCTTTTTCTATAAAACTGTATATAACTTCATCAATCACAATATACCCTATTTTGAAGAACGACCATTACTTGATTGCTGTACGGCTTTGGGGACCACAGCTTGGGCTGCGTTTGAGAACAGGGAGTTACTTGCAAAAATCCTTGGATTTAGTAAGTAAGGTGACCTACTGTAAATGTTCGAGCTTGAATGTTCGGCATAGACGAGCGGTAAATCCTAATGGAAACGCCAGAAGTGCAAATCGTATATGCGCGACCACATACCAACCTTGCTCGGCAAACGGGGAGATCGATCGATTTGATAGATATGAATCACCAAGTTGACGCAAGAGAGGCTTTTCAAGTCATATACCAGACACCGACGCACTACTCTAAAGGCCTGTGCAAACGGGTGCTCACCATAGCTGAAGCAGTGTCAATCCGTTAAGTAAAGCCGACTCTCTGCTGTCAAAAGACGCTAGTAGCCGCAGTCGGCCTACCTTGACCAACTAATACAACGCCGCCCGAACGCCCAGAATGGGTCCACTGCAGGACGGCGCGAGGCTTTGAAGGCTGGTCTAAAGCTGTTGATAGGGAAGCCAATGGTTTTACTTCTGGCCAGTGTAACTCAGGCTGCAATGTTGGCAGGTTGGCAGAACATTCCTGGCTGTCCATCAAATTCAAAGATTCCCAAAACACCACATAAGCCCGCGTGTATATTTTAACAAGATTAAAAGCTCCAACAAGTAAAAGCAACGGTTATTTACAAAATGGGCGTCATCAAAGCGGGGAAAGGCGGTCACCAGTAGGAGAGAATCGGGCGCGCACCTTATGACCGACTGATGGGTTGCTTCTGTCTCACAGTTTCTCGAGCATGACTAGTTAGAATGAGAATAAGTCCAGCAGCCACACGAGTATTCAGATCTGCAGCCTCCACGCCGTGGAACCAGGGCACGGAGCCCCATCGGTTCTCCTGAGAAAAGAAGAGTGAAGAGGTAGATGTAAGGTAATAGGGCTGGCAACCGTTGTGACATTCGGCGCGTCAATATTTACTTCCTTTTCATTTACTACTAACTGTTTGTTAGTAGCCAGGTGTTATCCGAATCTTTTAGCGGTATCTACTCCGTCATTTATCGATTTCCATCGTGTTTTGCTCCTCAGTCTCGTTGGCTTTAAAACCGACAAGCACACGTTGAAGCCATTCGCTAGACTGTTGAGGCTGAACTCTGACATGGTCTTTGGCCTGGGGCGCGTCTATTCTGGTCTCATGGAAGAGAGCGTACCTGGTTGGAGACAGAGCTCTCCATTCGCTCCAACTCCCCCCTCCCTCTCTGTGATACACCAAATCAAGAAGGCAACCCTTCATTGATTAACATTAACCAATCACTAACGGATTTCACTCATTTCGCTCTGCCTTGGGGCTCATTCTTGAGTCTCGCCAGCAGGCGCAAAGCAGTTCGTAGTCGAAGCAGAAAACATTGCTCACAGCGTTAGACTCTGATCGAAAAGGTCGCGAGTTCGAGTATCGGGATTTGCACCACTTGGGGCTGGGTAGGACCGGCTGATGACGATTAATGAACTAGAAGCGGTCACTCCAGCCTCCGTTGCCTTGCCGGCAATAATATCTGCCAAGGCAAGCTTTTTCAGTACGGGGGGAGGGAGGGACAAACAACATTTGTCCTGTCGCAACACTTTTGCCGCTTATGGCCGTTTACAAGTAGGCGGTTTGGCAGGCCAGTGCCCAGACGTGTCGCGACTCGCAGCCGGCTAACAGACTGATCACCAGGTGTCAGGGTCCATTATTTTAAAAAGGGAATATGTTAGACAGATGCTGACAGGCAGAGGTTTGCCGAGCGAAAAAAAGTGGCGGTGGTAGTAGGGGTGATATTTACCTGGTAGATCTGCTCCAGACGGCTGAGTGAAACTGCTTCCTCGGAGGAAATGAATCCATCAACCATGGCCAGGGTCAGCCAGACGCTCTTCAGAGTCTCCGCACATGTTTGGAACCCTACAAAGAATTTAATACATGTTATTTTTCTGCTTAAACGTTAATAGTAGGTATATAATATGAAAAATAAAAACTAAAGTTAGTTATGTTATTTAAGAATAATGAAAACGTTCGTCTACTGGGTATTTGCATGGACTTGACGGTTTGTCACACTCCGAAAATTTACGTAGGACCGCGGAGCCATATGCATGCTACTCGCGGCAGAAGTCTAACGTTCAAATTTACGTGGGATGCGCCCTCAAAACTTGAGCCGAAAGCCCGCCAACCTCCACACACAGATGGGTCACCCCTACTAGCAGAAGCAATAATGCCCACTGCAGGCAAACGGATGACTGGTAACTTCTCGTCAGTCTGCACACGCGGCCGCTAACAGAAAAAGGTTGTCTCATCAGTTTTACCGAGCAGTCTCATAGAAGCAAAGTTAAGGTCTCTCACGTGCAAACCCCTGCATAAAGGTGGAGCGAGCCATTCAATCTCTTATCGAACGGTGCCGCAATGAAGGCCAAGGTAATAAACCCGTCTACGCGTACCACACACGCGACATGGTCCTCACTATATGCACCAGGTTATTGTAGTGGCAGTTCGAGTCTCACATCATCGTACGTGTCATTAGGGTCACCTTAAAAGGGAGCCATCGAAGTCTGCTCAGCAGAGGTCGGAGCTAACTGGTAAGTTTCCAGGCAACACTTAGCATGGCAGAATCATTTCACACACGTCGACAGGGGGCTGAAGGTGAGTGCCGGTTCTATGCTGGGTTGGCTTTGCACGGCACATGCCAAATGGAAATGAAATTAGGCGGGTAAGATAGGTGAACAGGGAAAATCCCACAGAAATTTTTTTTTATTTGTTAAACCATATGCTGAACAAAGGCTTTCGGGTAAGGATCTATATTGGGGTCCCCACAGTGCGCGCGAAGCGTGCTCCACTCCAATACGGGCACCTGGGTTCGGGGATAGAATGTGTGGGGGGTATCGGGGAACAATTCAGTGCGCAATAATCATGTACATTAAAAAAGTTACGCGGGTAAGTTGGGGATTTGCGCTGACCTCGGGCGAGGACACTGAAGTACATTTTAATATCATGGCTAACCCCCTACTAGACCAAGGGTGAGCGCGTGTATCTCGAGGGGTGTTCACTGACCTTGGGTGAGGTCACTTAGGTACAATTTTAAAAGTATAACTAACCCCAACTGGAATGGCGGCGGAAAAGTGAGAAGATTTTGGAAGTGTACCCTGCTTAAAATGTATAAGTAAGCGGTTATTTTAATGGTTAATTTGAAAAGCCATTTTACTTAATAAACTGACTTAAGCGGTTATTGTACATGGTGGCTTTCCGAGGACCCCTCTACAGTTCAATATCATCATCTAATCCCTACCGGACTAACGGCCGGCCTCCCAATAATTGAGATTGTGGAGAATTCAACCTGCTTAAAATTTATAAGTAAGCGGCTATTGTACATGTTGGCCTTCCAAGCACCCCCTCTATAGATCCCTGCCGGTTTTCGCTCTGGGAGAGCATTGACTTCTGCGATAAGGTTTTAATTTTCAGAAGAGCTTGCAAAGTCAACCCAAATGATCACATGTGTAATGAATTTTCAAAGAGACTACACGGCACCGATAGCACCCTTAAGGATCTGTAGATGGTTTATGGCTTGGATGGCTGGGAAATTTTGAGCGCATCCAGTCTGGAGGTCTACTGCAGGATGTTCGGTAATATTTTGAACGATGTCTTTGGCCACAAAGAGGCAAGTGGAATCTGACGAAGATGGTAAGTGCAATTTAAAGTTTTTTTAGATAACAGCCAACCTCTCTGCATTCGGTTTCCAATCTATTTTTCTTTTTGCCAACAGTTCGGGTGTTAAGCCTATCGATGCCTATTTTTGCAAGGCTCAAAATAAAGTGGCACACGGCAAATGGGATTCTTTTAATGTGAGACAAGTTTTATTTTGTGCAAAACAATCACATTGTACTAATCCCGACAGGCAATTTGGCTGCCTCCTTGTCTGATAGGCGTCATGGTACTTTCAAGGCAAACGGGCAATCAGTATCTCCCGACATAAACCAACGAGAAAACGAACTAGTGGTGCAGTGTTTAGGGTGTTTGACGCCAATCAAAGAGATCGCGAGATCAAGGCTTGGGTGGGACGCAACTTGGCTCTGAGTATGACTGGCTGACGACGGTTAATAAGCCAGAAATGGCTATTCTGGTCTCCCTTGTCTTTGCCGGCAATAATATCTGTCTAGTTCTTGTTCCTGGCAGGACAAGAGCAAAACCCACCAACCTTTCCGCAACGGGTCTCCCTAACGAACTGCCAACCGGTGAATGAAATGGATCATATAGGAGTTCTTCCAATGGCCACATTCAAACCAGAGAGAATATTAGGCTACATGAATTGCGTCAGCCTTGCGTATAGCCATTGCTGCCAGGACTTTGTGTCTTCTGGGAGATGCGAGGCTGGAAAGGTGAGGGAGCAGTGGCTGCAAAGTTTCTTTCAGTTCAGTTTTTCTGACATTCATCACGTCAATGCCATATTCGGATTTTACTTGCTACAAACTGTGTGTTAGGACTTGGCCCACTTGGCCGAAGCATGTGTCCTTAAGCCCGCTTAGGCATCCACTGATGGCCCAGCCACCTTTTGTTTCATCCTGCGCCCACGTGCCTCGTCGCCCTTGACCTCGTTGACTGCTTTCCCATTCGCTGACACACAGTGAGCTTTATTCCCTTGTGCTTATTCACCACTCCCCAAGCTCTCTTTTCCTTACGTCGTGTTCTGATTCGACCCCTGGTTCGTGGACGCCTGTCGCGTGTAGTTATTCCCTTATAAACCAGCAACAACGCGGCTGCGTCATTCACGACTGCTCGTCTGAGCACCTTGAATGTATGTTCACCCTCCTTTTCATTTGTACCTCGAATTTATTTTTATCTATCGCGCACTGTTAACCCTAGTGTTTATTTCTATAGAAACACAGTAAGAATAGCCGAGTTATCTGACTGTCCTTAGACACAACTTCTGACCTCGGGTGCGTATATGCAGGTGACGAAAATCAGCACTGCATAAGGAAACGCTACAGTAACAACAGTTATTCGAGCTACAAAACGAAAAGCCAAGCATTGTTTACATTACACGAGAAGCTCTTCAGCTAGTTCTAACAGTTTTGCTTAGGGAAAAAATAGGCGAACGTCTTGGAGATCCAAAAAATACGTCCGGTACATCATTGCAAACGAAAAGCGGCAAAACTGGCTTTTAGAGCCATCTTAATATCTATTTTCCCGCCCAACTGTCCTAGTGATTTGTGGTGACGTGCTAAATAGAATTAAATCCACCATTATAAGTTCCTGTTGCTTACGTAACTGATGTCTATTGAGGGAAATTCAATCTTATACTGACGGAATCTTACGAAAAAGGAAAGTCGGGTTACTGAAAACGGAAAAGTAGATTATTGTTATAAGTCAAAGACAAAAAGGATCTCTAAAGACAGTCCTGCCCGAAAAGCCAGCAACTGTTGCTTAGCTTAAATAGTTATGATACACGCTTACCTACTACGCACGAGTAGTATAATAATGCTTAATAATTGTCTGGCTAGCGGGGTTCATTGTGTAACTGATGAATGCGACATAAAGTGTCAATTTAAATTTTAGAAAATTGGGCGGAGGGAGGGTGAACCTACCGACTAATCCCCAACGATTGTAGGACAGAATGTGACGGAAAATGAATTCGCGAAATTCTGGTGGAATGCCGGGCAGTGTAATGCTCGAGGTGACGGGAGGTCGGAAGTAGTACTGCTTTTCGATGAAGTCCAGCACTCTGTCCCACTTGTCCTCCTGTTCACGTCTCAACTCCTCCGGGCTTTCAACGCGGCAACTACAGAGAATCAGCAGCAGCAGCAGCAACAGGAGGGAAACAATTACTGCCGGGGGAAGACGACACCGAGAAGGGTGTACTCAAACGTCTTCGGCACACTTTTATGTACAGTAGAAGCGTTAAAGAAGAAGAGGATGCGATTACTGGGACGACAATTGTATTATTCTGAGCTTTCGGCATCACTAAAGAGGCCATCGTCAGGGGAAATGAGAAAGCAGCAAGCGTTCGCATGTTCTTGTAGTCTAGCTACGAGTAAATGGGGAGTGGGGGCGGGGTTGCCATTTGTGATTGGTCTATGTTCATGCCATCTCGCCTCTGCGCGCGTCCTTGGTTCCGTGTTTTGCGTTCTTAGTGTGGCAGCGTGCGTGTCTGGGCCGTGCTACTTGGTTGCGCGCACGGAGGCCAAAATAGCAGGGCGGTGTATCCAAAGGCCTGTTGATGGAGCTGGAGTTTGGCATCCAACCCTCCACGGCACAAATCGTGTGCGGACACGCACGTTGTCACGCCAAGGACGCAAGACACGGTACCAAGGAGGTGCGCAGAGGCGAAACGATGACACGGCGTGAACATGGACCAATCGCGAATGCTATCCCCTCCCCCACCCCGCATTTACTCGCAGCTAGACTACAAAACATGCCAACGCTGGCTGTTTTCTCATTTCCCTGACGATGGCCTCTTATGTGAAGCCAAAAGCTCAGAATAATACAACTGCTGTCCCAGTGATTGCACTTTTGGCTTCTTTACAACAAGAAGCTGAGGCACGCATATTTGCTTCGTGTAGTAGATTTTTATCTACTGAAGTATTTACCACAGGCCTGAAATGTGCTTTGCTTAGAAAAAGTACTTGAGTAAGGGTACAACAGTACTCATCTCGCAGAATAACAACCGGATATATTTCAGTCACGTGAGAACACCGTCTTATAAAGCTCGCAAAAACAACACACCGCAAAAAAGCGACTACTTAAGTATTATTAATTTTCCCATAGATTTCCTATGCTCTAATAAGTTTTGATGTATTTTATGGAAAACATGCATAAAATAATCTTATTTGTACTCATACGGTAGCAAACTGAGCCTTTGTTAAATTTCATACCTAAATAGAGTATTCTATGGTCCGCAAAACGTTATTGTCAATTCCCGGATATGTATGAACCAACATGCTGTGATACTTGCATTCACGGTATCCAAACCGCAATCTGTATACAGTAGGTGAGCAAACACATGCCAAGTCATGATCAAAATTCGGCAAAGGTAGCTTATGTAGCCCCACTCATATGGCCCTAGTCCCAGCATTTGTCCTGCAAAAACGGTGGTTATAGAGTTTTGGAGGGTGTGGAAATAGAAAAGGCAGAGAAGGAAATGTTAAGAAGAGTAAAGGGAAAAAATTTAGTCGAAGTTGCTTCCCGCGACCGCTGGGAGTAAGTTGCTCCGCATGTAAATTGAAGGTGTGCGCGGCGCTCCGCGCCGCGGACTATACCAATGTAACTCCAGAACGGTAAGTTGGACCACAGGCAAGTTAAAGTAGACGACCTCCTAACTACCACTTCAATTTTTGGGGAAATTCAAGAAACCTGCAATTTGATAATCGGGTTTTTCCGCAATAAGTTAAACGATAATACAGATTAGGAAAATCTACAGATATAAATCAACAACACTTCTAAATACAGTAAAACAAAAATGCATTTAGCATTTATTTCAGTATATTCCACTGCGTGTCCTAATTCCCCACCCATAACCACTGTCCTCGTAGGAAAACATGCAGGGAGTAGGGATAAATGGGTGGGCCTACATAAGATACTGTTGCCCGAAATTCGAGTTGGTAATTTAGCATAAGATTGGTTTCGTTATATTGATTTGATGAGTGGATATGATCCTCAGAAAGCTAAAGGAAAACACTTATATGAGCAAAACAGTTTGAAGCACATTCCTTCCACAACCGGAAAATATATTTTTTATGTTGATGAAAAGCACGAGGAGAAGTATGTCCTACAGGCTTGGTGGTCTTGGCTTCGGAAACACATGCGGATTCATGAGGGTGTGCGGCGAAGTGCTACGAAGGCTGTCCCTGAAAATGAGCAGCACCTGACTGCCTTAACTCTGTATTCGCTCCAAGACAACCTTGCAGCAACGTTTCTGTTATAATAAGGAACCCCTCTGGATGTCTAGTGGGAAGATCTCTTTAAAATAACATCAAAAAGGATTTTCAGGGGGCAGTTGAAAACGAAACTATGCCGCACAAATCAAAATTCTTTCTTCTTTTCTTAGCGATTCATTCGACTGCGGAACTCTTTGCCAACGTCTATTGTACATTCGGCGACTGTGAATGTGTGCAAGAGATGTCTACATAATTACCTGTTATCGGTCAAGCCGAACTCTCAAAACCTTGCCTAACGGATTACTGAGGTGAATACAATATATACTACTCCCTTGATTTCAATAGATCGTTTGTTTACAATAAATTTGACGCGGATGATAAGTTCACAGTCAAATACAGTGAGTGGACACAGGACTGGGGCTAAGCGTATACAAGGTCCAATACCAATAATACCTCTGCCGTAGGGTTTAGAAGGAATCAAAGCAGGCCTTAAAACGTTGATTCAAAGTTACATTATATTTTTTAGAACTGACCAAATTGTGTCCGCATCTGCATACTCCATTATGCCCCGAACGAAGGTCTCCTTATCTCTTTGAGTTGGGTTGTCAATAACTGTGTTACACAGTGTCGTCTAAAGGGAGGTGTAAAATCATGCATTCAGCGGGAACAAAATTCAGTGTAGCAAGTTAAATGATATAACGTCCTACATCTACTGAGTGAACAGTTTCAATGAGGCTAAAACCGACTGCTTCCTGCTTACAATTGGGCGAAAGGGGAGACCTGGTCATCGGCTGAAAAACGGCAAACGGTGCTTAAACGGCGACAGAAGTATGACAACAGAACAACTTTTCGGCTGACAATGACCTACGACATTGGAGCTGGATCCTCTTCCGTTGTTCCTACGACGAAGAAAGATAGCCCAAAAAAACAACCTAAGCGCCCTGGCGGACCGAGTCCCGAAAGGTATTTAATCCATGAGATCAGCGACGAACAATGTGCCCAAATCATAGGCCTTCTTCTTCGATGTCCTGAGAAATTCTTGTTAATGGAGGAAGAATTCCGCCAATGCAACAGCCTTCATGCGGATAATCATTCTCAACTCCAAAGCCATTACTGTAGACAGAGCAATTCGACCGTCGGTTTCGATGAGGTTCACCGTGTACTCCACAACTTGCGCTATGTAACGATCCTTAGCAGCAGACCAGGACAGTTCAATCCATTGCCATCGCTGAATATCGAAAGGCTAAGAAAAAAATGCCATGTCCTATCCAGTCAGGTTTTGAGGTGACCCCCTCTTCGACACGTCTAACTGGTAACGGGGTCGCATCGAAAACAGTAACAGTGAGCTCCTGAGTTTGACGACGAAGAACGTGCCCAAACTACCTCAACCGTCCTTCTTAGATGGCATGAGATATATCCTTGCGATGTTGCCACAGTGAGTGCGGACTGTCTGGCTTTAGATGAGACCGGTGTATTTCACTCGAAGGATGGTCCTCAAGCAGTGGTGCTCAAATACCTCCAGTTTTTTTCATTTTCCACGCACATAGCCCAACATTTCCAGTCATGGAGAGAGACAGACTGAAGGGATGCACGGTGCGCGCAAACCTTTGTGAGTACATGGACATTTCCTGCGACTTGAGAAAACGCAACGAGCAGCATCGACTCGAGGATACGAGTTCATCCTTACGCGCCCCAAGGTATTTAAAACTAATACTTGTTGCTTAACGTTCACTGGTCGTTAACGCGGCTCATTTTTGTGCCTTACCAGCAGCCGTAGAGCGGCTATTAGTCTCTGCATACAGCATTTGCGGCAAAGGCAAAGGAGACTAGAATGGCAGTTTCTGGCTCATTAGCTGTCATCAGCCAGCCATAGACAACTCCAAATGGTGCTTTAGTTGGCCGTCGATGCTATGTGCACTTGAAACTTTCTACTGTTTCCGGTTGACAGCCGTCAATCTTGAGAGAGATACCTTGTCTTTCGGCAGGGATGCAGCATGAATGCACTGGGAAGTCCCCCTTCCCTCCCCAGGGTGTCGACATTAACTTTTCAGAAGCAAAGCATGTTTAAACAGTTATATTATGCCATAAAAAGAATGTGAAGCCTACAAGGGGCATGCTGTACCGCTCAATAGTCTCCTTCTGGTAATCCCACTCATGAGCCACAGCCAAAGCCAGACCCTCGTGGGGAACGCTGAAGACACTGCCAGAGGGAGTACGCAGACGGCGGTCGTCCAGCAGAATTTCATAAGCTGGCTCGGTCTGATCAGCTAGGAGTAACAAAAAAACACGTCTTCTTTTAAATACGCGAAAAGAAGTGGCACTACTGATGAAGAAAGACTTTAACTTCCGGGTTTCAGCTCACTCGACGGGACCCGGCCATATTCTAAAGTTTAACGAGACAGAAATCCTCACAAGAGGTGACAACTGCGTGAGCCGCGAGCTGTTCGAGTCATGGTTCTCCAGCCCACATTCAATCAAGAAGTGCAACGAGTTGCCGTTCCCCCATAGTGCGTACTAAGACATTGCCTGAGCAGGTGAATCAGTCACGTGGGAAGGGCAGGGCCCAGCAACAACTCCGACGACAGCGAACCTAATTGTCATGCAAATATCAAGCCTGCATCCAACACGGACAACGAATTTGCACATTAATAAATGACTCTAAAGCGAACTGTCAAACCATCACTGCACCAATTACGACCCCAAGCGGGGGTTACAGGAGCTGACAGCTATCGTACGCATGTGGATGGCAGCTGCGAACTACAAAAACGGTGCGATCTGTGCATGTGTCGACCCGAAGAGTGCATGTCTCGCAGTATTCTACCTATAATGAAGGATTCTGGACAGATTCCGAAAGGTCAAGAAAATAAAATTATTGTTCCAGTGATCGCATCTTTTTCTTCTGAACTACTTAAGAAAACTAAGGAGTGGCAATTACTGCTTTTTACACAAAAAGGAATTAGCTGGCCTATTTTTATGATGCACAGCCCTTGAATTAACAGAAAATTTGTTATGCTACTGAAATAAATGTATCCACAGCTGTGTGCAAAAACCCGAAAATGATTGTGATGAAAGTAGAAAAACAGACAGTTCGGAACATACCTGTACTTCCGCGATGTGCAGTTGTAACGTACTTATAGAAACGCTTTATTGGGGCTGCGAGAAGCAAGTAAGGCACAAAATACGGCCTTACCGTTTGTCGATATATTTGTTTGGGTGACATGCACGCAGGAACGTCGGACAAATAGACAGAAACGTTGCATTTTTGCGCAACGAGATATTTAAGTAGCCGTGGTGCAGTCCTCTGAAACAAAGAAAAATGCGAATATGCCTGACTTCGGGGAGGAAAAAAAGTGAAAAAGTGCGGATCCATCAATGGCTGCTAAATATGATTAAATACAGAAGGAATGCTAGTGGAAAATAAGATTCCACGCCACGGATTGATAGCAGTGATCAGTGAACTGTTATTAACGAATGTCAATATCTGCCGATATAAACCGGTAAGACAAGGAGCTTGTGGCTCAATGGTTAGAATGTTAGACTTTCGATCAAAAGGTCGGGAATTCGAGCCTGGGGTAGGGCACCGCTTGGGTCTGGGTATGACTGGCCGGTGACGGCTAATGAGTCAGAAATAGCCATTCTAGTCTCCTATGTCTTTGTCTGTAATGCCCTCTACCTAAGACTATTAACCGCTGTTTGACCGTAAGTGAGGCTCTAGAATGAGCCCTAGGGCAGAACAGGAAGATTGAGTTCGTTAGCGATCCGCTTACGTTTATCGAGTGTCAGAAAGCACTTCCTTATCACAACCAAAGACAGACAGCTCCAGGTTTGACCTTTTGACCCTTAGTGAAATGCAGGAGCAGGACATTGATATAGGATCACGCTGGGCGCACTGTTAACCAAGTATAAACTCCTAATACAAAATGCCACCAGCATGCTGCCGGTCTGTCTTCTGTCGGGCAAATTTCCACGCATTGATTGGCTGATATATGCCCGTGGCGGAATGATTCCGGGACCTGAATGCGGTTGGTGTCTACGGGTGCTGCATTATTGAAATGGGACGTTGACCGTGCATGCGGAATCGTTGAGACGCGCATCTAATTGTCCGTGTGGACAACCGTTGTGCTCGATACTTCGCAAGTTAGCATCAGAAAGTGAAGAGAATGCAAGGTAAAAAGGCTGTCTCAGTGTTGTTCCATTCGTCATTTTCGACCTGAGACGCCGGCTCGGAATGCACGGTAGTTAGTAGCGCAAATTGATATAGATGGCATAGCGGTGAGTCAAAAAGCGAACTTTCGCCCATCTTGTACGGAATTATAAAACCAATTAGCAGCAGTGTACTTATTGCAGGGGGTTACTATGCTCCCTCAAAGCTGGACAACGCCACTACTAGGAAGTAACACGTCATATCCCCGAGGTTACAGAATATGCCGTACACTTTGCGTTTTCCGCCATTATCGGTGACGCACGAGCAATAACGTTTCTGAGGCAAGTTAAGAATGTTAATATATATAGATGAGTGTTGCGGAAAGTGTGCCCTTCATGAGAACTTCATACGGAAATAAGGGAAAATTGTGTCCACGGATACAGATGGAGGACTAAGAGCGGGTGTGGACTTCGTGCACTTTAAAGGAAAATTCAACTTGGATTGTACTCGTTTCCAGCTCCCTCTAGCTACGGACAACGTAGTTTACTTACAAGTAGTCCAACAGATATGAAATGCAGACTATAGCCGTCAGCATTACGTACTATCAGCAACAAGTTACTGGCCTTGAAAATTGTTCTCCGCGCAAATTAAGGCAATGGTCGAGGTTCCTTGTTGAGGAGGCATAAGGGGGAAACGTTCCATGATTACTATGAGAGGCACTGCCATCTAGCCATTTTCGTATTCCTACACGACCCATGATAGTCAATTCACTGATTATTGGAGCTGATTGATACGTCTGCGTAGGGTGATAGCTGATGCAAATTGGGAACATTGCATGTGATAATGGTGGTCGTTAACCTATTACCTATGCTTTTCTCTTGGATATGCTTAATGCATTTACGTACACCGGAGGGCTTGTGTAAAAGGTTCGTATGGGAAGTGAAATTAGTCAATGAGAACTAGTGGACGACGTGGAAAGTTTTGTTGGAAAAAGAGCGTCTGAGTGTCAAAGTAGACAACGGTCTCTGTATCCAGAGAAGTTGCGGTTTACCGATAATAAAGGCTCATTCGTCCACAAGCAGGGGTTAGTAGTTATAAATGAGTAAGTTGAATGGTAATTTGCAAGTCCTGCAGGCTAGCTCGCCCATGCGATATATTCATCCTGAAGCCTTCGTCTAACCTATGTGGATAAGCTTTCTTTGCTAAGCCTCATCATGGACTTCGCTCGCGAACAGCACCATCGGAGAAAAGGCTCGCGAGTTCTATGAGGTAACCATAGACACATGGACTAGACAAATCTATTACCAAATCTTGTCTAATGGTAAACTACTGATGGCATACAGCGAACGGAAATACGATCGTCGACCAAGTCACCTTCTGTGAAAGCAGATATATCCATATTCTGAATATGACCTTACAATTATCGCCTCGACCACCTCACTGCCTCACAAATATTACTGCAGTGGTGTTTACCTTAATTCTAGTTAAATAGTGCGTTTACCAGTGACCGAAGCACCCGGATCAATACCAGCATTGCCAATTGACGCATTCAATGCAACGTGGAGGTAAAGTTAAGAAAGCATTACGCAAAGACCCTCTCATAGCAAAAACAATGAAGCATTACGGTCGCACTACTCCGCCGACAAGACCTCTGCAAGGAAGGTTCGCTAACGATATAATTTTCCGAGAAGAAAGCGTGGTAGGCTGAAATGCGATGACTAACTTCTGCAGACATTTTAGAATGCGTGGACAGCGGTTGACGGCCGCTGAAAAAAAATATTTGGGAAATCTTGAATAAGATATTAAACATGTCCAATGACACCCGGTACCCAAAAGCAGATGATTCACTCCAACTTCCTATTAGGTCCATGTCAGCAACACCTTCGCGAATCGGCGAAAGCGAAAAGAACAGTACTTAGTTAATCCATGTCAATTTACGATTAAATCTAAGATTTTCGGGCGACTATCTTTGTTAGAAGGTACGTTGGTAAAAGACGAATGGAAAGAGTGAGTTGGGCACTATCCTAGATGTATTTTACGCCGTAAATGCAAAGGAGGTTTGTTGGGCATCAGCATAACGCGAATAAGCCGGTATAATGTACACATATATTTCGTTTTTTCGAGCTCATTTCGAGCTCAAACAGGCGGCCGAAACGAGCTCGTTTAGCTATAAGGGCAATACAAAAATATGCCGACATTATTACAGCACGATGGTATGGACATGCTGAAAGTATGCAAATGCTTTTTCCTGAGATAAAATGTTTTTTAAGCGAAACGATAGAGCACGTGGCAGAAAAAACCGTTGGTTGCAAAACGCCACTTTAAGGGCCTCGATTGTGCATGCACACACTAGCAACTAGGAACATTGAATGCTGACAACTCAGAGCGGTTCATAATGGAGAATTTCCAATACTTACCACACGCACCGCCAAAACTAGTGTAGCGGGCCAGGGATGTCGAGGTTGGCACACACCTAAAGGAGTAATTCACACATATGATTCTCCACAAGTAACGCCGAACGGGGTTTTCAATCACCACAACATGCAATCGTAGAAAGAGATAGAAGAACAATGCGATAGTAAGAAATGAGGTCTGTTGATATAAAACTAATGGTAAAACAATAAAAAGAGTGGAAAGGCTACGATACGGGGATTACCAAGGGACTGTACAAATGATCCATTTGGAGTGAGGGGTGATCACAGAATATTAGTTAGATATCGGCGGGCGTGCAGCGCAATGGGCAACTGCGGGTGAGGGCCATGGTGGTGCTGACGGCAGGAGAGTGTGTAACGGTGACACAGGACGGCGGGAAGAGCGTGTAGCGGCGACACGGATTGGGGGAAAGTGGTGCCAGCAGGGGGAAAGAGAAGGAAAACCGGCATCATCACCAACAGACGTTCACACCATCCTCATCCGGATCCGCGCCAAAAGTCCCTTGGTGCGTTCAAACACCCATGGTCCGGGTTGGTTCGTTACACTAGCACAAGTGAGGTCTAGCGAACTTGCCTTTTCGCCTAAATTTCAGCACAGTAAAAGTTTTATTGCAATTCCTGCATCGTTAAGTTATAGTATTTTTTGTTCTTTTCTTCGTCTACATTTCCGAAGGTGATTCGATGCATATAAAGTTGAATTATTTCGTATATTTCATAGCTGGCTGGAGGCGGTCCTGTAGTTTTAGTCATTGAATATCAAAAACAGCAGTCTGACTGCCCCATAAACATATTCGCCGTATGGGAATTCACCAAGATGGTGCTGCTGAATCTTTTACACTTAACGGGACAAAAGTCTAAAAAGATAACCGGATATCAATTACGAAGATGAAGTCTGCATTAAATGTAATAAACTCCTTCAAAGAAAGATTTTTATGATTGGTGTCAAATGGAGATCGAAAAGTTAAATAAACTTCGTATCCTTTACCAGACGAGAAGAAAATTTTGATGACATAAGTTGAATAAAGCAGGGGAACATATCTTACCTGTAAACTTGCAATAAATTAATATTTAGTACGCAAACACAATTTCCCCACCGTAATAGCCACTGAGGAAAAAGGCAGGGTTATTTGTAACCATCACAAAGGGCGAAAAGGAAAGATCTCAGAAACCAAAGCAGGTAAAGATTATTTGAAAAATGAAACTTTGCTCGCAACTGACCTCCTCCTTTTCAATGGCCATCTGGACTGCATCTGATCAATGTCATAGAGGAGTCACTACAGCATTAAGCCACTTAGTATTTGACTCACAGAAACGCAACCTGTAAACTCGAAGCATGTTGATAGAAGCCAAGCCAGTGAACACATTAAGTAACTCGCAGAAAGCCACATGTAAGATTCCTTCCGAATTCTAGAAAAAGACTAGGTTAGTCCGCTTCAAATTCAAAGAATGAAAGATGTAGACAAAGTTTAAATTCCCGAATGACCACTTTGCCTGGTTTTTCAGGCAATCCTTGAGGCTACTGAGAAAACCACAAAATAAGAAGTTAAGCACGTCTTCTTTACATTCCGACATCTTCTGAATAATAATCAAGAACCCAGTTTGCTTATCAAATTCAGAGTGAGGATTTCGCATGAGTTTCAGCCCGAAATGTATTAGTCAGTACTTATGTTGTTTTTGTGGCGTATCGTGTAATCCCTAGCTATACAACTGCCAGCTTGCTGGCAGTTTAATGAATATCACACGGTAATCTCGCCGTGGGTGATAGAAGTCAGCCCAAATAATCACAGCATCTTTCCGTTTACTTCCATTTATCTTCAAATGCAATAGCTTATTCCAAGTTAGCGAGTAATTTCCGAGGACAATCAAAATAAATAGTAGCCTAACTATGCATGTTAGTGATACCTACCACAAATCGCAAGCAGAACGCTATTCGCATTGTTTGGGCTCCGAGGCCGTCGTAGTTATGTGACCTAAAAAATAAATTAATGGAACAGGTGTCTGAAGTTATTTGATCGTTTACGAGCACTGCTAATACCGATGCACTCGTTCATTTTTCAGCGCAGAACTTAAGTCCAGCAAGTGTACCAGTCTCCTCAAAACAAGCGTTGACGGCGGAATTCATTGGTATCAAAAAATGTATGATGACTTATAAACTGTAATGCATCATGGCATAGCGTAACTTTTTGTAGCTTTGTGCGAAAAATGTTCAGTTTCTGTTTAAGGGACAAATATACGGACAAATTGACGGAATTTTACTGAGAATTCTACTTGGTCTGGACTTTGCCAAAATTTTCATGTACCACCTAAACGAAACCTTCTCATGGAAATGGAAAATAACAACATTATACAGCAGATACTTTGATCATATATTCTCAACTGTTGACAACAATAAGGCAGCCGATTGCCTGTTCAATACTTATAATAGTCGGCACCAGGAAAATTGAATTTACGATGGAAAAAGTGCAATAATACAAGCTATGCTTTCTTATACGGCATCCTTTTTACGCATGAAGATGGTTGAATAAGACGATCGATTTTTAACAAAATACATTCAATGTACTACTTATTTTTTTGTACTCAGACGAAGGAAGCAAGGCACAGTTTATTATATCTGTGAAATGGTGAGAAACTTTTGTTTTTTAGACGCCGGATGCAAGAAATTGCCTGCCTCCAAGCGCGCTGACGGCGCAATTCATTAAGCAGTATACCTTGGAAACACCAGCCCCTCCGGGCCCCGTCATGCCCCGTTGGCATGGTGGGGATTTGATGGGGCAAGAGGGGGCTCAGGCGGGGCAAGTCATTAATTTGGCCCCGGCTGGCCCCACCGTGAAAAACATTTTCGCAGGCGGGTGCCTATTTTTACTAAATTCGCCATTTAATTTGGCAACCGATTAAGTGGCGGGACAGCCAGCTGTACCAGCTCGTAGAACATAAAACTCAAGTCAAAAATGAATGATGGTGGATAATTTATTGACAGATGGAATAAAATTTTACAGAAATTAATGATCCTTTTCACGTGATATCGGCAGGTGAGCTTTCATTGTCCGTATCGGATTCCTAAAGTATAAAAAAACGTCTTTTTACATATATTTATATAAAAGATTGTAAATCTGGATGAAAATGCAGAAGGTAAACCCATTTATTCGACTACCATGAATATTAATTGGGCCAATACCCACCTGGCCAATTCAGAGCCCCTTCACTTGATATAATTACTAAAATTAGTTTAAAGCTCACCTTCTCGATGATTGGTCGGCATTCAAAGCCGTATTACACGGACTAATGACCGATTTCTGTCCTATCACGGTAAAGAAAGTAACAAATAGGCCTCGATGGCTACCGCCGACGCTGAAGAGGGAAGTAAACCGCAAAGGAAGGCTGTTCAAAATCTATCGCAGAGAGAGGACCCCCGAATCGTACAATAGGTATAAGGCACAGAGAAACAAGGTTAAGAGCCTGATACGAATTAGCCGACAAAACGTCGAGATTAATCTAATAAATCGTGCAGTAGGAAACCCAAAGCTTTTCTACAGCTACGTTAGGCAATGTACTCGAAATAGAGACCTTATTCCTCTGCTAAAAACAGATGATGGTGTAGAAATTTGCGAGATTAACGAAAAGGCGGAACATCTATCCTGCTTCTTCTAGTCGGTCTTTAAGAGAGAGGCTGAGTTCACCGCTATTAACTGCAGTGTGGGTGTGATCCAGACCATAGACTCGGTTGCACTCACGGAAGCTACCGTTCTGCGAGAACTTATACAGCTTAAAGAAACGAAGTCGTCAGGTCCGGATGAGATACCTGCAAAGCTATTAAAAGAGCTAACCATAGAGTTGGCGGTACCCCTGTACCATATCTTCCGAGCTTCTCTTAATACTGGACAATTGCCACCCGATTGGAAGACAGCGTGGATCTCACCCATCCACAAAAGTGGAAGTCAGGCGACCGCAAATAACTATAGACCGGTCAGCCTCACCTTAATATCCTGCAAGCTTATGGAACGCATAGTCAAACGCGAGCTGATGCACTTTTTGGAGCAACATCAACTTCTTTCTGATAAGCAGCACGGATTCCGCAGGGGAAGGTCCTGCTTGACCAATCTGCTCTATTGTCTAGAACAATGGACCTCAGCGATCGATGACGGTGCATACAGTCTTCGTAGACTTCAAGAAGGCGTTTGACACGGTGCCCTATCAACGTCTCTTATACAAGCTCAGTCGCATAGGGGTAAGGGGAAACCTTTTGCAGTGGATAGCAAACTTCTTGACTGGTCGTACCCAGACCGTATGTATTGGCGAACAGCGGTCGGCGGAGGTAGCAGTTGAGAGCGTGGTTCCACAGGGATCTGTTCTTGGCCCTATTCTCTTCCTTGTATATATTTTGATGACTGCATAAGCCGACTAGACTGCGAAATCACAATGTTTGCTGATGACATAAAACTTTGGAAGGTCATACGCAACCAAGACGATGAATTAAACCTCCAGGCAAATTTGCATAGACTGGAGCAATGGTTGACCCTTTGGCTCATGCCATTCAATGTGGCCAAATGCAACCTTATGCGCTTTGGTAGAACCAACACTACGCCT
Source organism: Ligula intestinalis (assembly GCA_036362985.1). Taxonomy (NCBI): domain Eukaryota; kingdom Metazoa; phylum Platyhelminthes; class Cestoda; order Diphyllobothriidea; family Diphyllobothriidae; genus Ligula; species Ligula intestinalis. The sequence continues at coordinate 23,285,731 of JAYGXS010000009.1, read as the reverse complement.
CGGAGGGTGTATTACCTGAATCCCACGCCACTGCCAGAGGTAGAGGCTCAGAAAGGCCTGGGGCTGTGGTTCACGCCTTAACTGAAGCCATTACTCTACGTCCTGAAAGTGGCTAAATCCGCAATGTCGAGCTTGTATCTAATCAAGCGAGCCTTTGCTAAGTTTGACAAAGTTGTATTTGTCAAGGTATTTGGCACGTTCGTGCGAACTCAACAGGAATTTGCCATCCGAGCCTGGAGACCTTGGACAGCCAAAGACAAAAAAACTCGAAAGGGTACAAAGACGCGCAACAAAATTAGTACGAGGCCAACGGAACCTCCCTTATGAGACCCGATTGGTAAATCTTGACTTGTTTTCTCTGGATTACAGGCAGATACGTGGGGACCTTATCCAGGCATTTCGCATGTTGCGTGGTCAGGATTGCTGCCTTCAAACAAATGACTTCTTTGAGCGGGCCACCACCTCTAGGCTGTGAGGACACCCCCTCAAATTACGTGTGACTGGGGCAAGACTTGACGAACGAAAATTATTTTTCTCTAAGAGGGTAATCCAGGCATGGAATGCCCTTCCTGTGGATATTGTCATGTCCCCTTCCGTGGATGTTTTAAAGGCAAACCTAGACCGATTTAATGAGTATCGTCACGATTAAGTACTCCAAACCCAATCACTGAAGTATTCCGATTCTAAAAATTGAAACGCTCTACATCCAAACCTGAAATGCTAGAAATGTTATAAATATATACTAATAGTAATTTGTAAGTAGTATTATTATTAGTACTGAAGTAAATGAGTTTCTGGCATTATCTAGCTATGACGTCTCTACTCACTATGCGATCTGCGCCGATCGTGTCTGAGGACACATCTACCGCACCTATGGTCCTAGGCTACGCGGCCCTGTCACACCCTTTCTCGTATCGACTGACTGCTGACGACGTGGTGGGTTCCTCGGCTCGTGGCACAGCAAAGGCGTATCATGGTTGCATCTCCGGTCTTCGGGACGTTCTCGTGACTCCGAGGGCTCCTCCTCGTATGGTCCTTCGGGTGTAGATATTACTCTTCATGGACGCCATGGCTACCGTCAACATTCACAGAAGCATCATGCCCCTATCATTCATATACTTCCCCACGAGCGACAGTTTTTCTCCTAAAAAGCAAAAATGACATTCCATTTTGAATTATGAGCCAGCCTTAGGAGTTTTTTCACTGTCTGCTATTCTTCCTCAGTCACACTGCTGGCTCGTGTAAACTGCGTGTGAGTTTATTACTTGAAACAAGCGAGTAGTCATTTGAAATTGTGTCAACGACTTCTTTAGAATGTTCGGCTTTGCCGATGCATTTCTTAAATCCTATGTACCAAGAGGGAGTTCAAAGGCGTTTGCCTATATTTCCTTTAATAAATTTGACTTGAATTGAATTGACTTTATCCACCGAATCTTATAAATTTTGGTTTACGTTTCTTCTCTGATTCCTCAAATATACAGATGTACGCCAGGAAATAACTTTTGAAATAGTAATTAGCCTTAATTAAATTCTGACGGGGCCATCACCTCCTAGGCCCTTCTGAGCCGCGTCTTCACGGCTGTAAACATTTATCAAATTATTTTCCCTATCAATAACTAATCCGCCATCCTTAACCATCGTATTGTGTTCTACCTTAAACGACAGTGGGTATAGCGAGAGATTCGTACGGCCGGGCTAGTAATATCGCGATAATAGGCGCCCCTGCGAAATGTTTTGCACAGGGGGGCTAGCCGGGGCCAAAGTGATGACTTGCCGCGCCTGAGTCCCCTCTTGCCCCGTCAAAACCCCACCATGCCCCATGCACCATACTTGCTAAAATTATCTTAAAGATCACTTTTATCCACCGAATATTATAAATTTTGGTTTACTTTTCTTCTCTGATCCCTCAAAAATACAGTTGTACGCCAGGAAATAACTTCTGGAATAGTAATTGGACTTAATTAAATTCTGACGGGACCATCCCCCCCTCCTGGCCCCTTCTGAGCCGCGCCCTCACGGCGGGGTCATGTGTTTCAAATCCTAACAGCCTTCAGTAAAGAAACATCCACATCCGTAAGAGCCCGTTATTATATTTCTTCCCTTTAAGAGTGACACTATTTCAAACACCACAGAGCGATGGTTAAGCTCCACCATTAATAGGACATACAACCCAGACAGACAGACATATTTTTCCGTCTTAGTAAAACTATTTCAATTAAACGTACAAATGCTGCCTTGCCAGTGCATTTCGCTTCAAATTTTGCTCATGAATTCGCATGCACTTGTGCACGCAAGTCTACAGAGCGAACGCACAGGACATTGTCAGCCAAGTCATTTGAGCACCGACCTAAATGGCTTTTTAAACAGGAAAATAAAATTCAGCGCTCTTCACCTACCAAACATCTCAAAGATAGCGCTCAAGCTGTTGACGCCAAAACGGCCTTCCAAGTTGGGGTTCGGTCACAAACAAATGGGTCCTGGAGACTGTGGATGCTGCAGGATTACAACGTACTTAAAAGAGTGCAGCGTCGGGCCACAAAATTTGTAAGAGCCCAAGGTGCGTAACCATATGAGATCCGCCTAACTAACTTTAAGCTCTACCCTCTGAGTTGTAGGCAGTTACGCTGAGATTTGATACAAACCTTCCATATCGTGCGTGGCTTGGACTGCGCTCTCACCTGTGACGATATAATTGAACGAAATGTGAGAAAATTTAGGGAGGATTATGCATACCTTTGATTCATTTGACCTAAAAAATGCACGAACATGTGGGAAGCCATTCGGTAATTTAAAGAATTAGCCAGCTGCAAGAATGGAATATTTTGGATTTCCGCGTTCGGTATACAAACAACTCTATCCCTTCTCTCATATATACAGCTGGTATTATAGTCAACTAATGAGGCAACCTCATTTTCCCTGTACATGAAACTATGGTGAGGATATCCAATCGTTTTACCTTTGAGAAGGAGACGACTCGATCGCTGGTTTTACCTTTCTTATCGATTATGCTGACCTCGACAAACAAAGGCCAGATGAAAATAACAATCATAAACACTGGTTGCTTGCACAACCGTGTTGAGAAGCACCGCAATAAGGGGTAAGAAACCATTTAAAACCTGCAATAACTTCAACTGATACTGACGAGGGACACCTGTTTGACTTTATCCATCATTCAATATGTAAAAATGATGTAAGGTACAACAGTGAGTTACTTACATTCCGCCGGGAGCCCCGTAACATCAACGAAGTCTTGGATGCCTTCCACGCACTCATCGTACCACTCCAAGTAAATATGGTAGTTTGACCAGAGGCCCCGTTCGGTAGAGAAAGAGAAGGCGTGTCGATCATCTGAATCGTAATTTTATTTGTCTGGGTTTTTTGACTCTTACTGGAGTCCATTTCAGAGATAAAAGCGTCAACGAAAAACAAGCAACAATTATTGGGGGGCAGGGGCTAATCAACCGTTCTAGAGGAGGAGAGGGGGGAAAGGCCAATCAAACCTTAGTGCCGTCAGTCCGGAAATGCTTGCACGAGGCGATGTTGATGCTTTTATCCCTAACGATGAACCCTAGTAAAGGTCCAAAATCGCAGACGAATGAAATAATGATTAAGGTAATCGACGCACCTTCACCTTCTGTATCTATACACATACGTGGGATGCGAACATTTGCCTCAATTTGCCCGTTAAGTATTAACACTTGAGACCTAAATGTCTATTTTCAATAACCGACGCTGATTCGATCGACTCGGTAGAACGATACCCACAACCGCGAAGGACAGGCTTTCAGATCGCGTTTCTGACCGAGCCTAAAAAGGTCTATTTGGAAGGATTTGCTCCAGTTGGGCGCATTTATTTCCTCAGAAGTTAGACAGGACGGCAGGAATTTTCTCCGACAACTGTCACCAAGGATATTGAAATACAATATATCACGCTATCTCAACACAACAAATAGTAGCTATATACTTGGAAATTACACGAAGCTTCTACAGGGTGTCCCAAAAAATGTATACACATTTTCCATAATTGTAAAATGGGTGTTTATCATAATTTTGCTATTTCAGAAATGTAATGATATTTACAAGTGTCATTTTATTGTTTTTTTCATTGAATGTTTTCAAACTGGCGTCCATGTTGATCATTACACTGCTGACAACGTGAAGCAATGGAATCACGCACACACCATGAGACAATTCTCTCGGTATTCGGGTGCAATAATGTTCAGTGGCTTCTCTTAATTCATCCACTGTTACAATAGTCAAAATGCAGTCAACAACAATAAAATGATACTTGTAAATATTTTTGCATTTTCGAAATCATAAAGTTAAAATGAGCACCAAGTTTAAAATTCTTTAAAGTGTGCATACTTTTTAGGACGCCCTGTATAAGCACTCACCACACGCATCTCTTTAATAAGGAGTTTTTACATGTGAAATTTTCCTTTCTGATTGCGTGCATGAGTGCTCAGGCGACGTGAAAGAAGAGCCAATATGAGCGCACAATTACTGAAGGAAACGCTCCATGTATGACTATCGATGGGTTATCATAGCCTTTGTCCGACTATTGCATGACCGCAAATCTTCTTGAACATACTTTTGGTCATTTTGACTAGATCGATCCGAATTTTGCAACACAGAAAGAGATATCGAGAGAATACCATAAAAATTCTCATCGAAAGACGATTTCGAGACAGACGGATATAATATAACGCCAGGTAGTAAAATTATTGAGCAATGACTGTCCTTCATCTTAGATTACGTTGGTTTTACGTTCCGAACGGCTGTTCATAACTCGAAATTTTTCGAGTCGTTATTCAACGTCATTTTACGTGACACTCTGCTGAACTTGAGTTTGCGCACACATATATCAGCATCATAATAAAACAATACACAAATTATCTTATCCTATATTTTACCAAAAATAAGGCGGTTCGACCATCGATTCCGATGTTTACCGTTGTGGACCAGGGACGGTGACTTACGTACGGATATGCTTTAAGCGGTAGTATGCTTGCACTGCATCTACCACACTCCCTCTCTCTCTCTTCCCTTACCCATTGGTGTCCGGTGTGAGGACAGTGTCAAGAAGGCCGGTGGCGGAATCGAGCGCAGGTGTAGGGCGGGGATGGGGCCGCCAACAGGCTTGACTTAGATCCCATTGAGTGGGAGTGCTATAAAGGCCACAGGTGGCTGGTGCCTGAGTTTGCACATACGCATGTTGCAGACTCCTCGCCCCCTTGCTCGGCATTTTTTATGAGAGCACATCCCGAATAACGCCTGCCGTGCCTGATCTACTCCTCGTAGTGGTCCAGCACCTCTACTACTAGGGCCTTTTAGGGGGCAAACCCGTAATACGGTAAAGTTTTAAGGTTCGCAACCATTAAATCGTATGCATATAAACTTGGCTACTTGCTTAGCACAAGTAGCATGATTAATATGGGCGATACTCTCCCTCGTGACTCATGTGGACACTGGTGTATAGGGTGTTCAGTATATGTCCAGTTTGCTCCTAAATCTGTTCACAAAGGCGGGGAGGACAACTTACTCGGGAAGAGCGTTCTATGCTGCAACCACTCTGTTACTGGAGAAAAGTTTACGTGCATTGATACTTGTCTTGCCGGGGCGTAGTTTTAGGGGATGACCGCACCGTGTGAGCGTGTTAGCTTGTTTAGAAAATCGTCGGGGATAAAATAACAATCCAGACTTTTCATAATTCGGAAGGTTAACACGAGATCTCCTCGAAGTTGCCTGTAGGAAAATTGAAATTGGCTGAGGGCTAAAAATCTGCTTTCATTGAGGCGCTGTTCCCAGATTTTCAACCATTTTTGTCGGTACGGTCTTGGATAGTCCAGGATGTTCATGCTTGCATAGCAAATGCTAGGTACAGCCAAACGTAGCTTTCAAATATCTTGGAAAAACTTTCTTCTTAAAATCCCATAAAGGCTCGCCTAATAAGTAGCAATATGGATTTGGCTGACTTCACCACCTTCATGCAATTCAGCGTTGGTTTGAGTGAAGAGGTAATCCACACACCCATGTCCTTCTGACTGTAAACTTGCTGCAGCAGTATATTATTTGACGAATTAACCCTCGTGTTGGATGTTCTACAACTGCTGATTTGAAGAAAATCACGTAAATCAACATTGAAGGACATCAACCAATGTTTTGACCAGTCCTCCAAACTGTTTAATTTAGCTTGCATCTGCTGTATTTTGGACAACTTCTCACAATTTGATGTCATCAGTAAACAGGTTGACAGTACAGTCTTGGTCCCTTACATAGGCAATGATGCAAACAAGGAATAACGTGGGACCTAAAACTGAGCCTTGTGGGACGCCACAGGTACCCCCCAAAAACAGCTGGCGCCCGACTTGTACTCCTAGAGTTCATCCAGTCAAACAGTTTTGGATTCAATTTGGCAAACATATGTTTTCAGCAAATCATCATCAGGCCAGAACATTTGCAGGGTAATTAAAACCATAGAGATGGACAGGGTTAAAAATTGCAGTCATTAAACTGCCTTTCTCAGGCGATGCAGCAAGTGAGCTGGTCAGACGGCGTCTAAGAACCGCAATCGCAAACGCTTTCCCCGCGGCGAACTTACAGGTGTTCTTCACGAAATCTCCTCTCCTACGATTAGGAGGAAAAGACCAACTACCGTTGAAGGACACATCCATGTGCATTTACTCTTTCACTTGCTCCTGCACTGCAGGATACACCGGTCGAATAACGAGGCACCTGGAAAAGAGGGTACGTTCAGTAAATGTGACACTAGATCGTTTTTGAGTTCTTTTCTCGCAGATCTTGTCGATACGAATCATTTAATCGATAATAACGAAGCCTTTCAGGTTGTCTACTGGAGAGCAGCCAACTTTTCCAAGGGCCTTCGCCAGCGGGTGCTTGCAACAGCCGAAGCAGTGGCTATACGGCTAGAGAATCCGGTGCTGTGTTGTCAGAAGAAGCTGACATAAGCCCTTGCACTTCCGTGGCCGACCCCGACGCCAGGTGGCGATCGCACTTTGCCCCCACGCCCCAGTGACAGTCGTTCGCTGCGCGCAAATAGCAGCAATTATTCCCCCCATGTATCTGCCTTCTGATCAATCCCCACAACCTAACCGAATCACCCCCCTACCCCTCCCCCCTACCCTGACGCACGAACCTCTACACGCTGGCCTCGCCATGCGGGCGACACGTAAACGATGAGTTGTAATCAGACTGCACATTTTAACCCTGTCCATCTGTATAGTTTTAATTACCCTGCAAATGTTCTGGCCTTATGCTGATTTGCTGAAAACATATGTTGGCCAAATTGATTTCTCAACTTCAGAATGGGAATATTTGCAGAGTTTTGGATTTGTAAAGACGAAGACGCGATCGCTGGAACGGCAATTTTTTGTTCTGAGCTTTCGGCTCCGCACAAGAGGCCATCGTCAGAGAAAATGAGAAAGCAGCAAACGTTGGCTACGCGTAAATGGGGGTGGGGGAGGGGGGCGGCACTTGTGATTGGTCCATGCTCACGCCATCTTATCGTGTCTCCCCTGCGCGCGTCCTTGGTGTTGTGGTATGTGACCTTGGCACCTTGTCTTGCTTGGCAGCCTGCGTGCTTGTGTGGGAGCCAACCTCGCTGACTTATGCCGGCTCAATTCCGACGCACTGTGTTTGCCTTTGTTTGCTGCGCACTCGGCAACCATCGCGCGAGACATGGACCGCCCACTCCGTGTCTGCATCAAGCCGTCCAACCAATCACATTCAAGGCCGCGAGGCTTAGCGAGGATTTGGCAGCCTCCCCCGATTACTGACGCTAGAACTCACTTGGCATTCTGCCCCTTCGTGGGGCGGACACGCCGCCGCTGCTCTCACACATGGTTCTCAAGATCGAAGGTACACCAGACCGAGTCAGCCTTCCTATGAACTATTCTTTAACTCATTCTGCAAAAAATATATTGTTCCCACTCCTCTGGCTTTCCCAGTCTTCTCTCATCTTCTAAGGAACCGGGCCTGGAAGATCGGAGTAGGAAAGGTAAAACCTTCGTAGCCTTAACTCATTTGCGATACTTGGACAGGAACTGGGCCTTGGTTTCTGGTTGTAAGCACTGGTGGCAAAATAGCAGGGCAGCATATCCACATGCCTGTTGATGGAGTTGGAGTCTGATACCCTGGCCTCCCGTAGTTCTTGCCTCGTCTTATTAGTGGCGAGTTCCATTAGTGAGGATCTGATTGAGGCACAGAATCGCTCAATGAGACTGCTGCGCGTGCAGCCGCAGCCAAGGCTTATGACTTTGCCTCGAAAAAATACTCTTTCAAACTGAAGTCGCGCCGTAGCTGTTGTGCCCGGTGTGCGTCCGTCACTATCATGCCACATTTTCCGACATGCGGTTGATGGCGGAGTGGCAACTCAATGGTCCTTCGCCAGTACCAACATCGACTTGACCCGTCCACACCCGACTGCTGTCCCGACAGCGATGCTCCTCCGCATGGCTGTCAGCATCTGTTCGCAGTTCTCGGCCAGGCACCCATCTCACTCCCGCGGACCTTTGGCTCAAGCCAGTCGAGGTCTCTTCTTTTCTTCGTCTCCCAACTACTCCCAGTTTGGATTCCGGCGGGTCTTCCTTATCCAACACTGGGCTACGACACACACACGTACATACGGTTGATGGGTGGTCTTGCCAACTGGTCCCCACCCGGGGCCCTCCGATAAGAAGAAGAATGCTATATTGAGGATTTTACAAACCTGAATTTTCAGCAAAAATGGCTCCATTCACGAAGAGCAGATGGTAAGGTAAATACAGGATCATTTTTAAACGGACAAAGGGTAAAAGGTCATGCAATACTCACAAGTCAAGTTTTTCACGACATTCACATCAACTATGTGGTTGATGTGAATGCCTCCATATGGAGACAGATTGGCTTTCAACTTCTCCATTTCCGCTTCTTCACACGCTTTTTTCTTCGTGTTGTCATCCTACGGAGAATTGTCGATGTTGGTGCTGTTTGTGAATTGCATATGGGACAGATTGGCCGCATTTGACAAATATTGGGATGGTGATATGCTGTAGATAAAATAACTTGTTTTCGTGCATTTGAAAAGTTAGCAGTGTACTGTAGATATGACGCCATGATCACAAATGCAGTCAAACAAAGCAGAGGATTAGAGAGGATGGTATAGGATACTAAATGCCCCGTGAATGGAGAGCAAAAAATTAGGGTGGCTCAAATTCGAAAGCCGCGCCAATCAGCCTGAATTCGGTAGTGCTGCTCCGATTCATCTGCTTCTCAAGGCCCAAGCCATTGCCTACCGCGGGTTGCTCCGCGCGCCCAGCGCTGACTCATCCTCTCCTCTCTGTGCACTCTCTTACTTTCGCGCACCCCCCGCTATCCACGCGCGTACGCCCGAAGCTAATCGATGCCCCTGCGAGCTATAACACCAACACTTGCACCCTTTCCTGATTGGATAAGGACGCAAACGCTGTCAGGGCGTCGCAGCAGCGGACTCTTTTTCCACCGACTCGACTGGCTTTTGCACGCAGCGCTTGCAGCAGCTACTGTAAAGCTACTTAAGCTCAAGAAAGTTGTTCCAATTCATTCCGTCTTCGCAGACTTATAATTCGGGGATCCTTCAGGTGTCGAGACAGCAACTAGCTCTCGGCAACCCCTCCAGCCCTCCCCCCCTGCCCCCGACAGCCGGCGATAACTGCGGGCCTCGCTATCACCACTTGGCTTGCTCAAACATGCTATGTGCATGCAACGACTGCGTTGCATAGAGCTGCCACGCAAATAAAAAGACACCAACTCAGTCATACCAATTGGTAGTGCCTGTCAGGCCTCTTTATCGGACAGCCATAACATCAGGGCTCCACCGACTTCAATGACTCAGACAGTCGATTTTTTTTCCAGCCGGCACGTCGTGCACAAATGAGAACATTGCAACTCGCGTCTTGTCAAACTAACTTCAATAGAAGGGACGCTCACGCTGCGGAACTTACTCGTCCCCGTGGTGTCTTGAGGCCACAGGCGTCAACAATGTCAATCCAAAAAACAGTCTGGGTTTTTTTTTTCACTTAAGTGAGGTTCGATGCAGGCTGAAGCTACATACTGTTATGATATCTTCCCTGTTGAATTAAAGTCCGGCAGATTTTAGGGGAGTAAATGCGAGACAGTTTCTCAAAGGCAGTCATAACAGGCCTCGGAATTACCGCTCAGCTTTAAGTTAGTTAATGCAGTTTTTAGCAATAGTAGGACTATTGGCATCAAATCCTAGTCATTGCGGTCTTCTATCCCTTTTCCCTAAGGAGAAGTGAAGAGATGAGACGCCAATTGGAGGGAGTAGTATGGCCTGTATAGCATTTGTTATTTCCATTTGAACAAGTTGGAAATTCTTCACGGCCATTTCCAGTGACTCCCGATTCCAATTGTTTCGCTCTTACGAAAGAAAGGTTGTTCCACCCTCCATCTGAACTGCGTGCCCAAGTCCCCTTCCTCTGAGAATTCCGCCCCTGTTGACCTCTTTTGTTTCCAGTTGACTGCACACTGGTGTTAAACCTAGTCTCCCGACCAAATACCACTTACTTGGCGCTTGAATATTGGCCCCACCCCCCGTTCAACTCTCGTGTCTTTTAACCACCTTTTTCCACAATGCTTCCGGCCCCCACTGCAGCAAGAAACAACTGTTTTAACAGCTACTCGGTATTGCCTCCCCTCTCCCTCTGGTTCGTTTGCAGCTGTCACCGCCGCTGACCTCAAGCACTTGCAATTCCCCCCTCCATTTGCCGGCACCGTGTGGTCTCTGTTCGCATCAACCCCACCCCTTCGCGCTGTTGTCTTCAGACCAATCCCAAGGCCATAGGAATGGCATCCTGAAATCATATAAAACCAGAGCCACGCCCCCTCTCCCACTAACAGACACAAGCTTTCCCAAGACTAGTTTCGCCCTGCGTGGCATTATTGCTGAACTTGCGCTGTTCCCTTGTATAGAGTCAGGCGATTTGGTCGAATCACTTCATTCTTGACTTGGTGTATCCATTGTTGAGGTTTGTGTATTTATGTGTTACTATTTCTCTTAATGGTACCGTACCACCTTGATAGTTGTTATCATTGGTTTTGGCGTACGCGTGACTGCTGGGTACAGTCAGAGAAGTCAAGAAACGAAACAGCATTAGTGGAGAATGTTTTGGAGCAAGTTGACATTCGGACCTCAGAGGGGCAGCGTCTGAAGTGTGTAAGCGTGATAGCTGTTACAGTGAGGTCCTGTGTGAGTTAACCTTGAAGGTGATTGACCAGACCGTATTGAGGGAGGCAGGTACTGGTGCTTGTGCTTGAGCACTTGCTAGCAGCCTTGAATGCGCGTGCCTTCAGAGTTGGCGCTCTGCACAAAGTGGTAATGTCTGAAGAAATAAGCTTTGTTAGCGTTGGTTCGGTGGTCCACGTAGCCTTTTTGCAGTCTCTTCTTCTTCTCGGCGAGCACGTTGTGAAAATTTTCGACATTGTCAAATCAGTCCTGGTGTTGACGCCATGCGCATCCCAGGACGTCAAGGGTGGTGAAATGGACGTTGAGACAATCGCTTCTTCACTGTAGCGTTACCCCCGGAGCCTGCAGCTCTTGTATTCACTGGGCCAATTTATTGCTGAAGGCTAAACGGCATGGACGCAAATTCTGCAGAAAGGTGTCTAATTTACCTGGTGATGGATTGCATGTTGATCGTCTGCGGGGGTTAAAATTGGAGATTCATCTTGGGGATAACGAGGTGGTGAGCCATCCAGCGGTCGCGGCTCACCCCATCCTATCGGTCT
>JAYGXS010000009.1:23256237-23269178 GCA_036362985.1 Ligula intestinalis | reverse complement strand
TTAAGAAGCCCCACCATGAGCGGTCGAAAGGAGATGACCCTAAGTTCCAGCAGCAATATCCTAGCCCTAGTTGTCTACACTTTCGGAAAAAAACAGGACAAGTATTGCTGTGCCCCGGGCCTCAAAAATCTACTCATCGAAAAAGCAAAAATTTGATGTTTCCACTCCTTATTGAGAACGAGGAAACAGGAGCCGAGCGCCGACTCAAATCAGTGCCATTTCTGACCAAGTGATAGCGATATTGTAGTGTTCGTTGCCCGCACGATGCCTGCCCTTCCTGTCGTGACCTCAATCTGTCTAGACATCAAGGTCGTTGCGGCCGCCATACATACTGGCGCGCGAGAAATGGACCATCCGCACGATGTCCAACCAATCAAAAGCCGATCTAGCCAATGAACGCTCTGTCACTCTGTCTACTGGCCTGAATGCTCTCAAACTGGCACTTGGGATCCGGTCAATCTTCTGAATGGTCGTGCTCTCCCAAGTCAGACTTCCTCCATCTATTCTCCGTCCTGTGTACACAATAAACTCTTCCTACTACTCTGGCCTTTATCGAATTCTTCTCCTCTACTAAGTTATCATGATCTGAAGATCGCAGTTGCTAGGTTTAACTCACTTAACCCCCTGCGATAATAGTACCAGCACTACTACCACTCAGCTACACCGCTAGTAAGCAGAAGTATAACTAGTAGAAGGCATATCACACTCGGTATCCTTGAGTCATTCTGGACATTTACTGAAGGTGAGTGAGGGTAGATAGGGCAGTAGTACCAGCGCATAAGGCTAATGTCACTTAAAGGTAAGTTAGGGGGTTTTGGCCTGCATTGGAGAAAGCGGCTGACACCTGATTCCTGCTCGGTCATCTTTAATTTGTCTTGTCACCGGTTCAAGCGGGGAGAGGGTTCAGAATTTTGGTAGATTTTTGCTCGTCTCTTTTCACTATACCAGACTACAGTTATCATCCCTGTTCTTGGATATAATCGAAATCGACGATTGAACTATCATATCCGGCTGGTTAGTTGCCAGCTCCGAGAGCCAACTTATGTCGCAGATAACCGCGGCTTAGGATGTTTCAACCAATGATCACTTGTGAGCCTACACTAGAATCACCAGCAGGACTCGTCCGCTCAGACAGGGGCAAAATTAACACGTATTACATAATAACAGATAACCGGTGCCGCTAGGACTAGACTGTCACTTAGGCAGAAACGGGGTTTTCCAGTTAGAGAAGCAAGTGGTTTAACTACAAAGCTTTTTCACCAAGCACCATTGATTGATTGCTCCTACAGGCTACTAAACTGGCCAAAGAGATGACCTCCGCATCGGGAAAAATGGGAGCGCAGGGTTGCACGCAGGCCGGGTTTAATGTTTGCCATTTTGGTTGGTGCATTTACCTGTGCGTAGTGTTAAGGCTAAGGGAGCTTAACCTTTACGGCTGCGATCTTCCAGGCCCGGTTTCTTAGGAGAAGAGAGCGAAGTCTTGGGAAGGCCAGATTAGTATGAATAGTGTATTCTGTACATAGGGAAAGGAGAATAGTTAGGACAAAGTCTCGACTGCCGGAACGCAAGTTTTGCCGCGAGGCGGGCAAGACCCGGAGTATAGTCTAGTGGCAGTAATTCAGATGCCCATCAAAAGTTGTCGGACTTGATGGTAATTGGTCAGACCGCGACATCGCGTGTTAGTAGGTCGCGCCAGACATTGAGTGAGAGATGGCCAGAGTGCGGGCAGTCAGCGTGACTGCAGCCTTGACATGATGAGTCAGCGATCACGGGTTCTCACAGTGGCGCTAACGCCCACTACAGGATGTGACCGTTGAAACATGGTGTTAATTGGCCTGAACTTTCGGGATCTGTCTCGGACTCATCATCAGAGACAGGTGCACCCTTTTGTGCGACTCCAAAACGCCAGGCCAACTAGCACCAGCTATCGCTTCTTCGTATTCTGAACTGCTTCGTGGAACTCGTCTGTCCGCATCTATCAGTTACCTCTGCGTGTCTTCCACACTCTTAAAAACGTAAGCTATCGGCCAGTAGCTCCGCCATCCTCCAACTGAACAAGCATTGATTCAACAACTACAATCCTGTCTTACTACTGTGCAGATCACATGCTCAGCGCTCACGAGCCAACTTTGCTAGGGCAGACCTAACGACCCGTTATCACGCTGGCCTGATTACTCGTCCCACAGTGGACTATCGATCGGTACAAGTCACGCGAGTGATGAGATCGATCGAGCCGCTGGCCGTGATTAGTTTTCTACCCGAAAGTCACTCGGCATATTACCCCCTCTTGAGGTCACAATATGATTGGACCAATCTGTACACTACTTTCTATAAGTACGCTGTATTAGGCATGCTAAAAGACGTCTGCTTTTGCGCTCTTCTTGTCGTGTTCTTCCTTGGGGAATCACAGAGGGTGTAATTAGACGGCGTCACCTCAGCTTTGGCTACATTTAAAACAAATTTGTCTTCTTGTGCCGAGAAGTGGGACAGGGCAGTTAAAAGGGATGGAAGAATTGCAGAGGCAAAAGCTCCTCAAATACTTTGATAGGCTACCGATTTTTCGCCTGGGCTTTCTCTTACCCTGTGTGCATGGGCTGCCTTGAGAAAAACACCTGCACAATGATGTCACTCCGTCCAGGCCTCATCCAGCTACCAGTTCGCTTACGTGTTCAGCGCCGGTCATCACTTCAAATGGCGGGCAAAACCACGCGGGATGACCGGTGTCGTTCTAACGTCGGCCCACCTGTGTATAAAGCCCGACTTGGTTATGAAAGCGAAGCTAGCATGCTGCGGCAGGCTAATACGAAGGAGTTGCGTTAGATAAGCCATTGCGTCCAGACGCCTCTCCTGCCATCTTGTTATCAGAAAACGGGGAAATTAAGAAAGGGGAGGATCAACTGTCCCCATCACAATCTAATCCAAACAAGCGTCAGCATTGCCCCGGGTACAGCGAGCAGCGTTCTTGGGTAGAAAACGTTGCCCAGTTCGTCCTCGACGTGATAGAAAAGCTCGTTTGCTTCCGACACTGTTACGACCCGCGCCTGATACTTAGAACTAGCACGAACGCTGCGCTAGCCCAATATTTGCCCCGAAGGCCAGTACGGGAGAGCAGAGAAGTCAATCGGCCAGGAGGAGAAGTTTATTCACACGATACAAATCAAGCAAGTCTCTCCAAGACACTCTTACAAATGTGAAGCGGCGTGACTGTATTGCCTCTCTCATAATGCGGCCTCCCACACTGAGCCCTTTTGTTGCAAGACCTAGACTTCATGCTATGTTGACTACTTCCTTCAGTCATAAGAGTGGCACAGGAGAATGGGGTTCGCCCAACCTCTTGTAACCTCGGCACGGATAATTTTTACGGCTTCCTCTTGACAAGGCTTCTATGGCCAACTCATACCATTTGTGTGTGCTACGCGTAGGTAGGCTGCCCAGTTTCGTCAGCCACAGCACCTCCGATCACGAGTGGTTGCGGTATATGCTGCGCAGGCCTACTATCTCTTCACGAGAATGGCAAAAGTAGCTTATGTAGCCACACTCATATACGCCTAGCCCCAGCATTTCGTCCCGCAAAAACGGTGGTTAGAGTTTTGTGGGGTGAGGAAATAGAATAGGCAGAGAAGGAAATTTTTAGGAGTAAGTGTAAAGTGAGAAAAATGTAGACGAAGTTGCTTCCCACGGCCGCTGGAAGCAGGTTATTCCGCATGTAAATTGAAGGTGTGCTCGACGCTACGTGCCGCGAACTATACTAATCTAACTCCAGAACGGTAAATTGGACCACAGGTAAGTTTAAATAGACGACCCCTAACCAAAATTTTAATTTTTCGGAAAATTCAAGAAACCTGCAGTTTGATAATCGGGTTTTACCGCAATAAGTTAAATGATAATACAGATTAGGAAAATCTACATATATAAATCAACAACACTTCTAAATACAGTAAAATAAAAATGCATTTAGCATTTAATAAAGTATATTCCACTGCGCGTCCTAATTTTCCGCCTATAAAACCCGATAAACACAGTTTTCGTAGGAAAACATGCAGGTTGTAGGGATTAATGAGTGGAGCTACATAAGCTACTGTTGCCACGAGAATTCCCGAAAAGGTCACCGGCCCTGCGTCCGCCCTCTTTTGGGCCACTGTCGATAAGGACGGCAGACCTCTTGTCTGGCCCTAGACCCCCTGAAGTCCGATTACCCTGAACTCAGAGATCATCCTATACTCAGTAGTGTTCGCAGCATTTTACCCCAATTCAATGGATTTCCCGGTTATTGATTAGGGCCAGATAGGGGTAAATATGAATATATTGTACGAAATGGATGTTTGTGAGGCACCGGATGGAGAATAGGTATAAATCCATCAAAAAGTACAAGAAACGACAATTTCAAATGATCAGCAAAAATAGATCGTTCAGGGAATAACAAAAAATGCGTTATTGGAAAATTATTCGGAGAAACATAAAAAAGACCTAGAGGCAAGAGTAGGGGGGGGGGGCATTAGGCGTCACTAGAAGACACTGCTGCAGCTGGTTCAATAGTCTCCACAATGGCGGTAGTCGACTGTTTCGACCGGCCTCGTCTCCCACCAGAATTCAAAATACTGTCATGGTTCAGATCCCATAGATAAAGACAGAAGGTGCACGCCAGGGCGATGGAGAGACACAACAGGAAGAACAGTTCCAAAAAGAGATAGCCCTAAAATTACACAGAAAGGGGCATAAGACTGCAGTCTAAAAGGCGTCGGAGTAGAACAAGGAAGTAGACGCAGAAGTATAGGCAAAAGGATATGGGAAACGGTTATTCGTGAATACTCAGCCTCATACGACCATGGGTTTGGGGAACCCAAGGTTTGAACACAGATTCGTTTGATTACTGAGTGTCAGTAAGCCCAACCCTCCAATCATTGAGCCGGTCTGGTTAAGTAAATCGGGTTGTTGTAGAAGAGTAGTCACCGATCCTGTCGCGGGTTCGAACCTCAGGTGCTCTCACAAACATAGGCTTGGGTATGGCTGACAAGGGCTAATAAGCCAGAAACGTTTATCACGCTCCTCGTGGCCTCTGCGGGCAATCATCTGCTCTTGCTGACCCGTGACTATGGGACTGAACGGGAAGAAAAATGTCCCGGGTTACCGGATCAGTGAACACCCTCCTACCACAGGAAAAAGAACATCTGTTGATCCAACTCAGCGTGCAACACTCAACCTCTCGCGACTGTTAGCATATGCGCAAGAGTAAATCCGGTCTGGTCAATCACCTTCCTGAGGCTAACTCACACATGACCACGCTGGAGGCGCTGTGATGAATTTCGCGCTCTCACTGCTCGGACGCACGCTCGTTTACCTGCCAACGCTTTTCCACATATTCCCTGTAAAGAATATACTATTCCTTTTACTTATTCTCTTCCCACAAGGAACCGGACCTGAAGATGGCAGCGGTAAGGGTCTCCCGTATGAACTTAAGTCACTGCGATAGACTACCCCAAGTGAAAACCTGGACCTGTGGCAAATATACGCGGCTGTCTGTAGGGGCTGGCGGTGATGCAACAGCAACAGTTGTAAGAGTTCATCTTCTGCTCACCGGAATAATTTTGTAGATTTGCTGGAGGGCCATTCCCTACATAAAAAGATCCGAAGCAGTCTCTCGAATGTTACAACCCGCTGGAGTAGGCATAACCCATCGACCTCAGACGACAATATGCCGCCGAGTGATGCGACCTAAGGACATACTGCCTCCTACTGAAACCTCAGCAGTTGTCTACAAAAAATGTGTTACAACGATTGAGACAGTAATTACGTTGGAGAAACAGGGCGCAAATTGCAGACCCGCCTATAGGAACGCAAAGCGGTGGCCTGGAGACTAGACTCTAGCTCAGCTTGCAAC
This sequence comes from Ligula intestinalis, assembly GCA_036362985.1. Classification (NCBI taxonomy): domain Eukaryota; kingdom Metazoa; phylum Platyhelminthes; class Cestoda; order Diphyllobothriidea; family Diphyllobothriidae; genus Ligula; species Ligula intestinalis. Next base: position 23,263,300 of record JAYGXS010000009.1, on the reverse strand, counting down.
ACATATCGGAGAGACTTGCCACGACTTCGATACTCAAGAAACGATCATCGAAGGCCAAGAAGCCTCAAAAGCTGAAAGATTGACGCTTGAGGCATGATTCTCAGACGCTAACTCTGTCAACGGGCATCTGGACCTCCCGGCGGTCGACAGTCCTACGCTCTTACGTAAGTAAAGGACAGAAAGCAGTCAAACCGAAGTCAGCACTTGCAGACGAAAACGGCATTGTGACGAAACCAGCGGAAGAGGGAGCAGAATTACAAGTATCCTCTACCGTTGGGACGAAACAGAACACCAACTGCCGTCACGCCAAGCCTAAGTCCACATGCATGGCCAAACAACGACCGGAGAATAATCGATCAGTACAGAGCCAACACGCACAGCCGCAACTTTAAACTTGCTGATCAATAAAGTCAGTATTCGCTTCGACAAAGGACAGCCGCCCCAGCTGTCCGAAACGTCAGAAAATCTACAAATTTATTCCGGTGAACAGAAGATGAACTCTCGGTATTCCGACTTTTTCAAATTTGAGCACCACTTGTTCTTACTGAACAAGATGGCTTAACCCAAGCAGGCTTATATGCCCAGCCCACCGGGTTGTCGTGGTCTTTTTTCACGTCAAGGCGTCTTGCACGGATAATTTTTATGCGCGTTCGAACGTAATCACAGTCCGCTACCGTGAAATAGATAAAGAAACTGGTAGGCAAACACATGTTGCGAACAATTCATCATCAGACTACTACAATTGTAGGGATCATGAAAATCGAACAGTTGGACAGGGTTAATAAATGGCTTTTGACTAAAACTCATCGTCATCACGCCACCCGCATGGCGAGGCCCTTGTGCTGGGGGATGGGAGTAGGGAAGGAAATCAGGAGAGGTTGTGAGTATTGGTTATGAGTCAGGTACTTAGAGTGATAAGTACTGTCATTTGCACAGAGTGAACGACTGTCACTAGGGGGTAGGGATGATATGCGATCGCCACCTGGCGTCAGCCACGGAAGTGAAAGTGTTTGTGTTAGCGTCTTCTGAATATACAGCACTGGATTCGCTAGCCGTATAGCTGGTGTCCGGTAGACAACCTGATAGGCTTCATTAGTATCGATAAGGCGTGCGAGAACATAACTCGAGATCGAGCTAGTTTCCCCTTTACTTAATCAGACCGGTATGTGTTCACCTACTCTCTTTTTCATGCCTACGCGTACGGTTGCTAGCAACAGCCGAGGCAGGGGCTATACGGCTAGCGAATCCAGTGCTGTGTTGTCAGAAGACGCTAACACAAACACTTTCACTTCCATGGCCGACGCCCGGTGACAGTCGTTCACTTTGCGCAAATGACAGTAATTATCACTTCAACAACCTGGCCCATGACCAAAGCTCACAACCTATCTTAATTTCCTCCCCAGCGCAAGGACCTCTACACGCCGATCTCGCCATGCGGGCGGCGCGAAAATTATGAGTTTTAATCAAAGGACATTTATTAACCCTGTCCTGTACGATTTTAATCACCCCCTGCAGTTGTACTTACCTGATTATGAATTGCTGAAAATATATGGCTGCCGAATAATCTCTTCAAATCAAACATGGGAATATTTTCAGAAATCACGAACTTGCAGCGCCTAAGCAACGGTGTTTGTACTCCGAGCGCGCAACTATCATCAGATCAAAGTTCCGGTTAGAAGGGAAAGACGCAGAGCACATGCGAGTGGAATTAGTTGTGAGTAGAATGCACTGTTACTGTCCCAGGTAGCAGTGAACAATTGCGAAGCCAGGGCTGCCTGCGTCCAGTCAGTGGTGACAGCCACGTTAACAGGTGTGTGGAGCAAGTTCAAACGTTGGCCAAGTGGTGTGTATGTGTGTTTCATTGCACGAGGAGCGGTGTGTGTGTTGCACCGGCCGAGAGGTGTATTCGAGCGGAAGTTGATCGAGTGGCTGCAGATAAGTTCGCAAGAGTGAATGACCTTGAGACAGCGGTAACAAACTGACTAGACGGTAGTCAATCAGAAGGGCCTTAGTAGCGTGAGAGCTCAGATAACAACTTAAACGTTTGCGGCAGTGCTTGTGGCTCGAAAAGACTACCGAAGGACGGCATTTTCAGTTTACGCCTCGCATATGATTCAAGCTGAAATAGAGAATTTCCACCGTAGACCTTGTTACATAAGTTTTTGAACAGAGGATATGAACGAAAAGAACAAGAAGTTATCGGCTGATAGCAACTGGCCAGAGAAACTAATTTGAAACAGTGATAGTACCGAAGAAGAAGAAGAAGAAGAAGAAGAAGAAGAAGAAGAAGCTATCGACGGAACAAGAGATTTACTGTCCTGACGTTTCGGATTCCCGACTGTTCTCAGACTGTTCTACTATTGTCTATGATTAAAGATTCCCGACGGAATCTGAAACGCCAGGACAATAAACCTGTCGTTCCAGTGATCGCTTCTTCTTCGTATTTTTCTTCGGAACTGCTTCCTGGAACTCGCATATTCAATTCTATTGACCCTGAGATGGATAACAAATCAATCGGAGCAGCCGGCCTTCATTCGACAAATAATTAATTCGACCACTGCAAAAATAGCATTCAGCGACTATAGTATCCCCGCGACCAGTAAACACACGTCTGATCAACATTCTCCCTGATACTTATGCACGTCTCTCGTTTGATCACTCGAACCTGTTTGCTTATTTGACCACTAGTTTGATAAGTAGATGCACAATGACCGTGAGCAATCGAAACAAAGGTCACGAAATTCAGGACGCCATTACTTTCTGCATATTTTCATCTCACATTTTGTTAGGGTCAGCCCAACCGACTCGCTCGCACGCAACCCTACCGACCCCTTCCCCCGCAACACGAACGATCCGCACACATGCATTGCCTGTGATAACGCGCAAGCTGCAGTCAAGATTAGGACACCACCACGTCATTCGGATGAATCAGAAAGCTGGTTAGGCCGCTAGCTACTATCTGATTGGTCCGACTGCAGGCTTACATCGTGCATGTGTGTACACGCTCTTCTGGTCTTAAATACCCTGTACTAAGTACGTTAAGAAACCTTCAGCCTTACGCTCTTGTTGAAGGCGGTTTACCCGGGAAAGGAGGGTTACCCGTTAACCAAGCTGCAGGCTACCTGGCGCGGCCTTCAGTGAAGGTTAGCAGCGAAATAAGCAGGCTCCCGGGTCTGGCGAATAAGCAGTCGCGGACGCAGCAGCGACAGTGTTACCAGGGCGCGGTGGGCTGAGGTTTGGCGCACCGACTGCCTTATAAAATGCCGCAAGACCCAATGACGACACTGTGACATGGCGAGCGTGAACCACCATTAAATAGGTTTGCTTGCCACCAACACCACTGCCTTGTGGTTAAGTTCTTGAGTCAAAGTGCTAGAGGAGACAACCTCAAACAAAGAATCCGAGCGGCCGCTGGGGACCCACCTGTATTCAAAATTCCCAAAAAACCTTATGATGTCTCCTTACCTTACTACGACCACTGCTACGGCGTCCGCGGGAACCGACGCGCTCCGCAACCCTTGTCCGGTGGTGCGGGCGAATAATGTGCAAGCTGGACTGCTAAACAAAAACGGACTCTTGGTATGGGATGCTGGAATGTGCGAAAATTTCTGGAACCTGGTACTCAAAGTCTGACAGCGCACAGTCTCCATGAATATCACGTGGATGTTTGCTGCTTGTCAGAAGTCCGACTCCCCGACTCAGGCACCCGAGAAATCAAAATCTCGGGGGTCAATTATCATTTCACCTTGTATCACAGCGGTCTGAGTGACTCATCTGGTAGACACGGTGTGGCTATTGCCCTCTCGGAAGAAGCCAACCGTGCACTACTGGCATGGGGACCAGTCAACGACCGAATGGCCTATGTTCGACTAAAAGGCCATTTTACGAACATCTCGGTCGTATCTGTGTATGCACCTACGACGGAGGCTGAACAGCAAGAGAAAGATAATTTCTACTCGCAGCTGCAGGAGCTAGCCAAACGAATCCCTCGCCAAGATCTGCTAATTGTTGCCCGGGACTGGAATGGTCGGACTGGGCCCGGTGACCCGACAAACAGTCACCTTCTTGGTCGTTTTGGGCTTGGCTCTCGAACGGACAATGGTGAGAGGATGCTGCAGTTTGCCGAACAGAACCGACTGTTTGTTACCAACACATGCTTTCAGCATTGTCACAAACATCTACTGACTTGGTATTCGAACAATGGCCGTACCGCCAGTCAGATCAATTACATTATAGTTGGTTCACGGTTTCGCAGCTGGATCCACGATAGCAGGTCGATGCGAGGTGCCGAAACTGGTAACGTTCACGGGTCTGACCATGTTCTCGTTCGCACGCGCCTGAAGGTTCACCTCTCATCTGTGCCCAAACTGCCACGTGCGAGACGCCTTGATGTCGCAAAGCTCCGGCAAACCAACATTACCGAGGCTCTTAGCACAGAAATCCAGTCCCGTCTTATGACCCAGGCTGACAAGGAGGGCAGTAGCAAGCGGCCACCACTAATGAAATCCATCTATGCGGCAGCTGAGAAGATTCTCGGATTCACTCAGCGGCACCGCAGTGACTGGATCAGTGGAAGAACCCTGCAGCTATCGGCTGAGACGACTCGAGCCAGGTCCCGAAACGATGCCTCCTTCCGCCAACATCGAAAGCTGACAGCAAAGTCGGCTAGAGATGACCGACAGAAGTATTGGTCCGAAACGGCGACTTCTATGGAGCAGGCTTCTAATGTTGGTGACACCCGAAAATTGTAACAAATAATCCGCCAGGTTAGTGGTAAGCCCCCGACACTCTGTGATTCTGTTCGCGATGTGAATGGAGGTTTTATTGCCGACAACTCGGCCAAGGTCGATCGCTGGCGTGAACACTTCGAGCACCTACTCAACTTTGACGAACAACCCATCACACCCTCCCTCGCCTCCAGAGCGGATTTGCAATCCTCTCTTGCCTACGCAGTGTCGTGTGACATCCCTTCCGAAAACGAAGTTACCGATGCAATACAGAGGCTACGCAACAGCAAGGCGTGCGGAGAGGACGGTATTGCTACAGAAATCTACAAGTCCTGTGTCGACACCCTGGCTCCTCGGCTCCATGAGGTGATTGTACAGGCGTGGCGAGAAGAGACCGTTCCCGATGACTGGGGCTCACGTATCCGTGTACCTGTCCACAAGAAGGGAGATAAGACAAGATGCGAGAACTACCGTGGCACAAGTCTTATCGATGTTGCTGCAAAGATCTTCGCTGTTGTTCTTCTCAGGCGCTTCCAGGCTGTACGTGACTCCAGGACACGACCCAACCAAGCCGGATTCCGAGCTGAGCGTGGATGTGCGGATCAAATATTCACCCTGAGGCGCACTCTAGAATTCCGCCATAGCTACCAGCAACCGACGGCCGTTTGCTTCGTCGATTTTGCCGCCGCATTCGATTCCATCCATCGTGTGTGTGTCGTAGCCCGTAGTTGGATCAGGAATCCCCGCCGGAATCCAAACTGGGAGTAGTTGGGAGACGGAGAAAAGCCGCGACCTCGACCGGCTTGAGCCACAGGTCCGCGGGAGTGAGGTGGGTACCTGGCCGAGAACTGCAGGCGAACAGATGACGGCAGTCATGCGGCGAGACGCCGCAGTCGGGACAGCAGTCGGGTATGGATGGGTCGAGCCGGTGCTGGTACTGCCGAAGGAGCGTACAGTAGCCACTGCGTAGCTGCGCCAGAGTACAGCGAGTGACCCTCGGGAGATGTTCCGAGGCCGCAATCGGAGGTGGATAGCCACCCAAAAGGACAGGGGGACGGTAACCTTGTTTCTCCTCGACAACGAATCTCTGGTGGAGACGCTGGAAGCCTGTCTTGGTGGCAGAGCTATCAACAGGTAGATCCGCGAGAGAAGAGGCAACAGCTTCCTTGTGGAGTGCTCGAATAGACGGCCGGACGTTGCGGCAGGGCTCGGGAGCGGTGCAACGGTGATGATTGGGATGGCCGGGTTGCGAACAACTCCACCAGAACTGCTGGCTAGAAGTGTTGTGATGGGCGACCGGTAGAACAGAAGCCTCCGCATGAAGATGATCTATAGGCGACATTTTACAGCAACCCGTGATCGTGCGGAGGGCAGCGTTTTGTGCTGACTGGAGGCGACGGAGGCTGGAAGAGCTCATCGTAGGAGACCAGATTGATGCCGCATAAGTGAGGTGCGGCTTGGCCAGCGCCTTGAAAGCAGTCGACAGAGTCTCTTTCGCACAGCCCCAGGATGTGCCTGCTAGAGCCTTGAGGACCTTGGTGCAGCGGCTTACTTTGCTTGCGGTCTCCCTGGCATGGTCTGCAAACGTGAAAAGCGGATCAAAACGCACACCAAGGAGTTTGGGCTTGCGGACGAGCGGTAAGGACGCCCCATTGACGGTGATGACCGGGTGACGATTAAACTCCTTCGGATCAAGCGTAAAAACAGTTACGGACGACTTGGCTGCCGAGATCGTCATTCCGCGCTGGGTGAGGAAGTTTTCGACAACAGGCATGAACTCCGTGAGGAGCTATGCAGCCTGATCGATGTCATGGTGCCGGCAAAAGAACGTAACATCGTCCGCACAGGATACCACTTGCACAGGTGCCCGGGAGAGTGGGAGCTCTCGCATGTAGATGTTAAAGAGCGTCGGGCTGAGCACAGAGCCTTGAGGGACGCTAAAGGTCTGCTTACGGGGCTTAGAGAGAGCGCCCCGGAAGAGGACACGATCGTGACGGCCACGGATGTAAGCTGCCAACCATCGGACCAGGCCAGTCGGGACATTCAGCGAGACCAAGTCCTCCAGGAGCTGATCGTGGCGGACGCAGTCAAAGGCTCGTGACAGATCAATTGAGACTGCCACGGTCCGCGAAGCGGGCTTCTGTTGATTGAAGCCCTCGAGGATAGCGTCGCTGAGCTCGAAAAGCGCCGTTGTAGTCCCACGACCCGATCGGAAACCATGTTGGTGGCAAGATAGTTCCACCACAGACGTCAGAATTGGGTGGATGAGCCGTTCCAGGATCTTCGCCAATGGACTGAGGAGGGCAATTGGACGATAAGAGGTCGCTAGGCAGGGG
>JAYGXS010000009.1:23216165-23245781 GCA_036362985.1 Ligula intestinalis | reverse complement strand
AAATTCCGGAAAGACGAAGTTGTTCTCGAGCTGCATCCCTGACCAGGAAAAAGCACCCCCTGGGGATTAATGGCCATCAACTTGAAGAAGTAGACAGCTTTAAATACCTCGGGGCGAGGCTGCTACCGAATGGGCAGAGCAAGGACGACATTGTCTCCCGTATCGATGCTGCTCGCTGGGTTTTCTCAATCCTTCGAAAGCGCCTATGGATCCGACGTGACATCTCCATCGCCACGAAGATTCGTGTATACCGTGCATCCATCCGGTCAGTCCTCCTCTATGGATGTGAATGCTGGGCTGTGCGCACTGAAGATGAGCGAAGACTGGAGGTCTTTGACCACCGGTGCCTGAGGACGATCCTGTGAGTTAAGTATAGCGACTTCGTTTCAAATGAGACAGTCCACATCCGCTGCGATCGTATCACGAGGATATCTCAAGCCACTCAAGAAAGGCGACTGAGGTGGTTTGGACACTTTCTCCGTCGTCCACCCCACGAGCTTAGCTATGCTGCCCTCGACCCGGCACCGCAGCCCACCTGGAAATGTCGAAGAGGAGGGCAACTGAAGACTTGGCTAGACACCGTCCGTCAAGGCATGGAAGCAGTTCTTGGACCTTCTATCTTCGGCCTCCGTCGCTGTAGAAGGGACTGGGTGGAGCTTCCGAGATCCGCTGCTGCTAATCGCCACGCATGGAGAGGTACCATTCGTGACATCATTGAGGCCGGCTAGATCAGGCATGATCGCAGCCGTAACAAGTACAAGCAAGTACGCTCTTTTTGCTTTGTTCACCTTTGGGAATTCGAACGAGGCGTTAGTTAAACGGCGAACATCTAGGCGTATGCGGCCAGACTAACACGTATTTGCCTTGTTAAAATGTGCGACGAAGCAGCAGGATTAACACGCACGGGATCCATGTTAAGTTATAAATGACACATGAATGTGCAGCCAACGTAAACGCGCACCTTGGAGTCAACAATGTAGCCTGCGAGGATAGAGACCACGCCGAGACCCAGGTTCTGCACTGATTGAATCAGTCCATAGGCGGTGGCGCGCTGGTATTGGGGTAGAATTATGCCGACCAGGGGCCAAAGACTGCTCGCAAGGATGGAGTAGGAGATGCCCAGAAGGACCATAAGGAAGGCCGGGGGCACGGCAGTTGTGAAGGTGAAGAAGAGATGGCTGAGTGTGGTCAGGAGGATGCCCGCAGTCAACCAGACAAGGTTCCGACCGGTGCAGTCGATGGCCCCACCGCAGAGTGGACTGGCAAAGGCGGAGAGAATGTAGACGAGACTGTTGACAGCTGCGGCCGAGGAAGCTGGCAAGTCGTACTTTCCTGTGGGGCGGGGCACGAGAGGAGAGGAGAAGAAACCAGAAAAATATGAGGGGTTAAAATGGTGAGTTGTGAATGGTAGCCCCTTTACAGGGGCCACGTGGTAGATCCGATGGAACAATTTGGGAAGGAGGGTGGCCAGGCCACGGCAGGCGTTAATCAGATTGTGTTGCAATAACAAATGCCTAACCCTGAGAGGAGGGCTGGAGGTGGTGCTGGCACGCGAGCGAGTTCAACCATAGATTTCGACGAGGTGCACCATATGCCCAAAAGCAGGGATGGTGACTGTACTCAGTTATATTGAGAGTAGACGAACAGCCATCTATCAAATTTTAAACCCTCTCCCCGCTTGAACCGGTGACAAGGCAAAGTGAAGAAGATCGAGCGGGAATTAGGCGTAGGCTGCTTTCTCCAATGCAGGCCAGAAACACCGCCTAGCTTAATCGTACATGACAGTAGCCTTCTGCGTTCGTACTGCTGCACTACTCACCCTCAGCAGGTGTCCAGAAAGACTCAAGGAGACCAAATCTGAGATTTCTGCTACTAGGACTATTATTATTATTCATACTACTGTTTACTAGCAGTGTAGCTGAGTGATGGTAGTGCTGGTACTATTACTCACGCTAATAATTGGTCAGAAAAGATGTTGATTAGAGTCAGCGCTGGGCTCGTTTTCTCTAGATCCTAATCATCCCGAATGTCCTTTGGCATAGCTTCTGACCTCAGGTGCGTCTATTCGGGCGACAAAACGGTATTTACACGAATAATGTCAGAAGATATGTCTTTTGACACACAAATAATACGGCTAGCGAATCTAGCGCTGGGCCGTCAGGCGACTCTAATGTAGGTACTTTCACTTCCGTGGCCGACGCCAACGCCAGGTGGTGATCGCACATGGCCCCCACCACCTGGTGACAGTCATTCACCCTGTGCAAATGACAGTAATTATCACTACAGAAGCGATGTCTTTTGACACACAAAGAATATCCGAATTATCCCGACTGTCTTTTGCATCTATTCAGGTGACAACACTAGGCAAAACAGTATTTACACGGATAATGTCAAGGAGTTGATAAATTATAAAACCTCCCAGCGGAATGTCACTCTGAGGGAAACAAAACAGAAAATATTGGGTAAAGTAGGAATGGAAGGATGAGAAATAAAACTGCTAACGCACTTTCGAAGAATACTAAGCCAAGACTGACGAAGGGAAAGACGGTGACGTAGTAGGAGACGCAAATTATGCAGATGAGCCAGATGGCCAGTGGAAAATGGCAGATGTCAATTAGTCGGATGGTTTCTTCTTGCTGTGGCACTGTTGATGTGGAAGGCGAGAGCAGAAGCGGAGATGACTCGTCGACATCATTCTCAGGCAAGTCATTCGGTGGTTTTTGGCAGACAGTACCGGTAGCGGATGTACTCGCATCCAGGGAGCTCTCTTGTATACTAATCGGCCTAGAGGCACGAAGAAACCTAGAGTCCGAAGAAAAAATACAGCACCACATTAGGGACTGGCGAGTCGGTGAGCGCTGCTGAAAGTATGAGTACGCTCTTGCGTTTTTTTTACAAATGCACACTTGCAATATACGAAGCTTCACCTGGATTTAGTGAAAGAAGTCACGATTCTACTCAATGAAAAGTTGAGAAAGGACGTGCAACCTCTTTATGAATTATGAACAACGGTTTAATTTGTCCATCATTTGTTTTGTTCGAACCCAAACCAGTCCAAAAGTTTTACATTTGCTCAGATCAAAGGCTGCAAACGAACTCCAAAGAGCAGCTACCCCAAGAATGAATTTACTGAAAGTTTTGAAAAAGCATAAAAATATGACCGCGTTCGGACTGAATTATATCCCTGTCAATCTACATGAATTTGCAAGGCCTACTGAATGTTACTCGTTCTACAGCATACGTGCAATCGGACGCGTTTGCAACATTCTTCACTGCTGCTGATGTAATTTTAAATTTTTCGTCAAGGAGCGAAAAGACTTGGGTGCACAAGTCCCGATGATGCGCATCCTGGCTAGCTAAGGCACCGACATGGCCTGCCTATCGAAAGCCAAGTTGCCGAGCTCAATATAAAGGCAGGTAAATTTCCATTGCCTAGATAGGTCTAAAAGGTAGAGTTAGCAACCCAAGTGCAGATGTTGTTTACGGCGTCAGGGTCAACACGGGTGTCCGTGAAAAAGGCGAGTTCTTTAAAATGTTGCCCTTCATCTCTCCCAGTGGCATCCCAATTTCTGCGGGAGATTGGAATAGACATATTGATAGAACTAACCTAACTACTGTTGATTTTCAATTTCCTCAGAAATAAATCGCGAAGTCGGATTCAATAAATCTATTTGGAAGTTTATAGGAGCATCTATCAGAAAACACGCAGAGAACACTGGGGACACACTCCTCACAGCTATGTCAGGCCACGGCAAAATTTAGGCGGGACACCCTAGTACAGATACTGACAATGTGGGGTATCATGTAATCCTTATGTACACAACAGACTGCCCGTTTGCAGTTTGAATATTACTCGGTTACCCAGCTGCGGCTGGTGAACGATAAACGGATGCACTTCAATGGACTAATCAATTCTTTTGAGAAAATAAAAAATCAACATTTTGCAAACCATTTTGACTCACCGATAAGCCAAAAACCTCACAGCTATCATGCAGCGGCATAATATAAAAGAAACAGGTTTCTGAGCCTTAGGAAATGTTGCTACAGGAAATAAGGATGGCAATAACAGACAACTTCTTAGTTTGATATAACAAGCAGCCAGACTGTGGCTAAGCTACAATATCCAGAGATAACTACCGACACAGTATTCGAATGACGACGCAATGAATTTATTTTCGTGAGAAAAGGCTGGAAAAGTTCAGTCATTGCCTTCCACTCAGTACGTCGCAAAACCCTTTAGCAAACGTAACTCAGATGATGGGATGGTCAAAATGCCCAAGTCTAAAAGCGCACAAGAAAGCCACATCGCTCGCTAAAGCCCCTTGTTTACAAACAACGACCCTTGAAACAGTCAGCTGCCCTCTTAGCATGTTATTAACGACTTTGCTTTAGTTCAAAGAAAAATCTGCTGTCCATCGTGGGAAAGTAAATCTTATTCAAGAACGGCATCATCGAGACATTGCGCATCTGCGCCACAGCATGCGCAAACCCGAAGAATGTAGATTAGCGCTCAGATGGGAGACGATGAGCGTATTGTCCAGATCGACAGAGATCTAAACTCTAGAGTACCGCATAGTTCAAAGATACTGTTATTTAAAACTGACCAAAAGCGATATTGACGTGACGTAGTAACGGAAATTAAACAAGCCTCCCCTGAAGGCGACATAACAACTTTGCAAGATTGCCGGTATTCACTGAAGTGTATAAAAAGGGGCACTAAAACCACCAAAACGAATGCAGGCGCCCCTTTTATGTTATTGGATGAACGAGTGCTATTCCGATAACCGAAAGTATTTGAGTTTAAAAGCCCAAAATTTTAACGGTGTCGGCGTGAATTTAACCAAAACAGCCTTCTAAGACTGCAACTGAGACAAAAATCGAAAGATAAATTACACTGATTCGTGACGTATTCACGAGACGACTAAGCCCATACTAAACAAACAAGTTTGTGTACCAGTTTGAGGGTTTGTTTGCAATTATCGTTTTGTTAAATAACGATAGCCTATGCCCCAATGGAAAGCTGTAATGAACCTAATCTTTGCTGTTGCATCTACTGCTGATCTATGTGCAACTTCACAATTTTGTCGTACATGCGGATGCTAATTATAAGCGTGTTTTCTCCAAGCCAGACCTTTATTGGTTGTAAGAACTATCAGGAACACCATATCAGTTGCAAGCAGTGCATCACGCCTGAGACTAAAAAACACAAAAAGCGTTGCATCAAGATGTTAAAATTCTGAAACTGCAGATCAAAAAGACACAAGAATACATACCTCTTGAAGAAGTAAGCCAGCATAACGGCGCAAAAGGCCGACAGAAGACATGTTACGGAAGCTATCAGAAGACTTGTTCCGACTTGCACTTGGCCTGTTATGTTAAAAGATCGTCCCACTTGGAAAAACAACGGTTGCATTACATTCATGTTTACTGTGGAGCCGATCCTCGCCATGCTTATGGTCAAACCGAATACAAAGTTGAGCTCATTTGGTTTGAACCATACGGTTGCATAAGTGTTTTGGGCCACTGAAAGCGACTCACCGCCAATACCGAAGATGAATCTTGCAAAGTACATGAGCGGAACGCTCGAAAACATGACAGCAATTCCAAAAAGTAATTGGCCACCGAATATAACCAGAGAGAAAATAATGCCACCCCAACGAACGCCAAAAACTCTGTCGATGAGGAAACCGCCCAGTAGGCTTATTACTACGTTCGGCCAAGAGTAGAACGCGTAGAGATTCATGAACTGAGAGACTGTTAGGTGTACATCCTTCAGAAATATATCTTGCATTGCCGCAGGGTTGTCGTAACAGAAGTAACTTCCAAACGACATGAAGCATAGAAAGAACAACATCAAGTAGCGATGCAAACGGCTATGAGGATCACATGCTTTACTGTGCGCACATCTGTAACAACAACCTCTTCCAGAAACCTCATCTTCGATCGGTCCGTATCCCGAGGGCATCTCGCTAGCACTGGGAAAGACCAGATTAAAATAGGCGGTGATGGCACCAGGGAAGTTAAACAATTAAATGCTTTGTTAATTGGGGGAAAAGGCAGAAACCTTTGATTACCATATTCGTTGCCTTAAATTCAGGTAATTTTTTTATAATGTGAATGTTGGGGCGTAAGCCCCAAGGGTTACTTTAAATCCATAATGACTCCGGCTACTATTCGAAAATATATCTGACAAGGTTCTTTTAAAGCATCACAGCCATGATAACTAAACAAAATTTTGTGACCGTGCTATTGACATTTGCATAGTAGAATGCGTCGCCGATTTTTACTGCTCAGTCTTGCGCGATGTACTTGCAGTTTCCCGGCCAGAGTTATAGTCGCTTCAGAGATGGCTGCGGGTGTCTTTGAAGTGCCTTTCTGTCCTCCTTGTCGGCAGGCACCCACAAAGACATATCAGTGAGGCGTTATTTGGGTATTCGCTCGTCGTTCATCTTCACCAGGTGGTTTCTCCATCGCACTTATACTTGTATTAGTATGGTGGGGAGGCTGCGGTTCCGATCCACTTCAGTACCGGAATCCTTTCCTGCTATCTCAGTGGAGGCAGCTGAGATGGACGTTATGCAGCTTCCGCGCTTGATTGAAATCGATGGTATAGATCTCCGCTCTACACAAGAGTGTCGGCAGTACAACGGCCTGGTACATGTTCACGTTGGTGTTGGATGTCGTGACGATTCTACACGCAGGCTTGCATTATGCTTAGGACCAGCCTTGCTTTGGATTTGCAACTTCATCGATTTTCGTGTGGCATGTCCATGCGCTTCTCACATAACGAAGGTTGTCCGCAGTTTTTATTTGGGTGCTGTTTACATGGATTTGAAGAGCACTGCATTTTTGGTTGGCAGGTGGTGCATGACCACTGCTTTATCTGTGTTTACTGTTAGTCTGACATTGGTGCGACGGGCGGCGAAGAGGTGTATGCTCATTTGCATTTCAGTGTCAGTATCAGATTATTGAAAGGAAGATAGACGAATGCTCCCTATTGGTAAAAAGGTTGCTAAAATGTATGGATAGGAAAGAAAAATTGTAAAAAAGACATTTTCATTACATGTTTGCAAGCGAAGCCCATGAAGTTGGTGTAGTCGGAATTGTAATATACTGTGGCTACTCGCTTAACATGAGTAGTATACTAAATATGTTCAATAAATATTGCCAATAAGAAAAACTAATTCCCTACCTCGTGAGTTACTGGATCATGGTGTTGAGTTCGTAATTGTCCGCGAATGACAGATCGTGGATTTTAATCGTTGATATACGCATTGAGGCTTTCATGCACCGGCTATTGGGATGATGCCCGGAAGTGCTTTAGTCGATATGGATCCCAGGAGGAAAATACCTGCAGACGTCCATCGTCATGGCCTTGAACGTGAGATTGATGAGCGTGCGAGCCAGTACGCAATCCTGTTACAATTTTTCGTCACTGTGAAGACTTCGGATACAGTCCCGTGATCGGCGACGCGCACCATCACTCCGTCATGCATCTGACGCAGTATGTGTGTGAATCGCTCAGGACAACCAACTTTCTGTCTGAACTTCCACATTCCATCGCGATTCACTAAGTCAAAGGCTTTCGTTAAATCCGCGAAGGTTGTTTGAAAGTGATTCTGCATCTATTAATCCTTCTCTTGTAGCTGGCGAGTGAATAAGATAATGTCGTTTGCCAAAATAAGAGAATATGCGAGTTCCAGAAAGCAGTTCAGAAGAAAAAGATGCGATCAGTGGATCAAGAGTTTTATGTGTCTGACGTTTCGGACGTTTTGTTTGTTCCACGGTGTCTTTGGGAGACACATTGTCGTTCCGAGAGCATTCCCTGTTCTAGGTGGCTGTTAAGACCACTTAGAAGGATGCGAACAGGGGTCTTTCGGGTGATTTCGAGCAGCGACGTGCAAAAATCATATCTTTTTGACAATTCTATCGATTAATAATCCAAAGTGGATTCCCAGAACAGTCAAATGTACTATATCATGACATATTGGCAGGGGATTTTGGCAAGTGTGATCATACTCAGGTTTCACGGTTCACCGCTCGCAGGTCAGCTGAGTAGAGTATTGGCCGTACTGAAGCCGGAGAAGATTTATTATATAGAAGAGTTTGTAGTTTACTATGCACAACTACCTACCTAACTCATCATAGAAAGCATGCTCTGTTTCATTTTTATATAATAGTGGACTGCAGTGCTTTTCTGCATTATGTTTGTACTGTTTTTCTTGCGTACGGATACTTTCCGCTTCATTAATTTATGCGTAGTTTTTAGTTTAAGCAATTAAGTCTATTTTAACATAAATTTAATATTTTGTCCCATTGGTTTTGGTTTGGTATTCAGATTGGTTTGTTTGCTTTAGTTTATCTTACTTTAGGGAACTTACTTTGCTTTTTAATTTTAGTTTTAGTTATATTTTTGGTTTATGATTTCGTTTTTTAGTGGTAGTAAGTTTACATTTATTTTGAGTTTAGTAAGCTTAGTTTATTTTAGCGACATGCAATTGCTCCTCGACTTAAAAATGGGGAAAAGTCCATCTTCCATGATTTATTTGAATTTTGGAAGTTGGTTGCATGGGTTGTACTGCTCATTTTAATTATCACGCGCTTTTTATTGCCAAAAATAAGGTTATTTTGATAACTCTAGTTAGCATTTTCCACTTTAATCAACTCAACTATTTTTATTACATATTCTTTCGTCTGATGTACCTCGTATATGAGGGCTCTATTCCCAGCGATCCCGTAAGACAGAAACCTGAGGTTTCTTGTTACTGAGCTGTTCCATATAGGGAATCTTTGCCCTGAAGCCTTGTACTTGCCGTTATGGATGTCAGTGCCACCGAGGTCGTCGAGTTTTTGCAATTGGATCACACGAAGTCCCTTTAAATCATAAGGAAACCCAGATAGGCACCTCACCTCTACAGCACTTTCTACTTGCTGTGACTTTGGTTACTTGTCATATTTAAGTAGATATGTAATGTTGCGTTTAGAGGCAGATGGGTTTACCTTCCGACTACTGTACATGATAGTGGTACTCGTCTGGAGCTGGAACTAGGACACGTTGGAAGTTGCACTAAGGAGGGGGGGGGGGTAGGAAAAGAAGCTAGGAACATAGGCGCGTTGCATTTTAGACCACTTTACGGCTGCAGATAGAACTGGATTTTGTTCAACTACGATTATAATAAACGCTAGGCTTAATTACAAATGGTAAAGCTGGGGTTAGGACTGAGGTTTGTTTTAAGATAAGTGTTACTTATAGTGCTAGCACGAGGTTTGGAGTTATCTTTAGGGTTAGGCTGAGTGTTAGAGTCAGTTTTAGGGTTGTGCGGTTAGTTGTACGATTCGATTTAGCTTTGAGTCTTACCTGCCAGGCCAGGCCAGTCGCTTTACACAATCGACCAACGTGAGAATAAGAAAGGTGATATTCCCACCTGTCATGCTTATTGCAAAAATAAGATCCATATCAGCTATTGATACAGTTATAGGAAATACTGGGATTCCATATTTGAACATTCTGAAGCATGTTGTGCCCTCATTTAGGCAAGAGACGTCCTGTAACTCTCAAGCTAGAGTTACGTACTCCAGTAAGTGTACAGTTAGCCTGGAAACGGCAAATGCCACTAAGTTGCGTCATAAAGGCATGGAAAAAGCTGAGTTATTATGCAGGGTGTCCGAAAATATGTACACACATTTTGAACAACTGTAACCTTGAGGTTAATCATAATTCTTTTATTTAACAAATGAATAGTAATTAGAAGTATCATTCTGTTTTTTATTCCACTGCATTTTTACTATATTTTAAATAATTGAGAAAAAAAGAAGCCACTGAACATACATGCTTCCAAATACGAATGAAAATGTTTTGTGGTGTTTTTGAATACATTGCTTTGCGTTGTCAGCAGTACCTGGATTAAATAGACGTCAGTTTGAGAACATACAGTAAAAAAACAATAAAATGATATTTCCAAAAAAGTATAACATTTATTCAATAAAAAATTACAAAAACACCAAGCTTACATGAAATGTGTAAAAATTTTTGGACACCCTGTATAATAAAGTTTCTTTAACCTATGAATTTAAAAAATGCCCGATATAGCTTGGAACTGCAAACTAGGTACCGATTTCCTACATGCCGTATTAGAGTATACTATTTCAAAAAGTCAAGCTAGGCGAACGAACGTTTTCGATTAATTCATCATCAGGCGTGTACAATAATGTAAAGGGGGTAGAGTTAGCAAAAGTTCAAGCAACCAATCAGCGGTATTTGAGGGGGGGAGGGGAATGTTTAAGAGATTAAAGGGGAACGCGGGGGGAGAGAGAGAACGTGTCTCCTAAGTAGCTCATGTCAGCTGTTCACGGCATTTTGACACAGGTTGTCACTGTCTGCTCATAATCTACCGGCATGCTCGAACGTGTGCTGATGTATGGTGAGTTGGAGCTTGTTCTCGGCCACAACGAAGGCCTTCTGTACACATAAGATCGGGTTTGTGAGTCGTATCGCTACGGCTTCTGCCGTCGCAAGTATCCGTTCAAAAAGGAAAGACAGAAAAAGGACCAAACTGAGAGCATAGAATCTCAACTCACAACTTGACTTCGGAAACTCAAAGACCAGAGTTTCCTTAGTGAACAAGAGTTAGAAGCGCTCAAACCCACAG
This sequence comes from Ligula intestinalis, assembly GCA_036362985.1. Lineage (NCBI taxonomy): Eukaryota > Metazoa > Platyhelminthes > Cestoda > Diphyllobothriidea > Diphyllobothriidae > Ligula > Ligula intestinalis. The sequence continues at coordinate 23,235,132 of JAYGXS010000009.1, read as the reverse complement.
GCACAGTCCCCCCAAGGCTTTATGGTTTGCCCAAGATTCACAAAACAGATGTTCCAATATGACCAATAATTTATAAGTGCATTTTGCCATATCATCCAATTGCAAAGTGGCTGGCAGAAAAGCTGAAACCGATTCGGCACCAAATAGCACCGTACGGACTACGAGACACGTTTCATTTCGTCGAGTCCATAAGCAACACAAATATTAAGGGAAAACTATGTTATCCTTAGATGTCGCGTCTCTGTTCACCAAAATTCCCCTCTCAGAAACCATAGAATATTTGTGTGAAGAGATTGTTAAGCAGGATTTTACAAACGGCATGCCGATCGGAGACCTAAAAGAACTACTCTTCCGCTGTACATTAACTGTGCAATTCAGCTTCAATGAACAATTTTACCGTCAAATCGATGGTGTAGCGATGGGATCACCACTGGGACCAATTTTAGCCGACGCCTTCATGGGCAAACTGGAGAGCAACGATCTTTCCCCTATTATAAAGGATCGTCATTCCTATGCTAGATATTTAGACGATATATTTGTAATAGCAGATGGAAGTATTGAGTTGGACACTTTCTTAGCTAAAGTGAATCAGGTGCAGCCAGCATTAACCTTCACCCTTGAAAAAGAAGACAGACAGTGCCTCCCCTTTCTGGACGTCCTTCTTAGTAGAAGACCGGATGGAACAATAAGAAGAGATGTATTTCGCAAGAAAACTTGGACAGTGCAATATACTTATTTCTACAGTTTTGTACCACAAACTCAGAAACGAGGCCTAGTCCGCTGCCTCGTGAACCAAGCCAAGAGAATCTGTTCCCCAGAGACATTGGTGAAAGAACTCGTACTCATCAAAAACACCCTACAAGAAAATGGATTTCCTGAGAATTTAATCAATAAGTTTATGGAAGAACGTCCACCAAAATCGGAAGTACCGACGGTTGAAAAGAAAACCTTATTTCTTACACTGCCATTTCAAGGTGATCATGCAAGCGAAGTTCTACAGCCTCGCCTGAAAGCTGCAAGAGCGCGTACATATCCAGCAGCTAAGTTAAGATTAGTATTTGCAAGTACCCCACTTCTTCGCCTTGAAGGCAAGGATAGACTCCCGTTCCAGACCTCATAAATGTGCATCTACAACTTTATATGCTCCTGTGGGGCAAGTTACATTGGTCGAACAACTAGGCGGCTATCCAAACGCATACGGGAACACCATCCTGTCTGGCTAAACAAAAGTCAGGTCAAGTCAATATCTAGTGCGATTTTGGCTCACTTGGTTGACAGCGGCCACCGGGTAGACGTAAATCAAGCGTCTCGTGTCTTGTATAAAGTACCAGCGAAACACTCCAAGTTCCTGCGTCAACGGATACTTGCGACGGCAGAAGCCGTAGCGATACGACTAACAAACCCGATCTTATGTGCACAGAAGGCCTTCGTTGTGGCCCTACGGCTCCCGTAGCCGAGAACAAGCTCAAACTCACCAAACGTCAGCACACCTTCTAGTATGCCGGTAGATGATGAGCAGACAATAACAACTGGTGTCAAAATGCCACGACCAGTTGACATGAGCTAATTATGAGACACGTTCCCTCTCTCCCCCCGCGTTCCCCTTTGATCTCTTAAACATTCCCCTCCCCCTCCCTCAAATACCGCTGATTGGTTGCTTAAACTTTTGCTAACTCTACCCCCTTTATATTATTGTACACGCCTGATGATGAATTAATCGAAAACGTTCGTTCGCCTATCTTGACTTTTTGAATGCTTAAATGGGTATCATCGCTGAACTTAAACAATCCAAGTATACTATTTCCTGTTCCTGGTAAGTATGATTGCTAGAATTAACACTCAGAAGAAGTATAGTTGCAGCAATATCCTGGTCCTCTTTTTCATAATCTAGTAGCAAGTGACACAGCTTTGGCGCTTAGAGATGAGAGGACAGATACCAAGGGAAGCCTTGATGTGCTCCGGACCTCAAACATGCAATTACTCTGAAAAGCATAATTCCAGATTAGGAATCCTTGTTGAGATCGAGGGAAGATATACCCCAGCGTTGAATTAAATCAGTGTCACCTCTGACTAATATGAGCGTAAAAATAGTATATTTACTGCTGTAGTGACTCCACCTTCGACGTCACGCCTGACATGAGGTCACGTCATTGTAACTCTCGACCTACCTCCGCTGCGAACGCTTGCGTCTCGCGGTGGCCATTGAAATGCATGCACTCGTAGGCTGGCCAAGTCCATTTGGCCAATTCTTGTCAAGGCCGACTCACAAAGGACCGCCTGCGATGACTGCTTATGACACTCCGGATTCCACCTCGCTAGGGAGCGGTCTGCACTCGTCCGCGAGGCAACTTCCTCCAACCTAACCTCTATTCAATCTGTGCAGAATTAACTGTTCCCACAACTCTGGCCTCCCACTTCTTCCCCTTTCCACATGGAACCGGGCCTGGAGATCGTAGTGGCAGTGCTTTTATTTATGAATTTAATCCCCCTGCGACACTACTAGCATTCACTTGTATCGCTATTAAATGCTAGTAGAAATAGCTTTTGTAGTAGTAGCAGTATCAGTCTCCGTCTTTTTGAGTCTGCTTGCTATTGGTTAAAGGTGAACGAGGGTAGGTAGTGCCGTACTACCAAGGCAAATGTCTAATGTCACTTTAGACTAAATCATAAAGTGTTCTGGCCTGCAGTAGAGAAAGTGGCCACCTCTGCACGCCCTCCGGTCATCTCTTGTCCCCGGCTCAGGCCGGTGAAAGTATCGAGTGAGTTCTCAGTATCAGTTTATTGAAGGAAAGATAGGCAAACGCCCTTGAGCTCCCTACACTAGGAAGTTGTGACCCCTTAAAACTAGCCCCTTTGTCCAGCCACCTTCCTGGTACCAACATATTGGGAGCATATGGTGGACTTCATCGATATTAGTGGTCAAACTTTCATCAGATTTAGTTTAAGGATAAGGGTTAACGTTTCAATAACCATTTGCTAGATATTCAATAGGTCAATAGCTAAATTATTTCATAGCAGATAAATGACTAGTAACAGATAATAACGCTATAATAACCATTTTCGATTAGTTACAGTTTCGTGGACTTGTGAGAGCGTGCCGTGCTGACTCACGCTGCCTTTGTCGCCAAACCGCGCACACTCACTGTCTACTCACGCCCACTAAGCGCCCCAGCACCAAGTCAACCGCTGCGATAGGCCCGCCATCTCCTGCCTGTCCTATGCTTCCCCCCGTCTGCTCACTGTCAAGACGCACGTTACTTCCAGCCAATTTATGCGTGCCTGTCCACCTGGTTGGCTGCACGGCCCACTAAGAACATTCCGCAGTCAAGGCTTCACAGCAGCGAGCACAACTTCGCGGACACACCTGGCAAGTACCGCAGCTAGCAGCTGACAGCCTTTGTACCGTCTCTTTGCCGGCAGTACATTTCTGTCCATCAACACTGTCTTGTTTGACTTGTGATTTGGGGGATACTTCTGCTTGTTGACACAATTGCCTGCAGTAAAATTATTTGCACAGCGATTTGGTACACATTCCAGCTTTGCTTAAGGTGATCAGTTTTCTACGAAACGCCGTTTTTTCAAATTGCGCACAGCTTCGTAAACTGAACTAGCGTAGTTAAACAAACTTCTTCATATTTACGAATTTCCTTATTTTTTTACCATTTTATTTTCCTGCTTGTTCCCTTTTCTCCCCACCTACAAGACCCCTGTTTACCAGCCCTCTCGTATTAAGAATTTACGAAGTAGCTGTACTTAGGAGATCCCTGTCGAAACGCTCCGAATAGTCTGCACTGAGTGCACTGATAGCCAGTTTTGGAAAGAGAGGGTTCCACAAACCTTTTGTAAGTATTCGACGTAGCTGGAGATTTTCGAAAATGAGGAATCGTGTTGCCGCAGTAGGACCCATTCTTTTTAACAATTTTAAATCCAGTTCTGCATATATTCCCATGTATAACTTGAAAAGTCGATTTGGCAAACATATTTTGAGCAACTCTTCATTAGGTCAGTACATTTGCACGAATAAAGAAAATTGTACAGTTGGACAGGGTAAATTAGTGTACTTTAATTACAAATCGTCGTTTTCCACGTGCATTTACTCTTTAACTTGCTCCTGTGACGCAGGATACATCGGTCGAACAACCAGGCACCTGGAAAAGAGGGTACGTTAAGTAGAGGTGACACTAGATCGTTCTTGAGTTCTATTCTCGCAAACCTTGGCGATACGAATAATCGAGGTGATACTAATGAAGCCTTGTAGGTTGTCTGCCAGATAGCAGCAAACTTTTCCAATGGCCTACGCCAACGGGCGCTTGCAACAGCCGAAGCAGTGGCTATACGGCTAGCGAATTTAGTACTTTTTCATCAGAAGACGCTAACACAAGCACTATCACTTCCATGGCCGACCCCGACGCTAGGTGGCGATCGCACATCATCCCCACCCCCTAGTGACAGTCGTTCGCTTCGTGCAAAGGACAACAATTATCACTCCATATACCTGACCTCTGAATAATGAGCACAACCTTATCAAATTTCTCCCCCTCCCCCGGCACAAGGACCTTTACACGATAATCTCGCCATGTGGGTGGCGTTAAAAGGATAAGCTGTAGTGCATTAATCTCGTCCAACTGTACAATTTTCATTATCCCTGCAAATGTACTGCCCTAGTGAAAAGTTTCTGAAAACTTGTTTGCCAAATTGACTTTTTAAATTTACGAAAATTCCCATTGAAAAATTCAGAAGATGAATTGGCGAACATACGTTTGTTTTCGATAATTCTCATCAGGCCTTTACATTTCTAGGGTAATTAAGTAAATGGACTATGCGGGTTAGTAGAAAAAAGGAAGGACGGTTGTCATCTTTTTATGCGCGATTGGACGGTCTGCAATGGGGTTTAATTAGCAATTTAGCTGAAGCCCTGACTGATAACCTGCGTGTACAGATTTCGCCTGCTTATTTGCTTTTTGGTCTGCGCTTTGGTAACCAGCTCATTCGAGCGGAAAATCAATCCTTACGTTCACGATAATTATGTCTTATTGGTAGGCAGCTCATCATGGAGAAGGTTATATTTTAAACAGGCCTCCCCTAAAAAGGATTCACCTCCCTTAGCGTGCTCCCATTTTAAGGTGTCATTCAGAAAGTAAATAAAAGCTCAAGACGAAATATTGCACCTCCCTGTATCGCTCTACCGCACAGAGAACCATATTATCAGGCCTCGTATGAGTCATCCGGCTGCTGCTGCGAGAATACGGTTGATTGGTCGATTCGAGTGCCACTGGCTCCTAGGGTCAGTGAGCACACACACAGCACACGTCGGAGGAGGGCGCAACCCATGCGCGCCGCCGCTGCCGCCTTTTCTGATTGGCTGACAGGGCAGGTCGGTGGTGTACGCCAAGATGTAGGCAGTAGCAGCAACAGCAGCTGACCTGCCAACGCCAGTCGTCACCGCAACAGCCGCGTGATCTCACGCACTCGTTCCGCACACGGCGACAACCATAAACGCAGACAGCTCGCGGTGATTTAGGCCAAGTCGACCTTGAGTCTGCTCTGAAGCACAATCTCTCCTCCGCACTTCCGCGAACATCGCCACAACCACCGCGACCGTCAGCAGCAGCATGGCTGCCGGCATGAATTATCTGCCCGGGAGAAGAAAGAGACCGACTCTGCAGAATTATTCCATTCAACACAGCCCCGATGGGCTGGGTGACTTCGTGGAGTACAGGCGGACACCGGGACAAAAGGCTACGTCCTATGAGGACGAAGAGGCCGCCAATGGCCCTGAGGTGCAGCCGTTTTCTTTTGCTTGCGAGCTCGCCCACGGCAGCAAACAGGTTCGCGTCTCCGGATTTACCAGCATACCGGACTTGTATAAGAGGATAGCGGAGCTGTTCAGAATTGAGGAGAGAAACGTGAGTGTTTCATCAGTTGAAAAGGATTGGTTTTTTTTCATCTTGACTGAAGAACCTATGCATACATAGTAGATTCTGAATGATCGACAATATGCGAGGCCCAGGCCCAGTTGAATAGAAGACGGAAAAGCGGTCTTTGGAACCAGTTGTTTATGTGACCAAACTTTCACGCGAGTCCATTGTCAAGGCATAAAAGAGTGTACAGCTCACTGCATATTTGGCTCAGCTCTGCCGGGAGTGACCTTGACGTCTGTTCTCGATTTATTCACGCAACGTGAGGTATGCCTATAAATAGAATCCGCACGTGAGTGCTATGCTTCCTGCAACAGGCGTGAAGTTCGGTCGTCTGACTGGCCTAGTATTCTCGCGTGTTGGAAGTCGAAGCCCTGCCATGGCGAGGATGTCTGGGCGGTTACCAAGGCTAGCAGTAGATTTCCTTTATTATGAAATGTCAACCGAAATTTCGAAATCTGTTTTTGACTCAAACAAATTGCTGAGGTAGAATTTTAAGACTGATTATCTTACAACGTAACCTTAAGACATTTCCGTCACTCTAGGATGCCTGTTTTTGAAAATGCTTCGTTCTGACAGTTTGCAAAGAGTATATTCCGTAGAAAAGGGCTACTTTGGTGGTATGCATTTCCTCATCGATTGTAATTGCCCTCACAAATTTAAATATATTTTATATATATATTTATATATATAGGGTATCTTCAAGTTTTGAGAAAGTTTTTAAATTGCCGAACAATTTTGAACCCTACCAGACTTTACACTTGAATACAAGATTTCCAAATTGCTGGCGGTATATATGCTGCCTGAGGAAAAGTACACATTGTCCTATGCTATGCGGAAGAGGTCATGCGGTTCTCATAACATTTACCAATGGACTTGGAGCATTAGCCACTATTACTAAATTGACGGATACGATATATGATGAATAGACATTTCACGGTCGTAAACAAGTCGATAGTTAGAAACCTTTTTGAATCGGAAGATATCCTTTCATTGAGTAAACTTTTTTAAAGAGAGTGTAATTGGCTACCAAACGAGAACAATAAAGAATATGCTTATGCATGTTATCTACAAAATGTATTTTACTGTATAAGGGCAGTGAAAATCAAGGAGGAAAATACATACTACTTCCGAATGCGAGAGAAAACTCGTATTCCAGGGATGTCTATTGGTAAAGGAGACATATGGTCGATCACTGGAACGAAATTTATTTTTTCCTGAGCTTTCGAGCTCTTACAAGAGCCCATCGTCAGAGGTGGAGAAACAGTAACAAATGTGGAAGCTACTTGGGGCGTGTGTACAATAACTAAAATTTTGAACTTGCAGAAAATCAATAATTGTGTGTGCTGCCAACTTCCCACTGAGGGCTGTGCTAGCTTGTGCCAGTAGGCAAGATGGACAAGTTGGGTGGAAATATTTACAGAAATAGAATCGTCAACAAAGCAAGTAATAGTTATGGTGGGAGAATGGGCAATTAAAAAGTCATAGAAGAAGGGAAGGAGGATGAGAAGAGAGGGATTATGTAGGCTTGGGCGCCAAATGGCCACGTCAGTATCGAAAGTGGGATGATTATGGAGGATGTTGGGCCAATTGATTACGGCGGGCGTCTGGATGTGATCGTTTGAAATAGCGTAAGGCCCTGTACGCCGGCGCCAATTCGACACATCTGTTGACCGAATTTATCGAAGCCTGGTCCACGGATGAGTATTCGGTCAACAGATGTGTCGAATTGACGCCGGCGTACATGGCCGTACGCTTTTTCAAACGATCACATCCAGATGCCCACCGTAATCAATTGGCCCAACATCCTCCATAATCATCCCACTTTCGATGCTGACGTGGCCATTTAGCGCCCAAGCCTACATAATCCCTTTCTTCTCATCCCCCTTCCCTTCTCCTATGACTTTTTTAATTGCCCATCCCTCCCACCATAACTATTACTTGTTTTGTTGGCGATTCTTTTTCTGTAAATATTTCCACCAAACTTGTCGATCTTGCCTACTGGCACAAGCTAGCACAGCCCTCAGTGGAAAGTCGGCAGCACACACAATTATTGATTTTCTGCAAGTTCAAAATTGTAGTTATTGTACACACGCCCCAAGTAGCTTCCACATTTGTTACTGTTTCGCCACCTCTGACGATGGGCTCTTGTAGGAGCTTGAAGCTCAGGAAAAAATAAATTTTGTTCCAGTGATCGACCATATGTCTCCTTTACCAACATACTACTTAAGTAGCCATTTGTTTTGCTGAATATATTCTTTGCAGATAGTTTGAAAGAAACTTGGTCGTTACATTTGGCTTCTCGCACGAAGCTGCAATCATATGGGTCGCGTATTGTTTGAATCATGGTTCTCCGACGCCAGTCTATTAACAAGTACAATGACCTACCCACAGCATATTCGGTGTTCCGACGTGCTTCGCCTTATGTACGAATTATCCGTATCTGATATTGTCTCTCGGATGATGGGTTCGAGTTTGGCTTCGAAACGTCAGGCGAATAAAACTCCTTTTCTAGCGATCGCTCCTGCTTTTTCTAGACTTCATCCTGGAACTCGCATTTTTCGCTATACTTATTGTCTTAATTAGCACATTTCGCGAGTACTTGGCAGCTCTTCAAAAATTAGACCAGGCGGTATGCTACGTCTGCTCCAAATACACGAAATTGGATTTTCTCGTTGCCGTTTCATGACGGTTTCTAGGTGCAAATAAAGTATACAAAGCAGGAGATTCTCTTCTAGCTCCCAGTCAACAACTACAGCCTTTTACCTACACAAAACCCCTTCAGGTGGCGGGTCTCTGCTCACACGGAGTGAAATGAGCGTAAGCGCTAAAGTAGACAACAGATTCCCTTCTTAGTTGATCGACAGCAAATTCCGAATCAGTGAAAAGTTATACTAAGCACTAAATACGTTTGCTTCGACGAAAGCAGGTTTCCGGTACATGATTACACTTGGCCACCCAATCTGCTGTAGGAATACAGCCATGTTTTTTTTGAAGGGGGGCCGGCTGTGGTGAAGTTTATAACTCATGGTACCAGAGGCGCACGGAGGAAGTTGCCCAGCATTTAAGCAGTTGGCAAGGAAAGATGCTATTACTACCTGCTGGCTACTAATAAAAAGACAAGAGACCAGGGCTTATGTAACAAAAAACTGGTAATTGAATACCAGAGAGCCTACCGCGGTGGGTTAAGTTTACGGGTTAAACTCATGCCGCTGAGGTTTATTTCCGTGTGGGAAGAGCAGAATTGAGACGCCAGATAGGAGGAGAAGTGCGTTCTGTACAGAGGTAGTGGAGAATAGGTTGGAGGAAGGTGACTGACGGACAAGTGCACAACCACCCACTTGGGGGGGGAGGTGAGCGGTGTCCGCCGAAGTGTGGGCGTGACTATCATTGCAGCGTCTACAAACAGGTCGTTGTGTAAGTCCGCCTTGAAGGTCGGCCTACACGTGCGCACGCGTTAGCAGCCGCGAGAGGCAAGACGTTGAGTGTTGGCGCAGTTTGCGGCACCTGTGATTGGCTCTCCCAAAGGCAGATGGAGAACTGCAATCACGTGACCTCATGTGTGGCGTGACGCCGGCTGTGGAGTCACTACAGACCTTCTCATCCAACACACGCGCCCCACGGGGCACTCCAACAAGGTTGTTGTCCGATCAACTAATCAAACAGTACAGTAAACAGACAGACTAAGGCACCTTAGAACAGGCCAGCAGAAGAGACGGTGGGGTGAGCCAGTTATCACAGTGCGATATTGGATTTTGTTTTTGTGTCTGAGGTGGAATCGGTCTTGATCTTGTCCTGGATAAGTAAAGATCGGGCGCAGGCGGTTGGCGCGGCCTGAGCCGGCTACACCGACTTAGACCCCACCTGCACCTGCGTGTGCCACTGACCCCCCGCATGTTTGGCAGTTGCTATGGGAGCACAACCCGAACAACCCCACCATGCCCTGTTCCGGCCCCTCGTGTTTATCCAAAGCATCTATCAAGCGGCCCGTTTAGGGCGCACGCCTTGTGTCCCACAACGCATGCCTATGGCAATCTGACTGGGACTCTAAGACGAAGTTATTTTGTACGGGAGTTTGGATAAATGAAGAGGCACCTGCCATAGTTAGTAGTTGTTACGTAGATTAGTATTGAGCAGACACTTGCGTTTTTAAGCTACCAATTATTGTACTCCTTATGGCTGGCCTGTTTCAGCATCCATGCGCCTAAAGAACTTTAGTTAATGAGTTCACATATAAAGGGGAAGCTAGAGTTCCATACGAGCTTACACTCGATATACGAACACGACGTTTCCCATCTACAGCAGTCTTCTAACCTAGAATAAAAACCTATCGCGGGCTTCATGAGCTTTTTTACATGTGATGAAAATGGGTGGTGCATTACAACAGAAGATTAAAAAGTCTTTTGGTAGCGCGTAACTGAGAATTCTCGTAGCGCAAAACCATGACCTGCCTCGTTTTCTGCTGTGATGCACAACCGATTTTCCTCTCACTTAAAAACCCGAACAGCATCCATAGAAGGACCTTCGAAAGACCACCAATACAGATGCCTATGGTTAAATACTGGATCACATACAAGCAATATGATGCCGAACTTTAATCTGAAAATTAAGGCGAATAATATTCTTGTTCCAAACACATATTTCTTTCTTCCCGACTGTCTCCTAAAACCCGCAGTTTGCTCTTACTGACTACTGCTTAACAGAGAAAAGCAACTTGTGTTAACTTTGGTCTATCATGTTAGGGGGTTAGTAATCTTATTGTAAGCTCATTTTCTCCCTCTGACGATTTTCAAGCCTCTTCGAGGAATGGCGCTCAAAAAGTTACCATGCTAACAGAACGAAATACTGCACTTGACTTGTATCCAGCTCGCCCCCTCTTGCTCTCTATTAAAAGTAGATTGAGGTGATGCCAGCTCCGTTTCGGAGGCAGTTGGGCCCTCCTCAGCCAGTCAGCTGCCGACCAACAACTGTGATCCGAGACAAAAACTAATGCGTGTGCAGGTATAACGCGTATTCTCTCTCCTTCCTTCTCTCTCTCTCCTTCCTTCTCTCTCTCTCTCTCTCTCGGCAAATGAGGTTAAAGTCATAGGATTGCAGCACGGTGAAGGCGAAGTACCACCGGCGTCTTCCATGAGTCAGTCTTTTGTGGTCTGCTTCAGATATTTGTGCACATCAAAATGAGCACGTACGCAGCAAAATAGTTCTGCTCTCCATCGCTGACGATCAGAATCACAAACAAGCATTCCTGTTCGTAGTCGTGAAGGCACCAAATACACACATATCGGATATGCATTTGCAAAGGCTCCGGGGGAATGTGACGGTGGCAGTTTCAGCTTTATTAACCAGTTCTATTCTTCAAATACCAGATAGACTACTGATTGGAGCGTTAAACTTGTGATCAAAAGGTCGCGGGTCCTAGCCTCGGGTGGTGCATCGCTTGGAATTGAGTATAACTGGCTGATAAGGGCTAATGAGTCAGAAATGACCATTTTAGTCTCCCTTGTCTTTGTTGGCAATGCTACCTAACAAAAGGTCCTTGCGTGCTGATTTACAGAGAAAAAGCGGGATGCTTCGGTTTGCAACCATGCTCGGGTGTGGTGCACCACACAGAATAAGCTGTCACAACAGATCAAAACGGAGATTTTATCGCTTGGAAAATTTGCATTTAGTCGCTAATCGCCTTATTATCGTGTAGAGAGTCAAATTGTAGATTGGTAGTGTCACTGCAGATGGGGCGGAATTGGGCATGCCAATTCATTCATAGGCAACGATCGGATATAGAGTCCCACGCAGAAAACGGGAAGCGAGGACGCCTGTCATACGTAAATGGTTGTAATAGTGGTTTAATGGGGGGGGGGGGGGAGCATATGTATCCTGGTTCTTGATTACCAGAAAAATAACAGGAGAAGATAGGACGAGTATATCGTTAAATCGGACTTTCGTGATGATCCTAACTGAAGCTATGTACATACACACATAGTTGACAGCTTAAATTCTAACGCTAAACCTGTGCCTAAAGCTTAGCTCCCACGCCTAAAACCAACCTCCAATCATAAGCTGAAGGTTGACACTAATAGTAACACCCTGGGGGAAGGGGGGCGTGACGAGAAATGAATGTAAGGGAAGGCGGGTGAACTCAAGCGTACCCGACTGACATGAATAGGTTTTTCTTAGAAGTAGAGATCAGATAGAGCTGCAGATCCGATCCTTAGGGACCCCGATGTTAAAGTTGGTGATCTCAATTGTATAATCGTTGTAGGCTCAGATTAAGCTCGAACGAAATCAAGCACACTTCAGGTCACAGTCATAGCATTTTCGATGTTTTTGTGTGAACAGAATTAATCAGTTTTCCGCTCTTATGTTTCTCAGAAAGTTGATGCACCTCAGCATGAATAAGGGCTAAGATTTGAGTTGGCTGAGTCCCTTTATGCCCTCTTTATGTCAATTGCGCACTTACAGGACGATGCTGCCTTGTGAGCGCAAAATTTGCTTCAATTAAAAACCTTTGAGCCTACATCCCACACTTTCAGTTCTGTTGTGTAGGGACTTATTGCGAGTCATAAAGTGATCAGAAGGCTTTAGTAAGGCAAGATCTTCGAAAAGTTCAGCCATATAGGGGAATCATGGAATCAGTACCTAACACACAACCGATTTATGCGTCAGAGAGGCAGAATTGCCCTTTCTACAATTGGTTTCCAATTTTGTTAAGGATCTTGCCTTCGACATTTAGAGGTATGCGCATTCTACTATAGTTTCATGGACTCAGAATGGCTTTCAGAAAGCAAGAAATAAACGCTAACAATGCCGCATTCATAGCACAGAATACATGCACACCATACTACGCTTAAGAGGTACACATAGAGTACGAAGGTACGAATAAAATTACATATTGAAACATTTACAATGCAAGTAATACTGTGGGAGAGGACGCGTAACATTCCCAGATTTAAACATTACGTAGATAAAAAAGGAACCATCATGTTTATTTTCTTTTGCATGAGCTTTTATAAATCGCCCCAAATATTTGATTTTTAAAAAATCTCTTTGTCCCTCCGTTTACGAACTAATATACGAAAGCAAGTTCAAAGGTATTTACCTATATTTCCCTCAATAAAACCTGACCTGACCTGAGCATTCGAGTTCACAATGCGATAATGCACGCCTGCCGCCAAAGGTTAACTCACATTCAGGTCGCACTTTTGATTGGTCAGGTACTGGCCAATCAGTGCACGGGGCCGTTGCTCGCCGCATAATGAGTCACGCCTTTTATGACAAGAGCGAAGTTTGCTGCGCTTTGTAATTCAGGCCTACTCCAACGCCCACTGCGTCCTTAAAAGGCTCGGGCCGTGGTTCAAGAATGGAAAACGAAATGGCAGATAAATTTATGCGCCTTTTGCCGACTGAAGGCTCCACGTGCTTATCCAAGTTTTTGCGGGGCAAATGTTTTTACCTGCACGTGCTTCTTACAAAAAGTGTGGCGAGAAAGTCAGACTTCTACCCTGGTTATTGAAACAACTTGGCAGGATATGTTTTTTTGTTTTTAATTCTTGAGCATCAACAGGGTTACTTTTACGGTGAACTTTTAGCACTGTATTCGCCGTAGCAATAGGCTGCTACGTCAGGGCAAAGTTCCCAGTGCCAGATTGAACGAAACTTGATGAGATTTGCCACTCTTTATCAGAGGATGCAACTCGGAAATTACTATTTCATGCGCAGCATGAGTTGCTTGCTCTAGGAGTCCAGAAATACGTTTCTGTGCCCAAACAGACTTAAACAAGTCTGTAGTTTACTCATTGAGAGCTCAGTAACGGATTCTACAGCTTGCGATAGGGCACAATAAACTAGTGAGAACTGTGAAATCGCCCTTGATACATTCATATAAGAAAATAGCCGTCTTTTGTAAGATAAATTCGTCCTCTGTCTCACTCACCCTTTTTATTCGACTTTTATGCTTTCAATTTCCTGGAAATGTTCACCGGCAGAAATGTTCATCTCAAGCTTTATCGTGAGGAAGGACTAATGAGCAAGAGCTCCCACGGAAAAATGGGCAATTTTAATCGTTTTATTAACTTTCATTTTGACTCTGTAGACAAATTGGATCGAGTTTTATTTGGCTCGGGTTCACCTCTCCCTCCCCCCCCCCGAAAACTAGATTCTTTGACTGGTTGGAGAAAATCTACCCTGATTTTGACTCCTTTGTCCTCCTCTAGCTTTCATTTAACGAATCTGTTCTCATAGTACTGTCTCGCAGATCTGCAGATCGTTAGGGAAAAAAGGTGCGAACTAAAGCTACTAATGGAAATCAAACCTCTCCTGTTGCACCTGTCTTTTCTGAGCGACGGTCCAAGTAACGACACGACGACAGTTGGACTGCTGCTCTCCATAACGTCCACCACGAGCCTCAGTAGCCTGAAGCAACGCGGTGAATTACTCGATAACAACAGCGAGAGCAGACTCGCGGAGAATCTACTTTCTCTCACCGCTCCCACACCGGGAACCGATAGCAAGACAAAATCAAGAAGGCCTGAGATTGGGGGAGGGCGCAGGCGGCTGGCGGGACCAACAGTCAACAGGCGTACCAACAGCCTACCTCGTTCGGTAGGCTCCCGCTTGCGAGCGCCATAAGGGCCGCATTAAGAAGGAGCCATTGAGCCTGACTCTCAGCCCGCAGTAGGTTACTCCACACAACTAGACATTCTGGGCCAACTGCGGTGTCCAATTTATCCCGTCAGTTGTCAACTCTCCAAACCACAGCTTTAGCGCAAATTGATAGGCTGAAGCGCACCAGATCGTGAATAGTGAGGAAAAAATGCGCTGAGAACCGACCTCACTCTCTCCCCCACCGCCAGCAACAGGCAATCGGCTAGCTGATCGGTCCCCTGAGGTGGGATCGGCGCAGTGCTAAAAAGGAAAACAAATCGCCCGGTATTCCCATGGCTGTTAACGATAGACCCTTATCATTGGTCGGTGATGCCATTCTATCTAGGTTATTAGCCACTGTGCGCGCTAGGAGCTCACAATCGAGTCTACTACCCTCATCCCCCACCCTAGTGACCGAAGTACGACGATAAAATGTAACGCTGGACTTTCCACGTCGCCACGTCGTCTGTGGTGGTAAGGATCCGAGTAGGGGAGGGGGGCATGCTACGTGCTGCAGCAATGCACTGAATTTCAGAGCCTTATATCTCTAACGGTAAGAAGGTTAACACAACCCAGTTCATCAATCATGCTGGATTCTCGTTGATGAACGTTCATCGACCACTAACAGAACTCATCTGTCCCGCTCTGCCTTGGGCCCCAACAGAGGACCCGACAAATCTGGCTTATTAGTCATCGTCAGCTAGTCATACCCAGGCCCAAGTGGTGTCAAACTCGAGCCTCGAACTCGCGACCTCTCTGATCAGAGTCAAAAACCCAAACCATTGAGTTACGAGCTCGCTGTCTTGCCGGTATCTAATCGGGGATATACGCTTACATCGATCTGCTAGCGGACACACTCATCCGTCCATGGCGCTATTGAAGCTCACACTGGAGCTCAAACTGTAAGGCGGCTAGTGCTATAGGCAGAAGGACATAACCGACAAAGACAGAGGGACGCCAGGATAGCTATTTCTGGCTTATTAGCCGTCGTCAAATAGTCATACCAGGACCCAAGTGGTTTCACATACGAGCCTCGAAATCGCTGCCTCTCTGATCAGACTCAAACGCCCTAACCATTAAACTAGTAACTCATTGTCTTGCCAGTATTTGATCGGGGATGTATAGTGTCCAGTACGGCAATAATGTTACAGCGTACTTCAAGTGCTTGCACACTAGCTGGCAGCCACGAGTGCATGTGCACTCGGAGATAGTTCATTACAGACGTGTGGTGTATTTATATACGCAATCTGACATTGATGTAGGTATTCTTAAAATGCGTACGCAACCCTATCCTAATGGGGACGGAAAGCCTGCATAATGTAAGCTCGTTTTATCGCTCTGGTCTCTCAGCATGCAACCTGCTCTGTGCCTCGGGTGACCATCCTATCTTGATTTTATTTCTGCAAGGACAGTTAGAGTGGGAGACATTCACTCAGTTTATGTGCTATGGCGCTTACTTTTCAAAGCATTTACATCCTTAGGAGTCACATCCGTGGGAAAATTAAGTGCCAAAATGCGGGGTAGTAAACATTATAGTCATGAGAAACATCCTCACTGCGAGCAATAATGCACGAGTGAGTTTAATTAGTTTATCGCGGAGGGGGGGGGAGGTGGGTAAAAATAATTGGTAAAGCCCTAGCAACTATGATCTTCAGGCCCGGTTCCTTAGGAAAAGGGCAGAGACGGCATGCCAGAGTGGTAGGAACAGTCTATTCTGTACAAAATAAGTGGAAGTTAGGTTGGAGAAATTTGAACCTTGGACGAGTGCAGTCCGCTCCTTAGGAGGAGGGCGGCAGCCGGAGTGATGTGAGTGCAGGAATCATCACCAGCGCCTAGAGTGGTCTTTGTGTAAGTCAAACTTTAGAGGTGATTGGCCGGACCGGGAGGCAGACACACCTGTGATTGGCTGTCTCAGAGGCCGATATCAGCAGCAGTGAGCGTTCGCGCATGAGTGAGTCACTACAAGTTGTTCGCAGCTGACCGATTTTGCAACCATCAACGGCAGTTTTGCGAAGCCTGTTGTTAGCTGATAACCTTAGTGCGGAAAAGTAAACAAAGGTATTATTGACAATGCATTTGTTTCAGGAATTTGGGTCTCCCGAGTTGTTTTTGAAACTTGCGCATAAAAAGGTGCGACCCTAGCAGAGGGAATTCAGGTGTAGTCGAATTTTGAAATTTTTTCAGATACCTTTTTGAAGCAATAACTGCTTCCTTCTGCACGCAAGCGAACTCATAAATGCAAGTACTAACCTCTCATAGAACGTTTAATCTCTCAACAAGTTAATCGGATAGTTTGCCAACATCAATTAAAATGAATGGAACTTCCATGTTTACAGTCCTCTCAAGAGTGAGGTGATAGAATAATGGTAGCCCACTTTTAATGCCCTTGACAGGTCTATTCAACCTGAAGCAGGAATTTTTCAATTAGAAGTCATGCGGTGGACATCGTATCCGTGATCCTCTTGGGTCATCTACGCACATTTTCAATGTCATTTCCGAGAGTTTTGGCCTTAAAAAGTTATGTGTAAGGTTTCCACGGGTAAAGCCAATTCCCGGATGGAGTTGTAGGTTAACGCATGCAGGGAAAAACGTCCTTTTCTAATTCTCATGACGTGGTACCGCACGGTGGTCTTTCCTCATGTTTTCTAACCTACGAAGCATTAAAATACACTTTGACTGTTTGAGAAGATGTAGAAAGATCCTAAGAAGTAGAAGCTAAAATGACAAGGGCAAGTCATGGTGACAAATGACTGGAGACTTTGGTTATGGATACACTTCTACCTGACGCGTTGGGGCCTTGAATAGTTGTCATTTGATAGCAGTTTCAATTCAAATTGTTTGCCGGGGTGGCACTTCAACCGTCGTTACCGACGGTGTTCACTTTGCGCCGCGCAGCATGGGGTTACAGTGACTGGCGCTGAATTTACCCGTCTAAGTTCGGCGTAAGAAAGAGTCAAGAAAGCCGGATCGGATAGAAGGCTTAAGAGTCCATCTACACGTGCCACGCACGCTCGCAACCACTGGATCAGGTTTCCACGCAACATGAAATGGGACAGGGGTGGCAGTTCGAAGTTCGACTGATTGTAAATGTCATAGAGGCTGCATTGTGAAGTGATAATTGCGGGCTGAGCCTCCGCTTTGAGAGGGAGTTTCTAGAGGTAACGCACCTTTGACAGTCATATATAACGCAGAACCTATTTTGCTGACTACTTTTCTACAAAGCACAAAATTAGAAAGGCTGCACAGAAGAAAGGGGCAGAGGGAGAGAAGGTACATCTGCTTGTAAACCTCCGAACTACTCGATGAAGATGACGTTCCTTAAATTCATTCGCTTGTGTGCAAATAGTCGTCATGGTAAGCATCCTTTGCAGTCCTATCTGCTTTAGCCTGTTTTTTTGCGAATTACATTGAACAATGCGGTTCTTGGACGACACATCAAAAGATGCAGAAACATTCACCCGTAGAGGTCTATTAGAAGTCTGACTTTTTCCGTAAGGATTTAGCCTACCTGACTTCAGAGCCTGGAATGCCATACGCGCAGACCTCATTATACGGTGCACTTTGCGTGATCTGTAGCGTGATCGTGGAGCGGCGTTGTTGCCCCGTTTTACCATGATTCTTAATCCCACCCTCGTTGACCGCGGTGATAGTTGACTGCCCAGCTTGTCTCCTGTGAGGATGTTTCGTAAAACCAAGGATGGAGGTGGCAAATTGATGTGGCGGTGGAGATCCAGCCTTCCTACCTTTGCACTTGATCAAGACCTCGGCTCACATTAAAAGACATTTTGGCTGTTTGTTATTTGAGTAGAGTTAAAAAGATCTTAAGAAGTTGGAACTAACAAAGTAAGGACAAATCATGGTGAGAGTTCGCTGGAGAATTTGTTTGCGAATACACTTCTACGTGTCCATTTGGTGCATCAAATAGTTGTCCTACAGTTATAGCCCAGTTTATTCGGACCCGACTAATAGGCAGAAGAAGCCAAGAGAGCGGTTCTGATAGAAAGGCTTTATTCCAGACGGTACAGAGACAACGGTCTGAATTAGCGTGTTCAGTATAGCCTTTTATGAGGCGCTGGTCCTTCTAGACTGTTCCTGGAACAATGCAGTGCACGCGGGGGCGGGCGTCACGTGAGCTCTCGGCGCGCGCAAACGGCTTGCGGCCGTGACTCATATAGCCTGCACTTCTCGCCCCCATAACACCCACTAGCACTTCGAACGTTTAAGTTCTTTTCTAGTGTGATAATACGACCATCGTTACCGACTATGTTACCTGTGCACCGCGCAGCCTGGCAAGCGCATGGACATTTACAATTTTTCATATAAATTGAAAAAAAAGCATCCCAAGAAAAGTTAATTCGAAGAAGAAGTTGTTCTTTGGGATAAAACGTAACTTTACTCAGTGAATTTTC
>JAYGXS010000009.1:23108888-23211165 GCA_036362985.1 Ligula intestinalis | reverse complement strand
GAAAATTCACTGAGTAAAGTTACGTTTTATCCCAAAGAACAACTTCTGCTTCAAATTTATTAGTTTATAGTAACAGTAGACTTGCATTGCATTTTCCGCACTCTGGCTCCCTCCTACCTTACTCATTTGAATGCAGGGACCAGACAAAGACAGAAGATACGGTATAGGCTGCAGAGTGACCGACAAGCCTAAACGGCCCATATACATGTGCCACGCACGCCTGATTAATGCATAATGGATCAGGATTTCACATAGCAAGAAGGGGTGGGGCAGCAGCTGGGACCCCAACTGAGTAGGAGTGCTATAGTGGCCGCATTAAGAAGCAATCAATGCTGCGTGACTCTGAAAAATTTCTAGGGTGATTGGGAAGGTCATATTTGTCTTACTTAATTGTCAACCTGCTATCCGCAATCCCACATTAGGAGTAGCCTGGGATTCGAACCTGGGTTATTTGCTGCTAGGGCACTATTGGTTGCCGTGCGAGGGCTCTAGATTTTGTCTCGACATGTAAAATACCACATATATCCCGTATCCGGTTAGATGAATCTCCTTTCCACGATAATTAGTATTTCCAATCGAAGTTGAGAGGCGAGAGTGCCTGTGACTCATTGGTAACCCGTTCGATGACCAACGATCAAGGTTTGGATCCCGGTTATTCAGACCTGTGTTTTTATTATAGCTAACACACCAAAATAGCCATCTCAGTCGCCCTTGCTTTTGTCGATTTGCCCTTCGGAGGTAGTCTGTTTTGCATCATGTATGGGGTGATTTCCGACGTGGAACCCCACTTCCACGTGGCCAATCGGTCTCCTTCATGGGCACAGTTCAAGGTAATAATTGTCAGTTCGTGATAATTATTACGCGTGCACACTCATTCTACCAACCGAAAGGAATATTTTATATTCAGAGGCGAAAACACGCGAAAGGAGGAAAGCTAATCTCACAGTCACTTTGTCGACTTCGTAAGCAGCGATCCAGTCGGCGCAACCCACTTTCGTCCGATAGACCTCTGAGAACACACTGAATGCTAATTAATGCAGGTCTAGCCTTGATTCACCCACTCAAAGTGCAAAACTTAGCCCGAATTATGCAGCTTATTAGCCGCAGTCCATACTGCACTGAGGCCGCATGAGACTGTTGATGGTCAGTTTCCTTCATGGCCCAATCTCCATTCCTCCTATCCCGAACCTGTTCTACAGGCAGCTAACGGTAGTAACTGGACTAAACACGACCACTCTGGTCATCCCAGTTCTTTGGATCCCCAATGCAGACCACCCCACCCCTCCAACCTAAATTCAGCTTGACTAGACCAAAGTCTAGTTTGGCTAAGCTGCTGGAGACTGCACTTTGAAGTAGGTGTTGCACAAATTAGTACCCCTATCGCAGTGGATTCAGTCAATACGTAAAATCCTTGCCGCCCGATCTTTATGTTAGGTCCCGTAGGGGAAGAGGGGAAGGGAGACGCCAGATGGGAGGAATAGTGCATCCTGTAAACGATTTATAGAGAGTGTGTCCGAAGTGTGTGTCCGTGGCATTTGTTGCAGAGAGATCCTACAGGAGTCAGCCACACGGAGCCAATTGGCCAGACTGGATTGACGGGAGGCAGGTGTGTGCGCACTTGCTAGCCACCGTGAGAGGTTGAGCCTTGGCGCAGTTCTCTGCACCTATTATGGTTGTACCAGAGGCGGACCGAGAAATGAAATCACGTGACCTCATGTATGGCGTGGCGCCGGAGGTGGACGACGCTACAAGGTCACTACAATGCTGTATCGCAGCCCTATCCAACTCAACTCCACTCCCTCTTTCTCCTCTCTCACAGATCATGTACTGCACCCTCGATACTAGCAATGTGGACATGGAAAAACTGCTCGGCAACCAGCTGGCCTTCAATCACACTATCTACGCCCACGTTCGTGGTCAAACCAAGGAAGTACGCTTCACGAAGAAGGCGGAGAAACTGGGCATTACACTGGCCGACAACAAGGCCGGCGGAGTCTTCATCAAGCGCATCACTCCGGGCGGCGTGGTTGAAGAGGTGGTGCGGAAGCGAGCCAATTCGGTAGCGCCCGGCGACATGATCGAGTGCATCAATGGACGCGCCTTTTTCCAGTGTCGTCACCTGGACGTGATGCAATATCTCAAAGCCCTGCCCCTCGGCACTGATATTGTCTTCCGACTCATATCGCCAGAAAAGAGCCTTATTCGTAAGTAGCCTCGGCTGTGTGAAGAGTCTTGGCTCCTCTGATATGTGTATCATTATTTTCCTTTATCGTTGGTGTTTGGGCTTCTAAAATTTGGGTTTCAGTATAGTGGTTGTTATAACTGAACCTGGGCCTTTAGTTCCTGTCACCCGAACAGTGCTTACCATAATTGGCATGTCAGACTAGCTTAATATACATTAGGCAGCTGCACTTGACTCGTATTCAGATGTGAGTGGAGTATTGTTATTGTTATGTGGACCGGGACGGCTGACGACTTAATCAAAGTCCAGCCTAGAAAACGTCATGAACTAATCCTAGACTGTGACTAGGGGGCAGAGCGAGTGATTGTAGCCACATGCAACGAATATCAAGGCACGGTTGAACTTGCGTGCAGATCTGATGAACTCTATCTCAGAGACGTCTAGATAAACAACAACACTTGGCTTAGATTCACACTCACGGGCAGTCCGATAAGGACTGATTACCGATACAGGCACCTTGTGATAACATCTCTCGTCTACTTTAACATGAACTTTTACTACATGAGGCGACACTACTCCAGCGATGTCTTATCTGCGTTGAGATTGGGGAGGGGGGAAACCAATCAGCCTATCTGACTATAATTAGATTAATTAGGTAGATAATGCCTATGTACATTGAGTCAATGTGACTCCACACAATCGATTTAGGTCGGGGAGATGACCGTCGTCAATTTGCTACTCCCTTGCTCTCCTTGTTCTGTCTCTCCTGTTGCATCCTTCTCGTCTACTCCTTCACTTGATCCAATTTCCCCTCCTTTTGTTATTTGGAGGCCATAGTCCGCGCACTTGCTATTCTTTATACTCTCCTTAAAAATCCCCCCATCCTCACGCTTCTCCACTTCGTCTACCTCGCCTTTTCCTAACCTATTCTTTTTTCTTCTTCCTACGCTTATTCGTCGGCATTTTTTAAAAAAATTCTCTACACCTTCAACCTTGTTTTCCTTTTGCTTTTTTTCATGCTCTTATTCTGGCCCCGATCGTATTTTTCCTCTCGATTTTCATTTTATTTCTCCCCCTAGTTGTTCCCCTTCGGTCCTTCACTATTATTAGCAGTGATTACTTATATAGGCGTGGATTTATGGCGAAGCAGGTCCGGTTCATTAAGAGAAAAGAAGTCATTGGAGGCAAGAGTGGAAGGAACAGTCTATTCTGTACAAAAGGAATGGAGAATAGGTAGTGAACGCTTGGCTGTCAGACGAGCAAGCAACCGCCGGTTACAGCGCTGCGTCTGAAATGACGAGCGCGTAGGGGGAGTGCCGGAAGCCCAGTGCATGCTTTGTTCCTGCAGCCAATCAGGAAATGCTGCATTCTGGTTTGCTCGGGTTCTCACGGGGCCAGCGTGAAGACTCTCCTCTTCCCATGCTCCTCAAGTTGTATTTTAATATCGAATTAGGATGGCTACATATGGCCGTGGGCACGCTAACATATATGCTTAAACAAGTCGTTTGTGCAAGTTATGCGACAGTTCTATGATGTCCACCACATGCTTCAGTAGACTAAAAACGCCTGACTTCTTTTGACCACACTCTCTCCTCTCTCATTCACCCGTGGCCGTTGTCATAACAAAGTTAAGAAGACTGTGGGCGCTGTCTTTTTTATGGGAGCGCAACCGTGCCATGATCTTACCCCTGTGTTGGTCCAACACACATGCCACGGGGCCCGTTTGGGAGGTAAACGAGCCAGACACGCTCAATTTAAATAAATACCTTTATATATATACCGGGTTTTAGGACATTTTACCGGTAGACAGGGACTTCCAGGGAGGTCTTTACTGGCTTATTAGCCATCGTCAGCTGGAGTACCCTACTCCAATGTAATAGCGGAAATTGCCGCCACACTCGAGTTTCGTACCCACTTCTCTCCTGTCAGAGGCAAACGCCCTAACCATTGAGCTAACGGGCCCGACATCTTGCCGGTTGTTGATCGGGACTATACATTTGAGGATAGGCGTACACCGACCGGTTACAGGGTACACCCGCCCGCCCGAACACAAAAGGACATCAAAAACCAGGACGGGTGTGCCCTATAACTGATCGGTGTACGCCTACTTACTAATACCGGGTTTTATTGGGACCTCATGCAATTGAGTGTCATGGAGGTCAAGGAAAGCAGAAGCCATTGCACACTGACCATCAGTCTTGAGTGGAATTGACTTATTCACCCACCATCTGACAACACAGATTCAGGCACATCAGATTGATTATTATAATTGCATGGACCTGCCATGAGGACAACTCACTCTTCCCCTACACCAGTTAGCAGTCTCCGTCTGTCAGAAAAGCGGTGCTGTAGCTGACACCTCACCATCACCGTCACCCAGCATACGCGCATGGTCGTGTGCAGAATTGACGCTACCGGATAATCGACGCCTGCTATGAGCCAAACTAACCCCTTTCTGGTTGACTCTGTGGGCAGCGCAGGTCCTCTGTGGTCTGTGTTCCTCCATTTAATTACATGCATGCCAACGGTAGTCATGTCGATTTGTAATTATGCGAATCAGCAGACAGACATGCCTGTGTGTATGCGCAAAAACTCATTATGTGTACAACTGCTGCGTAATAAGGAGACAACAAGCACAACAGGCCGGGGGTATGGTCTTGTAGTAGAAGAGGACTCACCAGATTCCAGAAGCATCGATACCCAGAAGACAATTGCTTCATCAGCCGCGTGGTCTTCGAAGTGAGCCACCGCCTTGCTGTGTCTACAACTCATAGGCGTGAAGCAGATGCGCTAATCGTAATTAGCAGCCTATATATCGCGAGTCCATTCCACAGCTTATATACATCAGCCAGACTATAAATGGTAGGATAAAAAACAGTAATAATTTAAAATTAATAATCACCTATCTAATGATCTGAGCACCCAAGACAGGCACCAAAGCGAAAGCCTCCAGCAGAGTTGTGCCCACTGCAGCAGATCACAAGTACAGTTCAATAAACGTGAACAGATTGTAAAAGGCAAGTTAGTTTGTCACCTCGGCACAACGTATGGTCTTTTTGTCAACTTTGGTCTATATGTGGTCCGCGCAAGTGTTCCGAGTGCACAAATGTTGGTCAGTGATCAGGCCAGTGTTTTAACAAACCAACATATATCCTGGAGCTAAAATTACCTGCGACTTCTTTGTTCACACATTTTTTTTTCACGTTTGCTGACTTTTTAACCGTTCTGATCCCTTCCTCACTTTGCGCGCACTACCTGCTATATTAAAACTTTCTCGTCGCGTGTTTTCCCAAAGTTTATTGCTTTTCCTTTTCCTGACTTTATCCTTTTCTCTTCTCTTCATGAACCAATGCCACCGCTCTGCCTCTTCCCGCATTTTCTCCACTTCTCTGCATCGTTTTCACAAACTTCCGACTTCTTCTTTTTACTGTTTTTTTGTTTGCGTTTACTTTACGCACAATTTATGGCACTCTTCTACCGACGCTGTCACCATCGCACCAGCATTATCCTCCTTGTCATACCCTTGTCTACACGCGCCCTTGTACAGTTATCCAGTATTTTATACTCCGTATAAGCTGTGTTTCGCATGTATCCCCGTCGTCCTCATTTCATCTTATCCATCGTCAACCTCTTGTCCCAACCCCCTCTACTCGTAAATCTAGCCATTTTACCTCCCAGTGTTCCCTCGCTCGTTCTTGTCCTCATTCTCGTTTACTCAGACAGGCACGTAACAAGTCATTCTCAGACAAAAGCCGACTATACTTAAAGGGGAACGCGAGGGACATAGCTGAGTGAATGGGCCAATCAGATAGGAGGAAAAATCGATAGTCACGTCGCGCTCTCAACAGCTGCGTAAGATGAGCTCGCGGGCCTTTCTGTGAGATTAATAATCATGGGAATGGGCGCATTCCCAGCACATTCTTTTACACTTTTTATATGTTTTCAGTTCCGAGTTGAAGAGTGCCGGTTATGCCGGAAGCCTAATGCACGAGTTGGGAAATGTTCATTTATACTTCGCTGGCCGCATTACCTCGCAGTGGGTTGTAGGAGCAAAAAAAGGCTATAAACTTTAACCACTAGAGGTATGGTCCAATTCTACTCGAAGTTAAAACACAGGAGAACGAAGGGGGTTATGCGTTACAGAAGCCAGCAATGTCGTCCTCAGTAGCAGCACCAGTTGGCGAGGCTAGAGTATACTCATTAAATTATAAACCGGTCCTGTGGTCGCAGGAGGCAGGCTTGTGAGTAATTTGGTGGTTCGAGGGTTCTTTTGCCCACGTGCGCCTCTAATGAATCACCCAAGATATGACTAGAAGTCTGTGCATGCCAGAGTCATCTGACACGGTGATCGCTTTCGGCGACGCCCACATGCCAGAACTCGGAGTGTCAGTATCATTATATTTAAGGGATATATAGGTAGGTTACCTTTGAGTTCCCTATATGTGTCGCTTTAGCAAAATATGATATCTTAGTTTGTTTGCGAGGCCAATTGGGGTGGTACATCGCTTTTTTGAGCAGACAGTAAAAAATCCTTGGGATTTTTGAAAAGAAAAGCTGTCGCTCTTGCGGGGGGAAGGATCTGATTGGGTATGGGGTTAAGGAGAAAAAATGTCCGGTCTTGGGGGGAGGGTCCAATAGGGGGGGGGGAGAGAGCATTGCAGAGGTCACCGGGATCATCACCGAGTGCGGAAGATGCGGCCAGATATTTCCTTGCTGATTGCGGAGTCCACCGACAGGTTGGAAAAACAGAAATATCTGCCCAGATCGTCGACAGTCCGCTGCGGGTCGAACCGAGGGTGAGCGTTTAGGCCGCCAGGTTCGGCTGATGCGAGCGCTGACGGGGTCATCACGGTATGCAGACAGCTAAATAGGGAAGACCGCGTAGACCTTCGCATGGGGTTAATAGTAGGAGAATCTAGAGATGTAAAAAAGCATGTACAAATATTACTTAAGAATAGCTAGTAGTATTATAATTGTAAATGGTTGGTGGCGGCGGTCAGTTAAAACCTCCAATTCCTATTAAAACGGCCCCGAAAAAGCACTAGATCCTGGCAGCTGCCTTACTTGATGGAAGGGCCTACAACAATTACTACAACAACTTATACCTATTTTCTGCTTTCATATGTCTTGTAACTCCCTCAGTTTACCTTTGCAGCTGGGATTTCTAAAAGGCAGAAGCAGTCTGGTGGTATTTTCGGAAGACAGACAATCCGTATCACGGCCACAAACGCCGAAGTCATTGCAGCTGTAAGTCCGCAAGTTTTTGTTAACCACGTGTTAGCTGGGACTTCCTTGTCGTAGCATTTGCTGTCCGTTTAGTTCAGTTCATTGCGAAAAGTAGGCATAAGCCTTTGAGCACGTTATTTTCTTTGCCTTTTGTGGGGATGAGCATTCCCAAAATGAGGCCATCACCTATGTGTTCGTGATGCCTTGTCTTCATTGTACTATGCGTCCGTGTAGTTTCGCAGCCACATTTCCTGTATCGTATTATCCTTCGGTATGTTTAGTGCGATTCCTAGACCGAAATGGTAAGCTTACATGGTGAACAATATATAGAATAAATAATCAATTCTAAAGCCAAAAGAACGCATTCCGGATATGGATTAGCAGGAGGCCTCAGGTAGGCTTTGTCGAATGAATGTCATCCAAATTCATCCAGAAAACAACTGTTTCACATAGAAAATTTAGGATTGGCTTACTGCACAAACAGTGTTCCTTTTTAGGGGTAATGATGGTATGGAACCGGCAACTTCGGTGTTACCCTCTTCACACTATGATTTTGTTTACCTGAAGTCATGATGGCTACTTAATTGTGAGGGCCGTAACATTGACCGACCCAGTTCAGACAAAAATCCCGCAACCGGAGTATCTTTAGCTTTAGGTGGACTTTATCGCCCGATAAGATTTTGAAATCCTCGTGTGAAGATGTGTCTCATCCGTACCGATTTGGGTAGAAATTCTTAGATAGCATCATTTTTGCTCTCTATCGATGCGTGTTCTTCCATAATCGTACCTCCACATGCAGCCCACGTACAGGTGCTCCCTTTGTGGTATGTCATGACCCTCAAGATGTTTTTTTTATCGGACAATTGTGTCGTACAACTAGAACCTGGCGGCTTACAATCGCGAGGTTGAGAAGGCAGTTCGTAGCTCTTCGAAGACTTTGATATATAAATGAAAGTCCGGTCATCTCAACTTTGCACGCCCCAGCTAATAAAGCTACTTGGATTGATGCCTGACCAGAATGTTTGTTGATATCGTTGTCATTTGGAAATTCTGCCTTCAACGTGAACCTCGACGTTCAAGTCGGGTTGTGGGGTATAAATTAGTCCGACCGGATAATAGAGGATGAACGTATCCCAGTGGTTATAAGCTAGTAAATAAGATGAGGTGTGGAAGGCCAGAGTGTTTTGGCTAATGTAATTAAATGCAAAAGGAGTAGAATGTAAGTAATGCCAAAGTGACGAGTGCAGTCCAGCCATGAACGGGCCGGAATCCAGAGTCGCATTCCGGCGAGTGTAGTCGCCGGGTCCGGATGTCTGCAACTGACCGTAACTTCGCTTGCTCCGGGAGTGTCTGAGCATAATCATTCACCACTCTAAGCTCCTTTGTGAACTGGCCTTGGGAATTGGTTGGCCAGTTAGGCCAGACGCGTCCGTGGCCTTGATCTGAGGTGGGCACGAGGGCCAGACATGCGGGACGTGCCCCAGGCTAGTCCGAGCAGAGCATGGCTTAGAATACGAGGTCGCTACACTACCATGCTTAGCATGTCGCCGACGCACGTGGTGGATCGGGCGTGAAGATTGCTCGGCCATCTGCCCCCCCCCCCCAATGTTGGCGTAGGATGACACGGTGGCCTGTCCGTTCCTCGTTTGGCGACTTGCTTTCACCAAATTGAGTTCCAGCCCAATCTATATTCAGTACTGACACTCAAGTTGGTCAAAGCAAGTCGCCACACGGGGAACGGACAGGCCACTGTGTCATCCTACGCCAACATCGGGAGGGGCCAGATGACCGAGCAATCATCACGCCCACGTCCACCACGCGGGATGAAAGTTTAGCAGGTCAGAGCCCGTAAGCTGTTCAACAAACTATCAACACGCAAGAAGGCAACTACCGTTAAGTTTTGTTGTATGTTTGCAGTAATGACTGTATCCTATAAATACTGCAAACGCCTGTGCATACGCGTTCCTATCTGCTACTCCTATCTGACTATGCCTTCGATGACGAATCCGCGACGGATCTCAAAATATCAGGCACTTAATAAGCCGCCTGTTACTACCCCACCCCCTACTCTATCCCCCGGACTAATTTGCCTGTAACGTTGAACGTAATTTGCCTACAATTGTACCTTTTACGTTTTACCCCCTTCCATATAAATGTAATGGTCTGATGAGAATTTATTGAAAGTATACGTATGCTCGCCAAATACGATTATGTTTGTTTTAATATGCTAAATAAAATGAAATTCAATCAACGTAAACTTTTATCGCGCAGGATACGAATGCTAATCGAAGGAAATTTGACCTTATGTAAGCGGAATTTAACGAAAATGGAAATTCGTCCTCCTATTATTGGAATTTAACGAAAATATTTAAATTCAGGCTACCGAACATTTGAAAGTAGTTTTTTATTATAAGTTGATGGAATTTTTGGGGTCTCTATAATCAGTCTTGCCGCGCATAAATCAGACTAGGATCGGTTGTAGAATAGTCTGCCGACAAGGTTGGGCATGAAATTCTAATACTGCCCGCTTTTCTTTCTTCAGCTCAATGAAGAGCAGACTTTGGTCCTCAAACAGTTGGCAGAAATTGTGGATGAATTTCTCGGAATTGCTGATGAGGAACTTGGTAAGTTCTTGTTCTCTTTGTGCTCTGTTTGTATTACCTTTCTGCATAATTTTGCAACCGATTTCAGGTTTCCGGTTACTTCGGGGTAACTACGCCTACGGAATAAGGCGTTTCTTACTTGACATTAACGACCAAATTCGTTAGCCACTGACGTGGATAATAAATAAAAGAATACAGTAGTCGCCGGTTATTAGGCCCCCGGTAAATAGGCCCAGCCGCCTATTAAGCCCAAATCAGCTTGGGATGGAATTTTATATAATAAACTCCGCCGGCTAAAAAGCCCAGTTTGCCAACAGGATATAGTCTACAGGCAGCAGATTTCACAAAATTCGACGATTTCTGGTGCCTGGAGAAGGACATCAAAGAGCACTTGCGAGTGAAGTTTCCTCCAAAACAACTGACACTAGACCACTTTTTTTAAACGTGTCGCCAATAATTCTTTGGTTTTTGTTATTGCTTAAAATACAGACAAACAGCATTGTTTTCTTGTACATAACCAAGCTCTACACATAATACAGTACGTATGTAATGTGCAGTGCCTATACTGTGTCTGCTAATCAATAACTAGGACTATCCGCTTAATGCGCCCGCCGCTTATTAAGCCCAATTTGGTCTGGGCTCGAGGTGCGCTTAATAGCCGGCGACTACTGTATTTTTTATATTTTAAATGCCCAGGAGACATTATCAAAAAGGACGGTAATTTCTTTGTATGTTTTTAATCTCTGATGTTATATCTGCTGGACAGCTACGCGTTAATCGAAAGAAAAGACACCATCCTCTGGAAACTCAAACTTTTGGTGGAAAAGGATTTCCTGGGTAGCTCGGCCACGACTATTATTTGATATAAAGCAAAGTCAGGTCATGTTTATTTAGAGAAATATGGGCAAACGCCTTTGAACTCCCTATTGGTACACGGTAGTTAAGATGTGTATCGGCAAAGCCAGGCATTTCAAAGAAGGTTGTTTACATAATTGTAGGTGACTACTCACTTGTTGCAAATAATAAAATCACATGTAGTGATGCTAGTTAACACGAGCCAGCAGGTGTAACTGAGGAAAATGAGCAGACAGTGAAAAACTTCTAAGGTATGGGTCAGAATGGAATGAAATATCATTTGTGGTTTTTAGGAGAAAAACTGTCGCTCGTGGGAGAAAGTATGTGGAAAATAGGATCGGCATGCTGCTGTGAATGTTGGCGGCTATGCAGCGTATAAATACTTAGAGTAAATAATAATGCTACTTTAAATAGCTAGTAGTCTATTTATATCAATTCCGTGTTTGATTTCAGATAAGCGATTATTTGATATGCCGGTCGCAAGCAAGACACCAGTTTGGATTGAGGTGGAGGGAGGGTTAAGGTTGGCGATTGTGTGAAGGTTAAACTCAGGACATATGAATATACATCCTACCTTCTGGAGTTTTGATCAAGTCCACACGAATTATTTGTGGGTTCCTATTCCCACATCTTAAGATTTCTTTGAAAGTATTCATGAATAAAAGGAGATTCAGGCAGACAGGAAGCACAAGAATGGTGCGTCTATCGCAGGGGCACGTCGGGAAGTTGGCATTATCGTATGGGCAGCAGGCCCACATCATAAGTTGCGAGTTCAAATCACGTTGAGAAATCACCAATATCGCGGAGGTTTAAGTTAATTAAATCCTAGCCACTGCGATTTTCAGGCCCGGTTCACTAGGAGGCCAGAGTGGTAGGAACAATTTATTCTGTACAGAAGGAATTGAGAATAGCAAAACGAAGTCCAGTGTCGGACCACCCGTCCATCCGCTATGGTGGCTTGGCCCGAAGTGCCGACCTGACGACAGTCACTGCATTGAGGTCCTTGTGAGTTGGCCTTGATAGCCAATGACCAGACGGATTGAGGCCAACATACCAATGCGGGCATCTCATTGCACGGATTGAGGTCAGCCTAGTAAATGCGGCTTTTCGTGGAGTCAACAGCCACGTAATAGGTAGTTCGAGGCTTGCCATAACGAGCAGTCCTGCCTAGTGGAACGCGGCAGGAAATAATAATAAGGTTTATTTGTAAAGCACATCTTTGGCGCCGTCAAAAACGGCTTCAGTGACTCCGTGGTAAATCATCTAGTACGAGTTCCACGAGCGATATCTACACTCCATCTCACTGAGTAATTTTCTGGCTCAATTATTTTATCATTTCTTGTTGTCTTTACTGGAAAACTGTTTAGAATATGTTTGGTAACCATCTACAGTAGCAATTAATTCCAATATTTAGCTTCCGTCATTAATGTTTGAATATTTTCTTGCTTTATACAAGGGCTTTGAGATTAATTGTGAACAGCTGGTTTACCGATACCACAATCACACTATCTGCATTACTTTCATTTATAGCTCAATCAGTATTCGACATTGCGAGTTCTTCCAGCGACCAGGAAGAGTTCCTACGGAATCTACAAAAACAGCTCAGTGCATTCAACTTTCCCAAAAAGATAGCACTCAAGTTTTGGTGGGCCTACGAGACCTACGAAACTGCCGTAATGAACAAACGCAAACGGGAGTACTCCCCAAAATAACTATCGTTCTGGTTGTCTCTGACTGCTGACGTGATCCGATGTCTGTCCTGCTATATGGCTCCCCCTTCACCCCACCAACCTTTCAATATTTGCTGCGGTCACACGAGACATCTCTGTACTATTTATTTGACCTATATTTTTGTCAATTTCCTCTTCTCCCGATGAAAAACTGCCGATGACGTGCCATGCAACTATCTTTTTTATTGGGCAAAACTGGCACTTAACTGTCTCGCAAAATTGAATCTTAGTTTAGTATGCATATAAGTTCTAGGCAGCTGCTGCGATAAAGAAAAATGCTGACTGAGTAATGTCCAGTTAAAGTGCGAAGCTCACATTCCCAGCAGCTGAGGAACCAAAGCTCCTTACGCGGCAACAAAAATCAGAAAAGCATCTATCTGGGCTTCCCGCTAGTGCCTGTGCTTGGAGTCCTCCAGCAGTCACTGCGCCCGCTCCTACATCTGGTAGCTTTGATCTTGTGTTCTCATCAAGGATCGGTAGGGGAGGGAGAGAGGGGAGGATATCGTCCATGTCTACCACACTACAAACTAAACCACTCGCCAGTCACCTTTGGGTACGATGCGGACACTGTGATTTACAATGTTTGAATTGCAGTGTTTAAAGTACGGTGAGACTATTTCCGTGACGACTAAATGTAGGCAGGGATCTCTAGACGGGTTCTAAAAGGGTGAACATGTTTACTAACCGCATACTTACAAATTTTCAGTGGGTTGAATTTTCTATAATCTCCCAATGTTTGGTCCAGTAGGGATATGATGATATTGAAACGCTTAAGTCAGTTTATTAAGTTAAATGGCTTTTCAAATTAACCATGTGAATAACCGCTTACTTACAAATTTTAGGTAGGGTGAATATTCCACAATCTTCCAACTTCACTCGTTTGCCCTTATTCTAGTTGAATTTAGTGAACCTATTCAAAAATGTACCTCAGTGACCTCGCACAAGGTCGGGGAACACCCCACCCCCTGACATACACGCGCTCGCCGTAGGTCTAGAACGGGTTAGCGATGATATCAAAATGTGCCTCGGTGTCCTCGTCCGAGGTCAGCGCACATCCCCCAACTTACCCACGTAACTTTTTTAATTTATAAGTTACTGCGCACTGAAATATTCCCTATGCGCCACGCCCAATCTACCCCTTAAACCCGGGTGCCCGCATTGGAGTGGAGCGCGCTTCTAATACGCCCTGGCAGCAGATATAACGAGGACAGAAGAACTTGACAACCATTTGAATCGACAATCCATCCGTATCGTCCGTTATATGCGATGGTTCACTGTTCTCCAAGAGTCAAAACCGCGAATTTAAATCATAAATTAATACAAAGTTATTTCGTGGCTGGAAAAAACATCATCTACGAAAGCATCAAAACCTGCACATTTTAAAAGGACCTGTATATGCACTCTACACGACGAAGACTGCTACGGTCCTGGGTTTTGTTTATTCCTGGGTGTATGTTGGGAAATAAACATGTTCTAAACATATTGCACTCTATCCTTTTGCCCTCCAGTGGATTTCACAGAAGAATCAGGTTTATAGCAAAGTCAAGATGAAGGGGCAAGAGTCAAACCTGTGTGCTCGAAACATCTGCTTATCCTCACGGAAACACGAATCATGCCGCGGAAGCTGATTCGCGTATTTGAAGTAGGTGAGAATAACTTGACTGACCAGAATAAGAGGGAGCCTTTGCAGGTCCACGTCTACCTCGAGTCATCCAATCAGCCGGTAGCCTGCTCTAGTAGCAGAAGGCACTTCAGGTGTATTATGGACAGGATACACAGGGATATTCCTTTATCGTGCGGGCATGGCTCCGTGCCGTCCCGATCTTCATCCTGCCTTCGTATATAAGACTCAAGTTCAAGTTCTGCTTTTAAATTTCCCGAGAAATTAATTTCTGTTTGCGGTATACACCAATGTATTTAAGGTCTAAAGGCGTAGACCGAAATTATAAGTGTATATTTGGGTTGAAACCCGTCAACCACTGCGAAATATGCACATGCTGCCGACAGACAGACTTAAGTAATATAAATTGATGTTGCAACTTACCATACTAATAGCCTAGGTACTAGCTAAAAGGCCAAGCCTGGTGCATATTCTGCAAAAATAAACACCATCTCCTGCTCCAGCGCCCTCTGGGCACTTCAAATGTAAAAGTTATTTATTTTTTAGCTAACCATATGCATCTAATAATAAGGTTTATTTGCAAAGCACATCTTTGGCGCATCTCTGTAACAGTATCCTGGCCCTTATCAATGACCCTTATGATTATAGGAATTTATAGGGCAACTGAGGTTTGCTTTATCCTTCCACAGAAAATGAGTTTGATCATTTCTTTCCATCGCTTTACTGTTCTACCTTTTTTTGCCCCCCAAAAGCATAAAAGGGGTTGCGCTGGTATCATTTTTTATCTCCATGCCTGGCTTTTTGGACTTTCTGACACTGTTTCCTACTTATATCTTACCTTGGCTTGCCTTTATTGGGAGTTATTCATCTTTCTGTCATTGCAATTTTCCTGCAAGCATTGAAACTAATAGCATCTTGTCTGCTATATGCCACAAGTCCCTTAATCAAATAAAAGGGCCTGAATGTGGGCACTTTACTTCTGGCTGAATGCTTTTACCATGGCCCAATTTTGAATGTGAAGATTAAAGAACAAATCACGTTCAATCAAAAGAAAAACAGGATATTATCATGAACTTTGATCAGCATTCCTCCTCTATTTTCTGGCTCCATGCACATCCGCTGATTAAAAAAAAACTTCGGAAATTGCAGCTTCCTCCTGGAGTTAACCTGATTCCGGCACTTCGTTTGCTTCAATGGCTTTTATTATCTGCTGTCAATTGGAAGTTAGTTTTTTCACTCCATGCTGGGGCCACAATATTCCGGTACACTTAAGCACAAAAAATATCGTTCCCCTAATACAGTTCGCTGCAGAAAACATCAAAGCTATTTCCGCGAACATCATTTCGATCAGCTTGAGGTCTACCGAGCCTGTAAGAAATCGGTTACTATGCGCTGGTTATCAAACAGTTCACACTGATCGCGTGACTATTCCTGATTTCAGCGTGGATGATTGCATTTACCGTTTAACGTTTGAGCGACAACTATTAAGCAAAAGGTAGCAGTGGACCTTGACCTTCTGCTAATTCTGTGGTCCGTCTTTGAATCCCTTTTGAGTAAGTTGTAACCCTGTTACATCCATGTTCACCAGGCCTGGATCGAATGCTCAAGATGCTGCTTCAAGAACCTACCAAAAAGCAGGCTTCATGAAAAACTATTAACTTGAAATCGTACAGCATTAGATTTACTGCTTTAGCTTACCTTTAGCTCTACATAGAAGGATTGAAGGTAACTGCCATCCAAACGCTGCAATCCCTCTTTGTTTCTGCTCCACGAATCGACCTTCCATTCAGAGAATGAGATGGCGCATAAGAGACCTATCTTCGATTCCCCAAATGCAACGGGGTACATTCGCTCGAGTTGAAAGACAAGAGCCATCTTCGAGACCACGCATCCAATTGACGGAGATTGTCTTGGAAGTTCGATTTTTCATCAGCATTGTAGATGGCGTTCTAGATTTTTGCATCACTCGCAAACATAGTGCACTTATAGTCCATTTTCTGTACACAGTCATTAATGAATAGGCGAAAGAGGGCCGGTCCGAGCACTGGCCATTACGTGATGCCTCTCCCTATGACTGTGAGTCTTGGAAGTTGTCGTCTTACACAGACAACTTGGACACGCCCAAAAAGGAAATTTCTGAGGAGGAGATAGTGGATGGTGCGGTTCGTTCTTTCTTCCGGTCCGTTGCTCTTGGGATGGTTTAGGGTAGTGTGGGTCTTCTTGGCCGAGAGAAATTCGCATACCTCATGGAAAAGTTATGACTTAAAGTTGAATCCGCAGTTGAAATGAAAAGAAAGTGGTGAACCGCAACGGCTGACCCATTCGCAAGTGATAGCGTTTGCTACTGACGTCGCGTCCTGGCGTAGGATGGGGATAGCCTCGACACACTTCGTAAAGTAATCAACCATTATTTAAATAAATTCGTAGCCCGAAACGATGTTGGCAGGAGACCGGTGATGTCCAGGCCGACACGCTCGCCGGGGAAGCCGGTGGTTTAAGTTCTATCGGAGCTCGGGTGAAAGTGATGGCTGGTTTAATGGAAGCGCATATCGGGCAGGAATGGCAGAAGGGATAGACTGCGGTGCATAGCTTGGGCCATCAGAAGCGCGTGCGAACTGCCAACTCTTTCTTGTGCTGACCGCAGTGGCCTATTCCTGAATGGAGGGCGTCAAGGACGGCCTCAGTGAGACAACCTGGCACTAGTGGACGTAGATTACGGGTCTCTGATGCCCATCGCTCGCAATTTGTGCAGAAAACGCTGATGTTAAACGCTGTCGAAGGCGTTTTTGAAATCAATGTAGACTGTATGCTCAGGATATATTGTATCGAGTGCTCTTGTCCAGCTTTGTAGCGTATAAAGGAAGTTCTTTATACACGATAATCCCCTACAAAAGCCAAACTGTGAATCGCAAAAGAGATATTGGGTTTCCAAACAGGCTTGCAATTCCTTTTGTTGATCTATTCCATAACCTTGCAAAATATAGAGGTCAGAAGGAGGGATCCGTAGTTGTTCACAGGTGCACGACTGCCGCTTTAGTGAAGCGGGAAGCTACCCTCCAGACTGTTGAAAGAAAGCCAATATTGTCTCCCTTGTCCCGCCATAACATCCTTATCAGTATGACGCTCCTAGGCTGAGCACAATATCCTCCCATGAACGACAGCTGTTTCTCCTTAGATACTCAAATCGCATTCAAAACCTCTATAGGTTCCGAAAACTGCGCAAGGATTTTTTTAACTATCTGCTCCTTTTTGATTTTGTTCCACCTAATGGCTCGTGTCAGCGGCATCGCTTATAAGCCGAGATACTATAAGTAAGCCGTTAAAATACTTATGATGAGTGAGAAATGGTGTATGCTCACTATTTCCGACTGACTGACGGCCGTTAATTTTTCGCCTGCAATCACGTGAACGACCACTGTTTGAATTTTTATACTGTATCAATGCATTTTTCAGTCACTTTGCCACCAATAGGGAGCTCAAAGGCGTTTGCGTATCCTTCCCTCAATAAAACTGAAGTAAACAGATAGGCAGAATGTGCAATTCCTGGAAATGTGTTACTTTCGAGAGTAAAATTTAAATCTTGAACATAAGGGATGACAAAATATCACTTGCATAAGCCTTTAAATTGCTGAGCAAGAGGCCATCTGGCCCAGGAGTGTGCGGCGATTGCCGGACACCTCGTAGTGGTCTTTTCTGACCGACGCCCTCCTAACGCTTGACGCAAAAGAAGAGGTCACTCAGAGCTTAGGACCTCGCGCCCAAGCAGCTTTCCCATGTGCCTCGAGGCATGCCCAAATGGATGGGCGACCGCCACTGCTGCCAGATGAAATTGACGCACACCCAAACTCACGCACGATGTCTCCCCCATTCTGGCTTCAACCCACAGTGGCTTGACCTCAATCGGTCTGGACAAGGCTCAAGACTGATGCTGCCGCCAGACGCACTGACGCACATACTAATGTGTCCACGCCGGTTCGCCCACGCGTGGTCCAATCAAAGACCTTCGTGGTTGAAGCCGAAGGTAGCGGCTCGAATATCTGCGCCCTAGACATCACCCCGGAACCGACCCGAATAGGGAACGGACACACTATTCCGCGGGTTAACACTCTTTTAAGCTATCCTCCTATCCTTCTGCAGAATACACTATTCCTAATAATCTGGCCTTCCCAAGACTTCTCCCTTCTCCCAAGGAATCGGGCAGGAAGATCATAGTTGTTAGGGTTAACTGACTTAGCCTTAACTTCTATAGTTATGCCCCTGATGGTGGACATAAGACTTTCAAGGACAGTTCCAGTCGAAATCTGCATGGTCAGAAGTGGAGGGATCGACTTGGCAATGAAAGTTCTGGACCGGAAAGCATTTAAACTATCCGGCGTTACTTGCATATTTCCAAGGAAGTCTCAGAGGATGGGATGCCACGTTCACATATTAGACCTTACTGTGCAGTAAAAGAATTTATTGTAATTTAACGAATCCTTTTCGGCAAACTGGACCTCAACAGGGAGCCGATTTTCTCCGGACAGCGTCTTATTCCGTTCACAGATAATTCGGATCAAGTACAGAAAGGAAGTGCCGTTTTGCAGACGGAAAGGACATGAGAGTCTAAGAAGCCTATTGCGAAATGTTGAAGGGCGGTAGACCTCATAGCTGAAAAAAATCATTGAATAGCGTCTCTAAAGTCCATGAGTTCTAATGTATGTTAAATAAGCACAGTTGACAATGCTTTCCGATTTAATTCCAGCATTTATATTCCAAAATTCCACTTTCTCATCGGTGATCTCATGTAACAGTTGGGGCTTGAACTATCAACGGACAGGTGGATGATGAATGCTTCAAATGCTATTTCAGTTTTGGGTGTATATGTGGTCCCCCGTGATAAACTCGTAAAAAATGTTCAGGAGTTACTAATGATGAGGATCTGTCTAATGAATCCTCTGCTCCTGTGGATTTAACCCTCTGCTCCTGTGGATTTAACTATAAAATAGCAGAGGCTATATACTGTCATCTCGCAGTAAAAACCCACCCATTTTAGTCAAGCTATTTTCACTTATTGAAATAGACGCCATTTTTAAACAGCAAGAGCTTGTTTCCAAATATCTGAGAAATGCAATGTATTTCCTCTGTCATGATCTCACTCCAATGGAGCGAAGAAAAGCGTCAAGTTCTTCGAATAAAATAGTAATTTCACCGCAACCGGCTCAAGTTCCTGGTCGTAGCCCTAGGAAGCCTAGCGAGCCATGTACTTTTATTCCTGCCAAACCTAGATTACTGCTCCCCAGTACAGCAACTGTCTCATCCCCCTCAAGTCACCAGACATCCCCGTCTACTTCCAACTTTAATGCTTCCCCAGTTGCCATAGCTAGTAATTCTGGTTGCCCTCCTAGAAATTTCGAAAAGCCTTCTACGTCAGGTAGACCAACAGCTTCGATACTCGATCAGAGTCCTCCCAAACCTTCTATTAAAGCACCCAATTCATGTCGTCGAAAGGGTGGGATCTGGAACTCAACCGCGAGCATGCAGCCTTCCCAAACACTAACTAAGCCTTTACAACAGGAAGCTAACAAACATATAAGTTACCCTACTTATCACAAGTATCATACTGGGCCAGGCTTTCCACCGCTTAATCCTCATAGTTACCTTACCTCGCCCTCCAGCCTCTCTTTCCCGTCTTGGTTTTCCCAATTTCCCGGTAACTATCAGCAAACTCACCACGGCACGTATCCCTATGGCCCATCGATCTCACAGAGCTGTCAACCTGCAGCTTTCAGCTATCCCCCTCAGCTTTCTTATGTTAATTGTCCTGCTCCAGTCGATGGCTATTCTCCAAACTTCCAACCAAATTACCCACCTTCAAATTTTTATTACTAAATAAAGAAAACCTTAGTTCGATTACTCAAGCTTCACTAGATATCATCCTGCTTAATGCAAGATCTGTTTTAAATAAGATGGCTCAGCTTAGAGCTATTGCGTTCGAGCTGAAGCCAGATGTTATGTGCATTACAGAGTCGTGGACCCATCCAGTAATTTCTGATGCTTTACTCATAATAGACGAGTATGATTTCTACCGTCAAGACCGCCCTAGTAAACGTGGTGGCGGTTGTCTTCTCTATATTAAAGCTATTTTTAAGCATTTCCCCTTCAACCTAGATGCTGAGTCATTCTCGGGCAATTACTGCTTTGCATCCATTATCCTGTCTCCCCGTCAAAAGGCGATTATTGGATGCATTTATAGTCCACCTAACTCATCATCGGAAGATGATGAAAAGCTTTGCGAAATATTTAGGCTGATTTCGGAGTCCGCCTTTGATGCTAAAGTTATCGCAGGGGATTTCAACTTTCCCGAAATTGATTGGTCATTGAACTGTTGTCCATCCAG
This sequence comes from Ligula intestinalis, assembly GCA_036362985.1. Taxonomy (NCBI): domain Eukaryota; kingdom Metazoa; phylum Platyhelminthes; class Cestoda; order Diphyllobothriidea; family Diphyllobothriidae; genus Ligula; species Ligula intestinalis. The sequence goes on along the minus strand of JAYGXS010000009.1, from coordinate 23,190,572 downwards.
ATTTCAGCCCTTCCTAGATACCATCAATTTTTCAAACTGGTCTCAGTTGGTCTGTTCCCCAACAAGGGATCAGCATATTTTAGATTTAATTTTCACTAATGACATTTTCCCCCTTTTTGTTGACTACAATCAGAACCTCTTCCCAAGTGACCATACTTTGATCCATTGTTGCCTTCCGCTTGCTTCTAAGAAAAAGGCTAGCAACACTCGTTTGACCTAGCTGATATTAATTTAATTAACAACTTTATGGACTCACTAGACTGGCAGGAGCTTTCCTCCACGAACAGTGTAACAATTCTCGGTGACTTAATGACGGCAATTTCAAATAGCATTTTGGAATTTGTGCCGATCAAAATTGTTAAGCCTTATACTTCGGACCCCACCGTTCCTCATTTTCTTATGTCTAGACTGAAGAAATTGCAAAGACAGTTGAAAGACCAGTCTACTAGTTCATTATCGGTGCACCTTAGAATCGCAGAGATTTTCGAATTAGCGTCTAAGATTCGTCTTACACGTGACAAACATAGGGAATCTTGCGCACTCAGCGAGTTAAACTCTGCAAAATCGATTGCCCAACTGTTCCGCCGTCGGTCCTCCGCTAAACGAGGTCACGAAATCCCCCCCTTACTGAATGAGAATAAAAACTTTGTGCAAGATGAGTCTGAGAAGGCTGAACTGTTCAATGCGTTCTTTGCAAAACACCTTACGACGGAATCTGAACCGGTCCCGTCTTTTCAGCCATGCTCAGTCAATACTATCAGTACCATAGATTTCTCCATAGAAGTAATTTGTAAGCACATTATCCGTCTAAAAAACTCGCACTCCTCGGGAACTGACGGCCTTCCAAATTCACTTATCAAGAGAGTATTCAGCTTCCCCCGATTGCTAAGTTATCTATTCTCAGCTTATCTTCTAAACGGTTTCTTTCCTGACTCATGGAAGACATCTATTATTCTTCCAGTCTTCAAGTCAGGATCTCGTTCGGACGTAAATAACTACCGAGGTGTTCATAAAACCCCGGCCCTAGCCAAACTTCTGGAAAAGATCATTTTTAATCAAATTCTCGATTTTTGTGTAGAAAATAAACTATTAAGTGCCTCACAGCATGGATTTCTACCTGGAAGATCATGCGAAACCTGCCACTTAGAATTCCTTAACCTGGTTACTTCACTTCGTAATGAACAGCAATCAGTCATCGTGATTTACTTTGACCTTAGTAAAGCTTTTGACAAGGTGCCTCATAGGCGCCTTTTCGTGAAACTGGAAGCCCTAGGCATCAGGCCTCCCCTCCTCGATTTCATTGCCTCCTACCTGTCTAACCGCAGCCAGAAGGTCTTAGTAGGCAATAGCTACTCGATGCCTCAGCCGATAACGAGTGGTGTATTACAAGGCACGGTTTTAGGTCCCCTCCTTTTCATTCTTTACATAAATGAAATTTCAACAGTGCTAAATAATTCGGAAAATTTCATTTATGCTGATGACCTTAAGTGTATTTACTCATTTTCTAAGGACACGGCCAGTAGTTGTGTTGATAAAGTTAACGCAGACTTGCGTACTCTCTCAAGTTGGAGCGCAACATGGCAGATGGAGTTTTCTCCATCAAAATGTAGTTTCTTGAGTTTTTGTCCCGCAAGGCTTCCTGGACCCATTATCTTCCAAAATAGTCCACTGTTAGAAAGATCTACGATAAAGGATTTGGGTCTTACTTACACGAATAAGCTTGCATTATCACCTCATGCAGATCGAATTTCTGCCAAGGCCGCACAGATATGTGGGTTTATATCGCATAACTTTTTCCTTCCAGAAATGAAGTTAAAACTCTACCGCATGTTTGTTCTTCCTATACTAGAATACTGCTGCCCGCTTTTTGGCCTCATGACCCAGCATGACCGTAGTAAGATTGAAAAGGTTCAGCGAGTTTTCACTCGTAAAATATTTTCTGTTTCTGGGTCTGGTATGGGTTATACAGATAGATGTCAATTAGCAAACATGAAATTTCTTTGGATAAGAAGACTCGAAGCTGGTCTATGCTTTCTGTTTCGCGTTAACAATAGTCCTAATCTCCCACAAATTAACGCTCTCCTTCCAGTTGACCGACCTTACGCCACTCGTAACTCTTCCATGATAATTTTACCACCCCGTAGCTCCACATCTAACCGTTCTCGCTTTTTTACCTCCAAATATGCTTTTATTTGGAGCAACCTTCCTCTCGATATTAGACTATCTTCTACACTGTCGATTTTTAAAGGCAAATTATATAAGCATTTAAATTTAGAGGAAATAAAATCGTTACTGTCTGTTTCCTTTCCAAACACGCAAGTTGAAGATTTTGAAAAGGGTCCTCCTGGCATTTGAAGCTCTTCCCAGGATACTAAAATGGTTTCTTAATATGTTGGCATTTCCCTCTGCAGAGTCAAGCATCACTTCCAAGGGCTGCGAATTCTTCTCCGTTTTCGCAACCTTCGTTGTGGTCTTCGCGATTGGCTCTGGAATCTGGTGGGTCGCAACTTGATGACGTTGCCTTGACTTCTACTGCCTTCTCCTGCCTTCCGGATGACCCCTTCCTAACTCAACGATATATTATTTTTTCCCATGACCATAAACGTCCCGAACCCTCAACATCAGGTCCCAAACTAACCACATCAAACCCTTTTACCTATTAAGGCAGTTTTTCTCCTAAACTTTTTTTGATCTCGGTGGCCCGCTGAACTCATCCACCGATCTAGGAGTTTTTTTTACTGCCGATGACAATAATTTATAAGAGTTCACTGCTTATCATTATTATTTTTATTTTCACGATAGCACTAAGTTTGTAACGACAGGGCCCCTTGGGCCTTAAATATACAAATTATTATTATTATTATAGTGCAGAAAAGAAATGTTCCAAAAATATAAGCGGTATTTCTTATGTCCTCCTCCATAAACACTATTTATCGGCCAAAACCTTATGCCTTATCCATTAGATGGAGACCGAGGTCCGGCAGCACAGCAATTCAGCATTCTGTATCATCTAATAGAAGCTGAAAATATTTGAATGACCGATCTCCAAAACAAATGACCCCTCGTAGTGTTCGCTAAAAAGAAGTAAGTAGTTCTTCAGCTGACCATTGTAGGTCCTGGATTTTCTTCCCTTCCAACTATAGACAAATCTAAGGATGCTATATTCAGTATTGGCTTAGACCCGGAGCTAAGTGGACATCTTCGAGAAGCGTTATGCTCAATCCTAGACAAGATTGTGTTGCGCTACACGCAATTTCCATGGGTGTATTACGTAATGCGCATTAGGACTCCACTTAAATATATATTATGCAGTAGATTATGACATCTTTTATCCATGCTCATCAGTTGAATACATTCTCAACACTGCAAACTTTGCCAAACGCAAAAGAATTTTGGTTGAAATTAAAAGATACCGTTTCACTCACGTCCTTTTATTTTACTCTCATTAGACCACTTTCTAAAGGCTTTTACATCTACATCTCACCACCTGAATTAGACTAAAACAACCATTAATGCTTAACTATTTGACATATAGTACTCGGGTACCGGAAGGTAAATCATAATTGCATTAAATAAAGTGTGGTTATACCATATTGTTGATTGAACTATTGCCCCAAATTTCATAAAATATGTATCTTTGATTACCTGTTTTGCTATTTTTGAGTCCAAGCTTCAATTTGTAATGTCTGAAATTAACTTTCTCTACTTATTATATGCTTGAATATTTGAATTTTCGGTTACCGGACTGCTTTTGTCATTTCGCTAATCTAAGTGCCAAATACGTTCAGTGGAGTCTGTATGCTTTTGCTCACAATTGACCAAATGAAAACAGATTTTTCTAATGCATACTTCCAGCTGCCCCAATTGACATCCACTGTGTCGATTTCACCTATCGTTGGTACCTGAACGTCCTCCTATTGATGAATTTAGTTTATAACAGTTGAAGACAAGTACCAGTGCATGCAGATACCTTAATAATACTGACGCTTTATCTAACTATAGCTAGCTTAATTGATTTAAAAACAGTGAACTGTATTCACTAAGCAGACATGTGTACTCGAATAACTTCACCATGTTGATTGAATTTAACTACGCTTCCATTTAGGCGGACAGAACGAACTGGCAACTTGCGTTTGGGTTAGTTTTAGTTTAATGAAGACTTTTCCCGATCTGTACATTTTAAATGTCATCAAATCACAGAATTAACCATAGCATCTTTATAATAACGTAAATAGGGGCCAGCAACACACAAATGCAACATTATCAGGACGGTATAGGACACAGGAACTGCCATTCTTGTGTCCTGACTTTTCGGATACGGCCGGCCTTATCCGAAAAGTCAGGCAAGTAAAGTTCTCGCTTCAGCCATTGCGTCTACTTGTCGATCATAAATATGTCGCAACTATGTGTTTAATGTGTCATTGCTTTTATCTGCGAGAACGTACGCTAATTAGCAATATACGTACGTAAATAGACGTTCATATAATCTCTATTTATAGAGATATTTGGCATCGGTGATAACGCACGCCCATTTATTAAATTTTCAATCAATAGACTTGCAGGAAAGTTAGCTTGGATGCCGATTATTATTAGGAAGTTTTATTAAAATAGGGAAAATCTGAAATATGCTTATGTACATAAGCGCTTCGGGACTGCCTATTGCTGCTGTTCATTGTTGTGTATCCGAAGATGGTCCAGCAATGGCCTCTACAAGTCGTCAGTACTTTACTAAGCTATAATTTGACTTACCAGCCGGCGTATTTTTTTTGCTGTTTTGACAGCCGCGGATTGTAAGTGTTAAGCACCACTTTAAGTCGCCGTACGTCGACATCCTGAAAGTCGGGAACCTTCAATTTGCCTTCTGTGTTCCCTCTTCCGAAATCCTCTAAGTATTTACATTACAGTAGGTAGTAGAAGACATGCCCATTATGACTTCGTAAAGTTGATATAGTGGCTGGTTTCCTCATCAAACACGGCGGAAAATATGCGCTTAACAAAATCCTCAATGGTGTTGCCACCAAGGCAGTTCAGATATGAGACTTAATCCAAGTATTATTCATCAAATGTACAGCTCACAAGCTCACTTCTAAAACTGTCGTCCAGTAACATGTTATTCAGCTGTAAAACGTCGGCTGCTGATTGCAGGGGCTCGGTGACGAATGTCCGTCTTAGATTTTAAGCCGCCAGTGCGTTGACTCTCGGCTGTTAACAAATCAGCGCCTCCAGCTGGCGTCTGAGGCCTCTGCTGACCATATTTTCCAGTTGGTTGGTTGGTTGCCCTTGTTAGATCAGCGGTCCCCGCCGGAGTCCAAACTGGGTGCATTTGGGGGACGGAGAAAAGCCGCAACCTAAGCCGGCTTGAGCCAAAGGTCCACAGAGGTGAGTTGGGTGCCTGGTCGGGAGTTGCAGGTGAAGAGATGCCGGCAGTCATGCGGCGAGACGCTGCAGTCTGGACAGCAGTCGAGTATAGACTGGTCGAGCCGGTGTTGGTACTGGCGAAGGACACGCAGTATTCACTGCGTAGCTGCGCCAGGGTGCAGCGAGTGACCCTCGGGAGCTGTCGTTCCGTGGCCACAATCGAAGGATTACCTCCAGCCGATCTAGGTGTCACAAATTTACTTCCATTCGATCTAGGTGGTTTGTGATCTCCTGGAAGTTGCGGCTGATGTCGTGACTGAAGTCCGCCAGTTGGCGGCACATCAGCAATAAAGCCTGATCAAGATCGATTGTCTGCTGACTAACACTGGCTTTAGGAAGGTATTGTTTATGAAAAGTTAGTAATTACCGTCGCCAGTGTCGTCGGTGGCAGGAAGGGTATCGTAAGTTCTTTCGAAAACTTCCTCCGGCTGCGGCTCCTAAGAAGAAGAAAAACGTGTTTGTGAAGACTTACCGATGAGGACATAGCCTTGCCTTCGAAGACATAGATAGCCTCGTCAGTAGCTAGCCTCTGTAGGCGTTGTGAAAGGTGTCAGCCGGGGCGGTCGCTCATTGTGATATCTACAATCACACAGGAAAATAGAGAGTTATTTAACTAGAATCATTGATGACCAACCTATCGTTATGAAAACTTCTTCCCTGTAATTCTCTTGAACAACTCACTATACGGAATGCGTTGGAGGGTCCAGCGCACCTTTCGTAAATGCGAATGAGTAGTAAGTGGCCTCTTGAAGTCTGTCTATTACTTGTACCAATACATAGCTGTCGTCGTGTTGAAAACCGATGCACTTACTAAAATTAGGCGGTAAAAGAGCGTACTGCAGTCTATCACTGAGGACTGCCTTATACAACTTCAGAAGTGATTACTTCTTCGTGTAGTCAGCTATAATTACAAATTTTGCGAAAACCCATCCTACGCAGCCGCCTTGATCGACAAATACGTTTTTCACACATACAATCTTATTATCAAAGCCGATGCATCTATTGGCCGGTGTAATGTCTATGCGAAAGCGTCCTGTCAATAGGCATTTGTACTGTTGGCTACCTTCGTGTCGAACTTCTATGAGTTCGTCGTTGTGCGGATGAAGAAATGTTACCGAAGACGCCTTTTTAGGGCGAGTATGTACCCCAGCCTCACTAAGTCGTCTAGCGATCTGCTGTAGAGGCCGTGAAGATTTTGTTAGCAGTTTCTTCAACCCACCTAGATAACTCCCAAATGGTAATGAAGAAAACCTATCTAAGGGCTTGTGACGTACACTTGCATTGCGTCCCCTCTCACATGCGTTCTCAGGCTTTAAAATCATTCATTAATCGACAAAGCTGCTTTACTCTGTTTCAGTACTTCTCAATAAATTTTTTAAGCTTCAAAATGTGTTCAACAAAGTGTGGTGTAAAACTATCCTCTTGATTCGTACTGTCATAAAATGCTTAGGTCAAATTGAATAGCTGACTGTTCACCGACCATCAGTATTGACTCACGGATACTAGGCTATGCAATAAAAGCAAGTGACCACATTCAATTTTTTACATGCAGGTGCATGAACGTTTTTGCGAATGGTTCGCCTACGCACGCATTATGTTAATCTTTATGTTCAACTCGCAATAATGCAAAATACTGCCGATATACTGCCAATACTGCAGCTATACGGACTTTGGTTCCTCCATGGTTCCACAGTGTATCTGTGACGGATTTCCGCCCAATTATGTCTATTATCCGTCGAACAAAATTTGGAAAGATTTGTTCTTAAGGATTTCCTTGTGCATTGAGTTCCGAGGCGTGTAAAAGCCTCATTGGCGAAAAATACATGTGTTGGGGGCTTTTGCCCCCTTTCGCGGACACCGTTGTCTCTAAGATATTCGATTCCACTGTCTACATATACCAGTAGCAACATTTACTTATGTGCGACCCCCCTCCATTTCCGTCACTCTGTGCAACTAAACGTGCAGACGCAGTTACTGTTCCCATCACTTTTGAGATTAACAATTGACTGCCTTCTAATTCGGTTAACCATGTTTAGCGGTACAAAACCGCCAGATCAGTAGATGTTCACTCTTCAGTTTTGCTTCTTTTACAGATACCTGAAGACTAATTTCATGGTCTTAAAATGAACAGTATAAAAGGACTCTTTAACAAGCAAGAAGCAGAAGATGAACAAGGCATTCTTTCGGAAGTTGAAAACGGTTGCCTATCTCTTAGTTGGAGCACCCGATTAAAAGGATTTGCTTTTCTCTTCGGCGTTGGTGTTATACTCTCATTTTTGGTAGCACCTTAGTTTTTCATAACCTGCTAGGGCAATCTTTTCCTTTGGATTCCTCATACGGGTCTTAAGTTATTCGCCATTTTCTACACGTTTGGCAATCTGTGTTCTTTAGCAAGGTAACTCATTATTGATTGTTTAGCATCCTTGTACAGCTCTTTCTTCCTAATGGGCCCCGTGCAGCAGTGCAAACGAATGTTTGCAGAAACCCGCATAATTGCAGCGTGTTTGGTTCTTGTAAGAACTGAATTTTATCGCTAATAGTTTTTTAAATAGTTATTTATGGTTCTGACTATCCTCTCGGCAGTAGTGGTATGTCTTCTGTTTAAAATTTATACTCTTATTGGGGAAAACCGGTTTTGTGTTTACTGTTTTCAGTTTTCCAGTTTCTTGCACTCACATGGTACTCTATCTCCTACATTCCCTTTGCTCGGTAAGCGCATCATTTCCGATCTTGTTTATCATCTCATATTTGCTTTATATGGCCTGACTGTATGCGATAACTATTGTGATGTCGTAAAATAATTTACTGCGGGTTCTACTCCTAGCAACGCTCACTATACATAAACACCTAGTTCTCTCAGTGGCTTTCGTGGCAGTACAAGTTGACCTGTTAACTGCAGCTTACCCGCTGTTTTCTACCCTATATGTCATGTCCTCGTCACTAGTCAGTTACCTACTCCTTTAGGGTCCTGATTAACACGTCTGTAGACCATAATAATTAGTCCCACTCTGCATCGAAAAACCCCAGAATCTGCTGAACTTGTTGTACGCTGCCGTAAGAGTTTCCAATGAGTTCTGCCTTTACGTCGAGTCAATCACACATATTTTCTTGGTGAATCTCTAACTAAAAGGGGGTTTGTAATAGCTCTTGGTTACTTATGCTGAGCTTGCCACCTGGCGTCCTTTTTACCCCTTATTACTTTTTCTCCTCGTCTATTAAATAATTTCCTTTTGTTTTAGAGATGCGGTCAAACGCTGCTGCACCTCCATGTGTTAGTAAAAATGCACTTTGCGAGATTAGAGGTTATTGCGAAAATCTTAAACTTTTTATAATTTGATGCATCCCACAATCAGGATGTTCTATATTTTGCCAGTACTTTAATGTGTGTACTTTTCTATACTTTCATCTGTTTGCACTATCACTTCCATTTAAACATTTCGGCCTCAATACTTCCGCTTTCTCACTGATTTCGTGGTATGCAGTTTCAGCTTTACCCTTTGCTAAGGCACAAACAAATTATCCACCCTATCTATGACAGTTTGGCCCTCGGTTTCGACTACATCCAGTAACGTGGCACAGAGGCCGTAGCTTGTGCGTGGTAGGTGACTTGCGCTGCGTAAATCGCACTCTCCTCCCACACCTGGTCCCGGGTTCATGACCAAGTCGAAGAGGTTGGAGGTGGGAGATGGCGCAGGTGGTTGGCGTGGCCGGAGCCGTAACACTTGGCTCCCACCACATGAAGTGGGAGGGCGCAACTATTGCAGCATGACTCTGCCGGCCACTCTACACAACATACATTGGGCTGATTGCGAGTTCTTAGTGCAATTTCAGTTGTCCACCTTCCAAGCCACTACAGGTAGGAGTACCTCGTGGGGCCGACTGGGGAGCGCGTCCCTCGGTCTTACGGGCTCCTGATTTTAGGGGAAAGGACGGGTGGGGCATATCAGGGAACAAATTTTTAATCCTGCAAAATAAAAAGTTATGAGGGTAAGTTGGGGCGTGTACTCAAAACTCGGGTGGGGACACTTAAGTACGCTTTAATATAATCGCTATCCCTCAACCGGACAATTGGCGAGCGCGTGTATGTAGGAGTGCGTCCTGACCTCGGGCGAGGTCATTGAGGTACATTTTCTAGTAGTACCACTAACCCCAACTAGAATAAAGATTAACGAGCACATAATTTGGAAGGTTGTAGAATCCTCGCTGACTTAAAATTCGAAAGCAGGCGATTATTCCTGTGGTTTATTTTACAATCCATTGTTGCTTGCTATACTGACTTAAGCGGTTATTGTATGCGGTGGCCTTCCGAGGACCCCTCTGTAGTTCAATGCCATCATCCAATCCCTGCTGGATCGACGGCTGGCATGCAGAAAACTGGAAGATTTTGGGTAATTCAACCTGCTTGAAAGTTGCAAGTAGATGGTTATAATACATAAGGACCCTTCGGCGACCCCAGTAGGTACTGTCACCCCACTACAGTAGCAATGCGTGATAGTCTCAGGTTCGGATCTCACGTGCAGCAGAGAACAGCCGAAACGTTAGAGGCGTCGTTTGCGAGCGTACGTTGTGTGATTTTTGACGTAGTCATGTGTAATGTAGTTACCAGCAATGAGGGAATTGGTGGTTTGATATAGCCGGTGATGTTCTACCTGTGATTTTTATGGAGGGACATTACGCCTAGTAGGCACATGCCGTAACTTAGTGTGTATAGGCAATGTTGGCAGTTGAGGCAGGTGTCAGTTGGTGCTCCTGTTGCGTCGGTCTCGGCGCATTGAACTCGGAAGATACTAGCTGATGTTTGGACTCGCTTTTAAAAATTGGAAGTAATTGCTATTTTCTAGTTTTTTTTGTAACTTGCTTAGCAATTGATGGGGTGCTGGTCATCAGTCGTACAGTTTCTTTTGGAGTACAATTCTGAAGCATGTAAAACCTTAAATAGTAGATAAAAGAAAGTAATAAAATACCTTTATTTCGCTTGCATGTGTTCGAACCCAGTCATACTCCTTCCCAAGTAGTCAATATCAACAGCTCATGGTGGTTTCAGAAATTCCGTAGTGGCCCTAAACTTGAGGAAGGTAGAAAAGGCCTATGAACCGTTAATGATGAAGTCCCTAAACAATTGTTGAGGAAAACCAATGTCAAAGTCAGAAGGAGAAAGGGCGTTCACCGGCAGAGGTTTATTTGTGATGTGACGTTTCGGATAGTTATCTCGTCTATTCATCTTCAGAGAGTGAACATTCTGGCGCCTGGCTCTCGCTACATGCCGCTATTTTCTTCCGCAGGCGTAGTCTGCCAATCTAGTTCGAGCAGCTCTGCATAGGTCGCGTCTCTAGGTGGTAACGGTTTGCCGTACCAGCCGCCTGGTAACCGTACCTCGCGCTCTGCGCTGCGACCGTCTGTATCTAGGGTGTCAGTGTTCGTTTGACTTTCCCATGCCTCGCCGTAGCCTGTTTCCAGGATACGACGGTTGAGCGCATCACTTGTTGAGGGCCCGAATTGTTCCATGTCGTGACTATCCTTTGATAAGAATGTTCTTAACACAACGTAGGCGATCGGCAGATTTATGTGGCAGCTAAGCGAACAGTCGGTCGACGTCCAAGCTTCTTTAATCTGCCTTGACGTGTGATCGTCACCTTGGCCCACAATTTCGACGGCGTGGAAGTTGAAGACATGCTCCATCTCTGCAGCATGGGTGGCTACCTCCGATTTCGGGTTCAACCCCCGTACAGCCAGCTTCTGCTCACGCATTCACGTTTGTAGTTGTCGGTCGGTACCTCCAACATAATTGCACACCCCGTAGTTGTACTGAAGTCAGTAGACGACGCCTTACTTCTCCTATTTAGGTATAGGGTTTTTCGATCCCATTAATTCCCGTCGGGTGGTGCAGGTAGGCCTGTGTGCCACTTCTATTCCCAGAGGCGCGAGAGCCACGGTTTCGGAGACCCCCTTCATATACGGAATGCTCCGCCATGGCTTCGGTGGGCAACGTTCCTCGGTCCGTGGTTTTGCTGGCATGCGAAAAAGCTCTGAAAAGCTCCCGGAGCAACTTTGCTTCGTCTCGTTTGGCGGCCGGCGTGCTGCAGTGGGTTTCGATCGGGCAGTATAGCATACGTATGCAACTGCGTTTGTGTTTGCAGTGGGTGGTTGCTATTGTAACTCAATACTTTCGAAGTGTTTGCCGGTTTACGGTAGACGGAGGTCGTCATTTTAACGTCCGGTTAGCGGCAGACGAGAACGCCCAAGAACGGAAGTCTGCCCTCCACTTCTTCTTCTATCGTGAATTTTAGATTGGGAATGGTAGATTTCAGTCGTTTTTTGCAGCTGCTGATGCTAGTCTCTTTGATACCAACGAAGGTGCTTCTCCCTGCGCGACGGTCGGCGGCAGCAGACCTGAACATTTCGATCCATTCTCTTCGCCAGTGCCGGAGACTGAAGGTCCAAGAACCACTTCCGTGTCCTGACAGACTATGTCGAGCCTGGTTTTGAGCTGGTTCCCACTTTGACGTTTCTAATTACGTAACGGTTTCGGGTCGAGGGCTGTGGCAGTTAGCTCATGAGATTGCCGACGAATAACGTGTCTAAACCATCTCAGTCGTCCTTCTTGGATTGCCTGGGATACCCTTGCGATGTTGGCGCAGCCATTGCGGACTGTCTCATTTGAGACGAAGTCGGTGTACTTCACTCGAAGGATGGTTATGAAGCAGTAGTGGTCAAGGACTTCCACTTTCTGTTCATCTTCCATGCACACAGCCCAACGTTCGCATCCGTATAAAAGAGCAGGCCGTACAGGTGCACAGTACACACAGACATTTGTGGAGATATAAATATTGCGTCGGACCCATAGAAAGGTTTGAAGGCTGGAGAAAACCCGTTGAGACGATGTCGGGAGACGATGCCATCCATAATCTGTCCATTCGGATGAAACCTCGCTCCGAGGTATTTGAAACTGCCTTCTTCAAGTTGATATCCGATAATCTTGAGAGGCGCTTTTTTGGTCAGGAATGCAGCATGAAAACCCTTTAGCCTTCCCAGCGTTTATGGAAAAACCGACCAATTTTGTGACCTCCTTCAGCCGTGACACCACAGACTGTAGATCGCCTAAGATTGAAGCTAATACAGCGATATCCTCGGCATAGTGGAGATCAGTCAACGGGCTTCCGGGTGCAAGCTCAATACCATCATTCTTCTGTAGGGCCTTCCCGAAAACCCAGTCAGTGGCGTAGTTAGAGAAGATGGGTGACAAGACACAGCCTTGTCGAGCGCCAGACTGAATAGTTAAAGGTTCTGAGAGGTTGTGGACTAGAACCCGGGCACTGGTGGGGCGATAATATGCCATGATCATGACTATTCTTTTTGGTGGTGCACCATCTAATGCTATTATGCGCCATAGGGATTCACGATGGACGGAATCGAACGCAACGGCAAACTCAACAAAGCCGACGGGTTTAGTTTGTTGGTAGCTATGGCGGAATTCAATGATCCGTCTCAGTGTGAGTACCTGGCCCACACATCCACGTTCAGCGCTGAATCCGACTTGGTTAGGTCGCGTCCTGGAGCCGCGCACAGACTGGATCCGCCTGAGGAGAACAGTGGCGAAGATCTTCGCAGCAACGTCGATAAGGTTTATGCTGCGGTAGTTTGCACATCTCGTCTTATCCCCTTTCTTGTGGACAGGCACAAGGATGCTCGAGCCCCCGTCATCAGCAACTGCCTCGTCTCTCCACGCTTGTCCAACCACCTCTCTCTGTGTGACTTGAATTATCTACTTGTTGAGGAAATAGGATCAACAAGCTGATCCCTTATGATAACCGTAAGCTGTGGGGGCCTGGCCGTGAGAAAACATCTAGAAATTTCTCACAATCGAATTTGTATCAACAGATGATCATGGGAACAGTCTCGTTGCATTGTCCATTACGGCTTTTTCGGGGCTAATAAGAGCATCGTAGCAGAGGTTTTCTGCAAACAACTCGAAGAAATACACTGTGAATAAGATGAGGCCTGCACTAGTGAATCGATCTGGTCCAATTTCACTCCACACTAGCGGTTTGGTATACGAGACCTCACCACATCTTCCATATTGTTCCCACCTTTTGCCTACTGACTACTATTTCTAAAGCATTTAGACCTTTTAAAGCAGTGAGAATTGCAAAAACCAAACTTACATACAAAATAAATTTGAAAAATTTGATAGCAGCAAAGCCACTGGATTTTTACTAACGAGACATTCGTCATCCTGTAAGTCGATGGCAGGGATGCATAAACGTTCAGAGATCATACTTTGCTTAAGTTTAACCTACCTAGTGTCATATTTTTCAAGAAGGAACTTTTGTTCCTGAAGTCCATCGGTATTTCCCGAAAAACCTAGTATCAGTGGTGGATGGGCAGTTGTTGGTTCTGTTGGTAGTAGTTTTCGGGTGTGTTTGGTCACATTTCCACCAATAGGCGTCAGTTGCCCGAGCAATAGGAGTTTATTTTGATGGAGTTTATTCTATTTAGCTCACTAAAACAACTATAAGTGGCTTTACTGTAATCTTCTTTGGTCACTTTCGACACAATGACATATTCATTTACACTCGTTAACCACCCCTTCCGAAAGATAGTGGATATTTAGGTGGCCCTACAAGACAGTCTTGCCCATTTTTGTTCCTGAAGTCGGTGGGTATTATCCGAATAATCAGTGGTGGTCAAACTGACGGATGGGCAGTTGTTGGTTCTGGAAGTGGTCGTTTTCGGGTGTTAGTTCGGCACATTGGTATTGCGGTGAACTTGTGACGGCCAATAATATCAAATTGACTTGCGTTCCGTCCCATAGGAGAAGCCAGTGGGCTAGTAGAACTAATTTATTCGGTACACTGCCGGTTGCCGTGAGATGACTGTGTAGCGGAACAAAGCCTCAGTTCGGGAGCGTGTGAGCAGCGATGTGCTGTTTACGCCCTTGTGCATGTTCATACCGGCATTGGAGAGTGACTGACTGGGTGATGTACTTGAAAAGTTCAGTCTGGAGTGCTTAATCGCGAGGACCTACGAACGACAAACCACACTGGTCGACGCATGTAAGATAGCGTCAGCTGTGAACGCAAGAAAGATGGTTATGTTGACAGACCAATGGTGCATTGGGAGTGCGATCACCGGTAGTTGGGGTGATTTTCTTGATAGCGATAGGGATGTTGCTATCGCAGGCTGCTGTATCGACAACAGAAGCATCCCCAAATCACAAGTCAGGGAAGACGGTGTTGGTGGACAGAGCATTACTGCTGAAAAATTAACGGTATCAATGGTGTGTTACGAACCAGTTGCGTCTGCACGCCAGGTGTGTCTGCTGCTACGAAGCTCTGCGTGCGTAGTGTGTCCTGAGCCAATCAGGTGGTGCGGTGCGCATCGATTGGTTCGAAGTAACATGCGCCTCAGGATGTGAGTCAACCGAGAGTGCGGGAAAAGCGGGACATAACGGGCTTCTCGCAGCGGTTGACCAAGAAGGTGCGGGGGCGTTTACCTCGTGAGAGTACACAATGAAGTGACTGGCGAAGAGACGATGGGTCAACGCAAAAGTACGGAGTGCAGGCTCCCACATTGCTAATTGTAATGATGCCCGGTTGCAGCTGCATTGAGTCCGGAGATGCCCGACGATTCGCGCGTGGAATGCTTGCTAGCAGTGTGGGCAGATTTGACATTGGCATCGTGGATCCGAGGCGCTTCTAACCTGCAAGTCGACTTTTGGCAGCAGCAATCCTGTTCAGTTCACAGATTGCTGCGCTAGACATTATTGCAGGAGGCTAAGTGAGTTAAACCATGCAACTCCGATCTTTAGACCATGGCTACTTAGTGCAGAAGAGAAGTCCGTAAAGGCCAGAGTAGTAGGAAGAATGTATTGCATACACAAAGGAAAGGAGAATAGATAGAAGAAGTCTGACTTGGCAAGCCTACGACCGGCAGGAGAGCCAGCCGCAGTCCAAGGGCGGTTTTATCAGCAGGCATGCAAGTGGCAGCGAGAACGGGCATTGTCTGGTTGCCTCAAAGGCTATTGGCCGGACAGACTGCATCGATCAATGCGTGCATGCGTCCTATTCGCCGTCGGGGGAGACAGCTTTGGCGACATCTGTGATTGGCTGTTGCAGAGGCCGCCCTCAGTGCGGACGTACGCTTTAGCAGCAGTGAGCCTTCGGACATGTTTGCCTATGTGGAGTGAGTCACCCCAACATAACTGCTCTTCTCCAGACCAGTCCTTAATAGGCTAGGCCTTCTTAGGTATCCAGGTTGATTTGTACGTGTAGGCGCTTGCACTCCGTATTGCTGCGTTGACCCATTCTCTCGGCTAGCCAAGTATTTGTGTCCTCGCACATGACAACCCCCGCACATTCTTGGTCAATCGCTGTAAGAGGCCCGCGATGTCCTGCCTTTCATACACTGTCGGTCGACTCACATCCCGAAGCGTACATTACTCCGAACCAATCGATGCGTGCCGCGCCACCTGATTGGCTGAGGATACACTCCACACTCAGGGCTTCGCGGCAGCGGCACTTTATCACGGACATACCTAACGTGCAGACGCAACTGGCTCGTAATACACCCTTTGTGTCCTTCAGTTGCCGGCAGTATTGCTCTGTCCACCAACACTGTCTTCCCTGACTTGTGATTAGGGGATCCTTCTGTTGTCGATACAGCAATTAGCTTTTGATACATTCGCTTCACATAATTTTGCTAAATATCCATGTAGTGTCGTTTTTGGCCCTGTCGACAAGCACCCGCAGCGACATCTCGAGATAAGAGTCATTTGAATAATTGCTCGTCGTCTATCCTCACAAGATGGCCGTCCCATCACGGTTGCTTCAGTATGGCGTAGATTGTGAGGACTGCGTTTCGCTCCAGGACTTGTCGTGGAATCTTCACTTTAATATTTTGCGGAAACAGCAGATAATAGAAATGATTGAGTTTCCTGGCTTGTTTCAAGTAGATGGACCAGGTCTCCAATCTGTACAGGGGAGTCGTCAATACGACGGCCTTGTAGATCTTCATTTTGGTGTTCATTTGGACGCTGTGAAGATTCCGCCCGGAGCCTTGTGGTCGACCAAGAGCCTAAATGGCTTTTGAGATATGATGCTTCATAAATGGGCGAAGTTGTCCACAGTTTTAAGTCAGATGACGTTGAAGTTGATTCGAGAAGTATCCTTTTCCGTGTCAGGTGACGGTCTGGCATGAATACCGTGTTTTCACCGTGTTGCTTGGTAGTTAGAAGCTAGCGCAGTCGACGGTGAAGAGGGCCATGCTCCTTTGCATAGCCTATTGATGCTGAGTGCACAGTCATATACGAGGAGCAGGCCATAAACTGCAGTCTTAGATACACGCGCTGAGGCCTGCATGCGCCGGGTATTGAGATGGTAATGTATACCTCAGGATGCTTATCGTAGCGAGAAAGTGAGACTGAAGATGACAGGAGCCAGTACGTAGCTCTGCCTTCGTTCTGTTGATCACTGCGGATGCTTCGAAGACTGTCCCATTCTCCCAATTACGTCTGTCATCGCACCTCGTCGTGGAGCTGACGCACCATGTGCGTGCATCGCTCAAGGCAGCGTGTTTCCTGTGTCCACCACGATTCGCCGTGTCCAAGCCTTACTAGGCAATTTTGCGTCTCCTGACACTTCCCTTATAGCTGACGAGTGACAAAGATCATGTCGGCTTTTCTATTTCTTCGTTGTCGATTTCTGTGGAGATGCTTCTGCGGTAGTGACAGAGTTTTGTTATAGCCGAGAATATCCGCGTTCCCGGAAGCAGTTCCGCAGAAGAAAAAGAAGAAGCGATCACTAGAACAAGAGTTCTATTGTTCTGACGTTTCAGATTCCGTTGGGAATCCTTAGTCATAGGTAATCGTGAACAAGTCTGAGACATGAGGAATGTCTCAGACAATAAAACTCTTGTTCCAGTGATCGCTTCTTCTTCTTCTTCTTCTTCTTCTTCTTCTTCTTCTTCTTCTCCTTCTTATTCGTTTTCTAATTCTTCTTCTTCGGAGTGACAGAGTTGTTGGTTCTCCTTTCGCTTGTAGAAACGGTCGATGGTCGCGTCATTGGAATCCCGAGGAACGTGCCCCCTTGGCACCATATCAACTGGAATATCGGTTTAAGTTCATCCATTAGCCGCAGGTGGCCGCCTTTGTAAACTTAGGCCTGGATCATATTTGGTTCCACTGGACAGTGGTTGCACGGAACGAGTGGCTTTTGGAAAAGAAGACAGAGGATTCAGGACATTGCTCGTTTCCACATGAGGGAGCCGGTGGATGGCAACATCGGAGATCGTTGAAGAGACTATGAAAGTGCTCGGAAAATTGCTTAAGAATCCATCATTTCTTCGTCAAAAAGGTTGCCCCATGGGAAATGAGCAGCGCTGCAATTCTTTCGATGCAGGGGTCGTAGATGTATTGTGACTAGCTCACGTCCAAGCGAAAATTGCCAAAGCTCACTGCCGCTGTCCCCGATATCTGGGAGCAGCCAGTCAAAAATGCTGCAAAGCTGGCCCCTGGCCCGGCACGCACGCGTAGGCCGATCCAGTCAATGATCGCTTGCTACTAAACCAGCACTTAGGACCCGGCTAGCCTCATACCTGGTCGTGTGCTCCGAAGTCCAATTTCTTCCTGCTCATTCTCTTATTCCTCTCTATACAGAATGAAATATTCCCAATATTTTGGCCTCCACCGACTTCTTCTCTCCTAAGGAACCATGGTCTGCAGCTTGCAGTTGCTAGGGTTTAACTTACTTAATCCTCTGCGATAGATGGCATTAATAAAGTTGAATAAATTTTCCATTTCGTTGCGATCCGCGTACCCTCGTATTTCCTTGATTTTGCGGGTCATTCAGGTGCCCTGCACCTCCCGCCGTACAAGGCAGCTGCATCTAAAGAAGGCTGCTTTATAAGCATCAGTTGGGCTAGCTATGTAGACGCTGTGTAGCCTGTTTTCTCGGCGACGTCGTTGTCTTCAAACCATTTCTGGGTTTAACAACATGCGCGTTCGAGGGTGGTGGACTGTACGACGTTCTGCACTTGTTGTCATCGTATGTCTATCGAGGTTGTGTTAAGGCTATGAAGGTTAACCCTTACGACCGTGATCTTCCAAGACCCGATTCCATAGGAGATGAGAGAAGTCCTAGGAAAGCCAGATTATAAGGAATTGTATGTTCTGTGCATAAGGATTAGATAATAGTTAGGAGGAGGCTGTCACTCGGTCTGACGTGGCGTTCGACCGTTAAGGCCGTGTGAGAGCGCGGGGTCATCACAGCGATCAACGACGCTTCCTGCGTCCGCTCCCGGTTGGGGCAGATTTCTGTCTGTTCGTGAGCGCGGGATTTGTCACAAAGGTCCAGAAAGGGCTTTGTGTGAGTCAGCCCCCGGACAATGATTGGCCTGACCAGTCTGGACTGCGTGTGTACGCCCCAGTCGCGCGAGGACAAAGGTTGCACGTCGCACGCGGACACGGGCCATTGCGCTGAATTTAGCGCAACTGGACGACCAAGAATGCCATAACCTGACCTCGTCCATGGCATCTCGCGTTAGGAGGTGGGCTGTAGAACCACTACATATCCACGATGAAGTTATTATCTGGAACATGCAGTTTTCATAGTCGTTGGGCCAATTGTCTGTTTAAATATTTAATTTACCTATTAGTTGCTAACTTTATGGCCTTCTGTGGTGTTTAAATTGGAGCCTAATCTTGGAGGGGACGAGGTAGTGATCTATTCAACCATTGGCGTTGCGGACAGCCTTGATCACCAGTACGTCCTATCGATCGCAGCTCTGGCCGAGAGTCTAGTTCGGCAGCTACCAGCCCCGCGATCTGGGGTACATCCACGTTGCTTTCTAACGCAACAGAATTACCGGGTGTGGGAACATACAAAGTAACGGATACCCTCGCCTAGTTTGGCCGGCTGGTCGAGACGGTTGCCAAGGTGTAGTCATGAGACAAGATCTAACTCCTTTCTGCCACTTGCACTAGGGCATTGGAACGAGCTCATGCTATCTGCA
Organism: Ligula intestinalis; assembly: GCA_036362985.1. Lineage (NCBI taxonomy): Eukaryota > Metazoa > Platyhelminthes > Cestoda > Diphyllobothriidea > Diphyllobothriidae > Ligula > Ligula intestinalis. The sequence goes on along the minus strand of JAYGXS010000009.1, from coordinate 23,171,147 downwards.
CGCTGAGAATTCTACGTAGCCTCTCGCATCCCATTTTTCATATAACCTGCCTGGTGCGAGCTATGTAAAGGAGAAATTTGCACACCATTTTACTTATTGCAGAGACATCCACAAGTACTGATAATGATCAGTAAACCAGCCACTTGTGAATACTCGAGTTAGACCGACCACAAGGACCATTTTCTTACTACCTCTACTTGCTAGGCAGAGGGATAAAGGAAGCATGTCGACGGTCAGAGACGACGACTTGTGTCGAACGCGATATTTACCTGTCATCTACTCTATCATATGATAAGCATACCTGTAAACCTCCATCATATGAATTGTTTCCTCACGTTTAGTGCGAGCTACTGTCCTATAGTGGGGGTATCCACTCTTTTATCTACCTGCTTGAAGCATCATGGGGATTTCCATCAAATGAAAATTGCTTTACATCATATAGACTGGATCTCTAGTCTCCAGGGTGATGTTGGGGCCTGGCTTATTACATCGACTTATCACCGCATACTGAAAAAAGAAAGTCTTCAGCAGGTTTCAGTGTCTAACGCCTACACTGAAGAGGCAAGTAAACCGCATGCGAAAGTGTGGGAGCCTATACTCTGTACTGCTGCGTTGACTAGTCCTCTCTTTGCTAGCCAAGTCTTTGTTTACTCGCGTGTGATAAACGCTCCCGTAACAGCTTTTTAAAACGCTGCGAGAGGTGCGCGATGTCCTGCCTTTTCCATGCTTTCGGCCGACTGGCTTCCTGAGGTGCGCTTTACTTCGAACCAATCGATGCGCGCCGTGCCACCTGATTGGCTAAGGACACACTACATACTCAGGGCCTCGCAGCAGCGGATAATTTTTCACGGACTCAATGGGCTTTTTGAACGCAGCGCTTGCATCAGCTATTGTAAGGCTTCCTTAGCACAGGAAAGCTGTTCGAGTTCATCCCATCCTCCCTGACTTGTGATGTGGGGAGCCTTCTGTTGTCGATACAGCAACTATCTTACGATAAAAATTGCAGCCACGTATTCCAGAGAGAGGAGCGTCGCGTCTGGGTATTAGAACAAAGCACAAAGAAATACAGTAGCCGATCTTATTTACACAATCCGCCAAAATTGAGAGAGTGGCCGATAAAAACATAATACTTGCTCCCACCTGCATTGGGTAGTGGAGTCCAAAGAGGATACCCATCATTTTGTTAGAAACAGATGACGGGAGCTAAAGAAGGAGAAGGATTTTCGATCACCGGAGTCATGATTTTTCTCGTCTTAGCTTTCGGGCCCTTTCTGGATTCCATCGTCAGAGATAAAAAGCATCAACGAAAGACAAGCAATAGTTATAGGAGGCAGTCAACCATCAGTGCCATCATTCCGGAGATGCCTGCTCAGGACGATAGATACCGACGCATGATCGATAAACGATTGACTGAGTTCTCATACAAGGCCCAGCCTTCAATCAATTCTTGGGCTGTCTTGTGTATCGCATACCATGTCTAAACTGTCCCGGAAGTTACACAGTACAGACAGAACGCATACTTGTTTCGTGCATACGTGAACTCAAGCTGACTGTACGACGGGGTGACGCATCCTCGCAAGTGGCTGCCCACACCTACGAGACAGGTCACGAGTTAAACTTCGCAGTTGCGAGGATAATCGCGCACGCCGACAACAAGGTACCAAGTGACAAGGTAGGCCGATAAGTTATTGAAGCCTGAGCCTCGGATGAGAACTCAGTCAATCGATTTGTCGATCTGGCGGCAGCATCCATCGTCCTGCGCAGGCATCTCCGGACTGATGGGACTGGTAGCTTATTGCCCCCCCTATAACGGTTGGTTGGCCTCCGCCCCCTATAACTGTTGCTTATTTTTCGTTGACGTCTCTTATATCTGAAGATGGACTCCAGAAAGGGCATAAAAACTCAAACGAGTAAAATCACCTTTTCCTTCTCTATCTCCACACATATCTGCGATGCAACCATTTGCCTCAATAGATAACGGTATTGAACCTTGTAGGAGGTTGATCATCTGCCTAAGTTTTTTTAGTTTTTTTACGAGGGCAACTGTCTTAAGTGTTGATAAATAAAGTGTGGACGAAGTTTCTACAACTGACTTAATGATCGCCAGGAAGCATATTGTTCTGCGAGAGGACCGAAGTTTAAAGTATCAAAACTACTTGATCCTGATGATATTGAATTTGATGTTGTAACTTACCATATTAACAGCCTAGGCAATAGCTAAAAGGCCCAGACACGTGTTTCGCTGGTATTCTGCCACTGCTTGACACAGCTGCGAAGGGTCCGGCTCATCAGTGGGTCCCCCAGTTTTTCCTGGCTGCTTTCTGGTTGATGTACCGGTTTTGAAAGTTCAGCTTTTTAATCTCCAGAGAAATTAATTTCTGATCGCGGTATATATCATTATATGTAAGGTCTATAGGCGTAGACCAGACCCCTCGCAGCTGTGTCAAGCAGCGGCAGAATGCCGGCGAAACACGTGTCTGGGCCTTTTAGCTAGCACCTGGGCTGTTAGTATGGTAAGTTACAACATCAATTTATACCTCTAAAGCCTGTCTATCGGCAGCAAGTGCATATTTCACAGGGGTTGACGGGTTTCAACACAAATATACACTTAAAATTTCGGTCTACGCCTATAGACCTTAAATATACAAATATATACCGCGAACAGAAATTAACTTCTCAGAAGATTAAAAAGCTGATATGGAATTTATTAACAATAGAAATAGCAAGGCCCCGTTGCTCTTCCTTCGCAGTTAAACTGTGAACTGGGGGGATTTTCAATACAAGCGAAAACGCGAGCCCCAGGAAACAATTGAGAAGAAGGGCGGAAGTTTTATTGGTAGCGCTCGAATTTTACTAGATAATTATCTGCCTACTCAATTAATTTCAGTGGGCGTCGTTTTTATTTGCTCAACAGACTTCGACTTGACTCAGTGCAGTAGTCCTATTGATTTGGAACCTGAGTGGCTTGGCAAGGCTGCTAAAAATCCTCGCCTGCACTAAGCACTCGCGCAGTTGCAGGTTTATTCCTGGATTGCCTTTCCTGTTGTACTAACCATACGATCGCTTCTATAAAAGTGTTATAGCCTTTGACTTAACGTAAGACCACCTCAGTTGCCACTGGTTACCTTTATAAAATCATGATTTACATTTTGCCTATGATACCTCACTGATAACCGCACGAAAATGTTTTGATGCAGTTGCGGGTTAACAGAGGAAGGACACCTTTACGCGAGAAAACAGGCAACGACATACATTATCTGGAGTATTGAAACTTCTGAAAAAAGAAATAAAATTCAATGAACTCGCCCGGGGTCAGCGAGCAGCCCCCAACTTGCACACGCCCGCCGTTGTTCCAGTAGGGGTTAGTGACGGTATTAAAACTATGTACCCCAGTGACCTCGCCCAAGGTCAGCGAACACCCCTCAAAGAAACATAGACATATCTTAGCTCAGGGAGCTAAAAGTGCTGTACGGGTTGCTTCAATTTAAACCTCAAGTAGACCGGCCACAATACAGCTGGTTGCTTACAGCAGCCAGTCGCAGGAAATTTACATGTGTAATAGTAAACATTACATATGATTATTTTGAAAATTTTTACAGAAATAGTTTTTTACCAGATTTTTCTCTCATTCATAAGGTCTTCAAAAAACCCAAAATAGTGGGTTTGGAGAAAAGGGGAGTTTTTGGAATAAAACTCCACATTTCCAGGTTTGTTGACGTTGATTTGACGTCGGTTGGTTTTTCGCACCTTTCCTCTATTTACGCGTCCAACGCCGTCGCTCTATAGCCGCCGCATTAAACTATTTCAACAAAATTTAATGACTTTTTGTACTTATTTTTACAAAGTCCTTTTCTCATCCATCCATTTTTCCCACCCATAAACACCCATTCTCACATTTCCCGCAAGGTAGAAACCTGGGGCTTCTTTATAGAAGACCACTACCAACCATACCTGTGCCAACTAAACCGAATGAAAGCTAATAACACCAGATAAGAAAGTAAAACTTACATTGAAATTTACTTAACTGAAGCTAAAGTAAACAGCCTTAAAATAAATTGACTAATTTAAAACCAGACTAAATAAAAACTAAGTTATTAAATAATAACAAAAGTAAACAAACTAATAAACTCGCAGTTGAAAAGAATCCAACAGTCTGCGTGCCTTATCTTCTGGCATTTCTGAACTAATCTCTGATTTTAAGGTCACGAGGTTATGACCTACAGCATATGATGTCGCTAGTGAAGTACAAAGCTCAGTCACCTGGTTTGTCTAAAAACGCCTCAAATTTCTAATTCTTAGTCAGGTCAACAGGTTCAAATCCCTGTTTACTTCGCAAAAGAGCTCTGCCCTTACTGCTCATCTTGTTAATCATACGGTTTTCTCCGATATAATATCAAATCCAAACCTACCGCTTATTATTCGCCTGCCCACCCCACGGTTTTCTCGTTGCTGGCAGAATATACGTCAGTCTTGTTGGCACTCACAATTTGCTCTCATGCGGCCTCAAGCCAATTTCGCATTGGCCAATGCAACAAGGAACAAAGATATTGTTATGGAGACGCGAACGGTGACGCACTCAGGGCCCAGAGTTGGCAGTGCACCCCAGATAAGCCATGCCAGCAGACCGGCCGCGCGCGGCGTGAGCACAGGTGACGCCCACCCCTGCGTGCACTGCGATGTTCCAGAGCGTGTCACGGCGTGGGAACCACGCCAGAACCAATTCGCTCGTCCGATAGGCTGGTAACAGTCTAGAAGGACCAGCGCCTTATAAAGGGCTGTACTGGACGTGCCGATTAATCCTTCTGCTATCTCTGTGTTAGCCTGAATAAAGACTCACGATCAGAACGGCTTTGCCTTCTTCCACTTACTAGTCCAGGGGACATAACAACTGGCGACGCGGCCGAACGAACAGCATGATCAGCCAAGAACGTACGAAAGAAACGCTAAAAGAAGTACTGGATGCCCAGCGGGAAAGCATTATAGCACTTATCAAAGAAATGCAAGGAAATTGGGGGCCAGTCTCCACAGATAGCAAACGAAAACAGATTGAGGACCGGATAACTGAGTTCACATACGACCCAGACAGCGGTGTTAATTTCGAGGCCTGGTTCCTGAAATATCAAGGACTGTTTGCAGAAGGAAAACAACTAGAGGATATGACGAAGGTGGAGATTCTACTGCTCAAGCTTGGTCAAAGAGAACACGAACGGTACGTGCAGTTTGTCTTACTGAGAAGCCGATTGACATATCATTTTCGACACAGTTAAGAAATCGAAGTCTTTATTCAGTTTCTCTAAGTCACTGTTTCACAGACGTTACGAATGTTTGAAACTTGAGAGACAGCCAGAGGAAGACTACTTTGACTTAGCCGGACGACTGAATGATGTTTACCATCAAGCGGAGTTAGAAACTGCCACTAGCCAGCAGATAGAAGCACTCCTGTTTATTAAAGCTTTGACGCTGCCTGAGGACGCTGACATCCGTACACGCCTCCTTGCTCTATTAGATCAGAGAACAGAAATGACGTTCCAAGAGTTAGCAGAGGAGTGCGTTCGCATTATGAATATAAAAACCGACACTCGGCTGATCGGGGACACAAGCAACTTACCAGTGCGTGTGTACGAAGCAAAATCTAGCAAATCAAGGGAGAATTATAGTTCCCCAAGGAAACCAAAAAGAGCCTGTTGGAAATGTGGAGGATGGCATTTTGTATCCGATTGCCCTTATCGCAGTAGAAATTGTTACAAGTGCTCCCAACTCGGTCATAAGGCAACCCATTGTCGCGCCAAATCTCTCAGTCCAAGAAAGAGCTGTAATGCCATAATCCAAAGTGAATCACAGGTCCTCAGTGGTGAAGACAGAAACTATTTGATGGTCAGTCTAGATGGAGAACCTATTACGTTGCAGGTTGACATAGCATCAGACCTTACGATAATTAGTAAAGGCATGTGGGAGGCCCTGGGAGCGCCAGAACTGAAGCCAACGACCGTCCGTGCCTGGGCATCAAATAATACACAAATGTTTTTGAGGGTGTTTTCCAGGCCACTATCACTTTCGAGGAAAAGGCCTGTCTGTCTGAAATTTATGTATCGAAGTCGAACACTGATCTCCTTGGAAATAAGACTATATCCCAAATGGGTCTCTGGAATCGGCCATTCCAGGAGATATGCTGTTCGGTAACCATTACAGAAGAGGACCTGAAGCAGAAGTATGCCGATCAGATGGAGATGTCAGCCGGAACGTGTACAAAGACTACAATAAGCTTGAGAGTAAAGCCTGGGAAAAAGCCAGTCTTTAGACAGAGTAGACGCGTCCCATTTGCCGTACAAACAGCGGTCGAGGAAGAACCGGAGCGTTTGCAGCAGAAAGGCATAATCTGCCCCACAAATTATTCAGCATGGGCTGCTCCCGTTGTCGCCGTAAAGATGCCTAACGGTAGGATAAGACTATGCGCAGACTACTCGACCGGGCTGAATGACGCATTGGAAGACTATCACTATCCTTTGCCGACTGTAGAACACATTTTTGCCACCCTTAATGGAGGGAAAGTTTTCGCGAGGATTGACCTTTCAGAAACGTACCTACAGTTACCAGTTGATGAAACAGCGCAGGAAATGCTGACGATTAACACACATAAGGGGTTGTTAAAATATACCCGCCTCAGTTATGGCGTCAAGAGGGCACCTAGTATTTTTCAGCAGTTAATGGACACCATGCTTACAAATACCCCTGGAACTGTGGCATATTTGGATGACATTTTGGTTGTCGGTCGTATGGAAGAGGAGTTGCTCGAGGGACCTGACAAGGTCATGGAAAATCGTATAGACTATGGCCTAAAAATCAACATGGAAAAGAGCGAGTTCCTGCAAAAAGAAATTCACTACTTGGGTTTTGTGGTAAGCGAGGCAGGACGATCACCCGATCCAGAGCGAGTTGTTGCACTTAAGAATGTGAAGGTACCTAAAAATGGTCAAGAGCTACAAGCATTTATGGGCCTGGTCAGCTACTACTCCCCATTCATTGCGGGACTACATAGTTTAAAGCCACCGTTAAACCGGCTACTTTGTAAAGATGTGAAATTTGAATGGTCCCCTGACTTTCAAGACGCCTTTGACAAAATAAAGGCGAAGATTAGTGAGTCGACTGTGCTCTCAAATTTCGAAGCCGACAAAGAAACGATAGTACAGGCGGATGCATCTGAGTATGGGCTAGGCGTCGTCCTTCTTCAGAAAGGTACCGATGGAAATATCCTGCCCTCGATGCATGCCGCCCGGTCACTCACAAAATCAGAAAGAAACTATAGTCAAATTGAGAAAGAGGCCCTGACACTTATCTTCGCAGTACAGAAGTTTCATCAATTCATTTACGGACGACACTTTACGCTTCACACCGATTACCAACCACTTAAATTTTTATTGGGCACGAATCTTGGTGTGCCGCAGTATGCGGCCAAGAGGATACAACGATGGAGTACTATTCTCCTGAGTTATGACTTCACAATACAGCACGTGCCCACTCAGAAATTTGGAGCTCCAGACGCTTTATCACGACTGAGTGGAGGTGACGAACACCAGGAAGACATTGTGGTCGCAAGCACTTTGACAGAAGACGACGACAAGTTTAGAAGTGTTATCCGACAGCTACCTCTCACAGTCGAACACATCAGGGCAACCACTGCAGTAGATCCTTTAGTATGTCAAGTAAAGGACTTTATACGGACGGGTTGACCCAGGGAAGACAAGATGCACCCAGCCATAAAGCCCTTCAGAAACCGAGAGGATCAGTTGTATATAACCGAAGAGTGCATCATGTATGACGGCAGAGTGATGATCCCAGCTAGACATAAACAACAGGTTTTATGAGAACTCCACACCGGACGTCAAGGCATGACCCGTATGAAACAACTGGCCCGGAGCTGGGTATATTGGCCAGGAATTGATGATGATGTAGAATCCTTCGTGCCAATTTGCGGCCCATGCGCACGTGAGGCTAAAAATCCCCCAAAAGTGCAACCTGTGCCATGGCCAGAGGTGATAAGACCGTGGAGTCGAGTTCACATGGACTTCGCCGGCCCATTCTTCAACCGAATGTATCTAGTAGTAGTAGATGCGTGATCGAAGTGGCTGGAAGTTTTCGATGTTGCAGCAGCTACCGCGGAAGTCACAGCAAAAAGGGTGGAGGAGCTTATATCTAGATATGGCAGTCCTAAGGAGATTGTGACGATAATGGCACCCAGTTTACATCATCGCTGTTCCAACAGTTATGCCAAAAATGGGGATTTCCACATGTAACGTCACCGCCCTTTCATTCCCAATCGAACGGGCAGGCAGAACGGTTTGTGGACACATTCAAGAGAGCGATGAGAAAAATGTGGGCCGCTGGGGTGAAAATGGACTAATTGAACACGTTTCTCCTAGCGTACAGAACTACTCCGAGATGAGATCTGGGTGGCCAAACTCCAGCAGAGCGGTTTTTGGTTCGACAACCCGATGTACGGCTGCAGTACTTAAAACCCGAGGATCGGCCGCCCAGCCCGCCAAAACAGCACTTTCGCGATGGAGAAGAGTTGTTTGCCCGAAATTAAAAGCCCGGCGAGAAACCATGGATGGAAGGCGTTGTCAGAAAGGCAAGAGGCGTCGTTTTTGAGGTCGAAACGGCAGCAGGAAGAATCAACCGGCACGCAAATCAACTGAGACGCAGAGTCTCCTCGGGTGGCCAAATAGCACTCCATGTGCTATGTGATACTTTCGAGGTCCCGACACCCAGGGTAGAGACAAAGTCGTCACCACTGCCTATCCGAAAACTTCATCGAAAAGTTCAACGGCCTAAACACCTCGTCGTGGATCCAAGCAGGAAGAAGTATGAGGTCCATCTTTCAAAAGAGGGAGGTGTCATGGCGACGCGAACGGTGACGCACTCGGCCCAGAGTTGGCAGTGCACCCCAGATCAGCCATGCCGGCAGACCGGCCGCGCGCGGCGTGAGCACACGTGACGCCCACCCGCGCGTGCACTGCGATATTCCAGAGCGTGTCACGGCGTGGGAACCACGCCAGAACCACCCCGCTCGTCCGACAGGCCGGGAACAGTCCAGAAGGACCAGCGCCTTATAAAGAGCTGTACTGGACGCGCCGATTCATCCTTCTGCTGTCTCTGTGTTAGCCTGAAAAAAAAAGACACTCACGATCAGACCGGCTTGCCTTCTCCCACTTACTAGTCCTGGGGACATAACAGATATAATAGTGCTACCGGCTGACAAAAGAAGAGCAACAGTCGTGAGGGGCCGCAGGGGTTACAACTCGAAAGCGCAAGCCGTCCTCGAAGACCAAGAATCCTGAATATCCACGCTTTCCTCACAGGCTAAATTGATTATCAGTCAGCTTATCGGATTCTTGAACTGACTCCGGCGTACCAACGTGATATCGCAAGACGAATGGCGACAAACTAAACCAGCCGACACAGAACTGGCCCGGTTTTACGGATTGCTCAAAATTCACAAACCCGCCGTTCCCCTCCGGCCAGTTGTGGCGTTGAAAGTCAGCCGTACTTGCCACCTATCCAAATGGCACATAAACAATCTTTCAGAGGATAAAAACGCATTGCACTGAACCTGAGGAATTGGTGCGAGAAATAATATATATTCGGAACCAACTGGCAAGGACTAGATACCTGAACATCTTCGTGAACCAATGCCTCTGTACACGCCCACGGGGAACAAACGGATGAGAGCCACCAACCCTCTGGCACCCGCTACCTTACATAAAAAATATGTCAGAACCAACTGAACTTGATCGCTGAGACACGAATTTTAGTAGCTTGACGTTTCGAAATCCGTCGCGGTCCCATCCTCAGAGACACCAGAGCATGGGTGATTCATACACAGGGAGTTGCAGTATTTATATGATACAGTCACTGTGCTACTGAACATTTATGAAAATTAATGATTCTCCTATCAAGGATAATTGCCCACTTGTGCACTTGCTTGCTGGATGGCCAGCGTGCTGTCCATGACCTGCTGAAATTTTATCACAAGTAATGGAATTGGACGCGATAATTGCTCGACCATCTGGCTCCCTGAAGTTGGCGTTAGACAACGCGTTAGCCCGCGTGTTCCCCGAGTGGCGAATTGGTTTAGCCAAACTGAGCCTCAGCGCTGAATATGGGTGGTGGTTGCACTTGTTTTTATATTGGGTGTCTACAAACCATGACCCAGGTAACTTGTATGGCGAACGGTTCCATACACCAAAAATGTCTCGGAAACCATAGGCCGCCTTCTCGTACCATTCAGATTTGGAGTCGCACACAGGCGGACGCGACCATAAAGCAACAGATAATGGAACCAAAAGAGCCACTGTCACGGCAATAGGTATCTGAAGTCGTCTATAGGATCTGGCGGGGACAAAACAACTACATTGGAGAAACTAGAAGGCCTCTCAAGGCGCGAATTGCCGAACACGCGGCAGTAGTGCGGAGGAATGACGCCAGTTTGCACGCCGGGGCTCATTCGATGAGACCCGACCACACATCCAAATTTGATGAGGCCGAAATTCTCGCAGGAGGTGAAAATCGTGTGTGCCGAGGATAACTTAAGTCATGCTTTAAGGGGCCCCCAGTCCATAAACACGGGTAACGGCTTGCCCAATCCCAATTCCAGTGCTGAGGCTCAATTTGGCCAAAGCAAGTCGCTGCTTGGGAACGCACAGGCCACCGTGTCGACATGCACCAATACCGGAGAGCCAACTAGCCGAACAGTCATTACGCCCAAGTCCACCACGCGTGATGAAAATTAAGCAAGTCATAGCCCGCCTGCTGGTCAACAAGCTATTAACGCACAAGAAGGCAATTTTCTTTAATTGTCCTTACACGTTTGCAGCAATGACTTTGATCTATAAATACGGAATGTTCTTGTGCCTATGTTACCCGTTTTTGCTACTGTTTTATGCTCATGTCACTGATGAAGAATCCGCGACGGATGTCGAAACGCCAGGCGAATAAAAGTGTTGTCTTAGCGATTGAATCTTCTTCTTCTTAATTTCGAAAAAGTCATCACTTGCGCTTGTTTGTTAACTTTTCAATCACATTGGCTGTCTGCATTAGATGACAGACAAAAGGCCTGTCTGATAAAAGGGTCCTTCAACAGTTTAATCAGATACTACTGCTATTACTAATATTAATATTACAACAACGGCAACTAGTACTACCACTGCTACTACTTCTACTAATATTACAACTACTACCACTACTAACAACATTACTACAACTCGCCGCTCACTCAATTTTCGAAATAACTGGAAGACTTCTCAAAACGCGAAGTGCTGACCACGCGGCAATAGTGCGGAGAATAGACGCCTATTTTCAAGTCGCGGCTCGTTCGACGAGACCCGGCCACATATTCAAATTTTATGAGGTTGAAATTACCATGAGAGGTGACAATCGTGTGCATCGCGAGTTACTTGAGTCATGGTTCACGAGCCTCCACTTGTAGGGAATATTTCTGCGGCCACAACTGGATTACGCTATCTAAGCATGGAAAACATGGTTATTCTCAAAAAGTCTAATGATGCGAGGACTAGGTTCTCCGCCGTCCAGGGAAGGATTTTCTATTTTACATCTCCCCTCAGTTATGGAAAATAAGAGAGGATTTTACATCGAGGTTCCACGTCGTCGAGCCCTGGACTGCATTTATTTGAAATGTCCTCCAACATTGACCAACGCTGAGAGCTGTTCCAAATGCGCGTGACTATGTCACTGCTCACTTTGCGGAAGCCTTCTTGCAGAGGGAATAGAGGCCTGGAAAGCTCTGCACCGAATAATAAATTTGGTTGGCACACGATTATGCTAAGCACCTCCATTCTGTTTGCCTTAAATGCCTAATTTACCAATTATTATATTACTAAAAACCAACTAGTAGCAAGTACAGTAACAATTCCAAAGTAATTGTTTCAAAAGAATTCCATCTGCATCGTAAGGCCTTCACCCATTTTTTCCTTCCATGTTTATCTAATTATATTTGTAACCTAAGAAGATCAAAAGTTCAAAGACTTGCGTCTACCTTTGGACTCCAATAAACTTAACTGGGTTGTCTTTTGTTCGGGTGTCGCTTGCGCCAATAAAAACATCTCTGATAAACAAAACTCGGGCATTATTCTTCAGACCGTCATATATGATGCATAGTTAATAGATCTGTAATCATCCGCAACTAAATCCATGTCGAGCACGTAGAATCCACTGTCCCTCTAAGTCTAACTGACGGTAACATCCCCTCTGGTCGAAGATTAAACACTGGAGGGTTGAAGTAAAAAACTCTGCTGTGGGGTGTGTTGCTGCAAGTGGGGGGGGGGGAGCTCGGCCGATTTTATTTAATCGTTGTAGAGAACGTGACCAGACCATAAAACATGCATCATCGGAGTTTGCCCCTCCAAAAAGGCCGAGGATTTCTTGAGGCCATGCACTCCGATGATTCATGCATCGACCGGCGTATCGAGTTAGCTGGAGTGTACAAACACATCAAAGAAAGGTGGAAGAGACTGCAGCTGAAAGCTATGAACCAACATAAACCGCACTTAGCGCTCACACCGGATGACCTAGACTGACCCCAGACCGACTCAAATTACAGTTGCCAATTAGCCCTTATACCATTGCAATTGCTAATTATATCCACCACGATGTGACGCAAATTGCAACTACCAATTAGCACCCGCACTAGGTGACTTCATAACTGTATCAGCACTTTGAAATGTTAACTGTTCTTTGCACATTTTTCTCACGTCTGACGACGACCTGGACACTGTGTCGAAAATTTACGAATAAATTTACTCATTTTCCTAAAGGACGCCTTTCATTGAGATTGAAGTATTCCCTCAATGACCAGATCACCTCGCTACCCCCTTTTCTCTTAGAGAGATTGCAGTATTTCTCCAATGTTTCACAGCGGACTTCTCCACTTAGTAAAACGTCAGTCGTCCCGCAGAGGCAGAACTCGCGCACATCAAAACGCATCCGCAGGTGCACACAACACCTTGTAAAGACCCTAGGATTAACATACCTACAGATGACACCACCCCTAAGTTATAGTCCGTCGTAACATTTGGAACTGCCTTCTTTCCTAGGTCCATAACTATTAACTGCTTTAAGTTATTTCTCCACTCAGAGACGCAGCTAGTGCGTGCTTCTTTCATCGTTACCAGGTGGACCTGTAGTTGACCTTAGCACCAGTGTTGATTCACCACGACAACGCTGCGGTTATGCTGATGGCCGGCCCCCGGTCCGTCTGTCACTCAATGGCTGAGCGACTTACGAACACACCCTTTCTCGCGTGCGCCCAGCTCGTACAGTCCAATCAGCGTCCCGAAGCGCTCTGGACCAATCAGCTTCCTGAAAAGCTTTTCGTTCCTCGGTCAATTTCTGCAATGGGAGAGGACTTGGGATTCCGCCTTCGCGCGGCGCGGTCGCGGCTACGCCGCCCTCTCCCAAGGGCTTCACGATCCGAAGCCCTGTAAGACCTATTGACAACTTTCTCCTAACTGTTGTGTACACAATACACTCTTCCTTCTTCTCTGGCTTTCCCACCGTCTTCTCTCCGCTCCTAAGGAACCGGACCTGGAAGATCGTAGGTGTTAGGGTTAACCGTCTTAGCCTTCACTCCTAAAGACCAACCAATTTGGGGGCTCTGAGTGGCCAGACGATCGACACCAGAATCGCGATGATGCAAAGGAATGCGACAGACGCGTTAATGCATCACTGTCCCGCTCTTAACCGAATTTCAGACATGGGTTGCTTTCACAACCACCATTAGCTGACAATGCTGGTATGCTAGCTGGCAGTTTCTAACGTCGAGCGGGAAGCCGGCCCCTTCATGATAGTTGGTTCTCATGGAGTCCAACCAGGGTGTGCAGACCGCAGGTCACCGGTCGGGATAAAGCTCAACAGAAACTGGTCGCACGCAGCGACTGGACTAAGCCATGACCAACTGAACCCCCTGGTGGAAGTCTCCAGCACAATTTCAGAATAGCAGTAAGAAGGGCAGGTGAACCCTCTGTGTGATGGTGGACGGTATCTGCAAGGTCATAATACCATTCAGACCTGTTTTCTCTTTGCAGGCGGCTGATTCGCCTAGCCATGTTGCGCAGATGCTCATCCATCGGGTCCGAGATCCTGCTTACCTACAAGCTGTTCCACTATCTGCCATTTGCAGGCCCGGCTGGTACTGCATGGTCAGTTCAACCGCGTTGTTTTAGTCCCCTGAAGCCCTCATTCAACGAGCCAAGGAAAAATCTTTAGAGGGAGGCTTGCAGTCATAGTATCGGATCTCATCCTAGGTGCCACACCAACTGAAGCTGTTTCAGCATTTGTCACTCAAAAACTTGACGACCGCGTGAACAGGGTTCGAGATCGTTAAGGATACGAAGACGAGCTCCCGTAGGCCCTTGCAAGTGCACAAGAGTACTGCACAAAACGTAGACTATAGTGGTAACAGCGTGAGAAATAACAAGAATTGTTTGCACACTACTAAAACCATTACGGCATCTAACACTCGCAACAACCTTGGGGTCCACAGGATAATAGAAACGAAAGATTTTCACGAGACATTTTACTTACAAGAGAACTTGAATCGTCAGCCAGAATACCCTAGCTTTGGAGCTCTGAGAGGGAAAATGCATGCGTAATAGTGTCTGCAGTTATTTCCTATTGCCAACTAGTTTTGCCGTTTCTTTTCAACATAATTTTGCCAGGCCTAACCTGCCAACTGTTATATCGAGGGAATAATTGGTAGGTGGACGGACGCTCACCAAGCGGACTCACTCGTCCCATTCTGCTTTGAGGCTCAATCTCAAGTCCCGGCAGCAGCACAGCGGCTAGTATTGAAGAAAAAGACTAGGTAGACTGGGACGGTCATTTCTGGCGTATTAGATGTCATCAGCCAGTCATACCCGATCCCACGTACTGCTGTAGTAGTCGCTGCTGCCCGACACCCTCCTAGCTCTTGACGTCACAGACAAGGTCACTCAGAGCAGGACCTTGCGCGAATGCACCTTTCGGCGGGCTTCCGACCAGACACAAACTGGCGCGCGGGACACGGACCGCCCACGCCGGTGTCTATCCTCGTGCTGTTAAACCAATCACCATCAAGGCTACTGAGACAAAGCGAGCATTCGGCAGCCGCCCAGGATGACTGACGCTGGACCACACTTGGGATTACGCCCCCTGGCGGGGGCGGACGCGAGGCCGCTGTGCTCTCACAGGGCCCTTACAGTCGAATAAACCTTCCGACTAAGTATTCTCCAACTCATTCTACAAAGAAAATATTCTTCCTACTACTCTGGCTTTCCAAGACTTCTTTACCCTTTTTAAGAAGCGAACCTCGAAGATCGTAGTCGTTAGGGTTAAACCCCAATCACCTTAACACTTGCAATACTGCGTCACCCGAGGCTCGAACCCATAACCTGTAACTTTTAAGTACTTTTGCTTCTCGCGGCTGCGAGCAAAAAGCCCGATGCTCTCACTCATTGAATCACGGACAAGGGTCCAAGCCTTAGATGGTGCATCACCCAGGCTTGAGTGTGACTGACTGAGGACGTCTAATAAGCCAGAGCTGATTATTCTAGTCTCCCGTGTCTTTGTCGGTACTGTTATTCGACAAATAATCTGTCTAATAGCATTAGAGTTACCTACTGTTACTTGCATGCATGTGGACAGGATCGGAAAGATGTAGGGTCAGTAATTAATGACTAAGCTGGATGACACAAAACAATAGTATGAGCAAGACAGCCCCACAACCCAATGCATCCAATAGTGCGCAGAAGAACCATGTCAACGCTTCTAGCGACTGATCGAAGCGGCTCCACCGGCATCGACAGTAGAGTTCTTTGATAACAAGCTTGAGCAGGAATCTGCGCGCCCGTTATGATTAGTAATCATGTGAAAGATGACTTGTATGCATAAGTGGCTCCACTCTGCATTCATATTCTCGTTCCACGGACTGGTGATAACAAGTTTTAGCAGTAATCTGCGCACCCGTTATGAGCAGTAATTACTTGTAGGCGTAAGTGATCGAACGATTCCACTTCGCACTCATACTCTCGTTCCATTGACTGGTAAAGCGAAAAAATGTGCTTTCCATTTTTTTGGATGGAGAGGAGTCCACGGCAGTCAAATGTTTCGTCGGTGCAGTTAAAGTGTGAATGTCCGGAGGCGGGCCGATCGGTTCTGAAACTGGCTGCCGTCACGCTACTGTGAGTACTAACCCACTTCATGGCTGTGAAGCTGGACTCCTACGCACTGCCATGCGAAGAAAAGCGGCACATCTACGGAACACTGACTTCGCTGGGCGAACAGCATACCTAAGTCAGAAAACCAGTCTTCGATCGGAGCTGCTCACTAGGTACTCAGTAGAGATTGCCTAATCTGCCTACCGGAGGTTATAAGGTTCTGTGTTTTCCCTAGCATTTGAGAAAAGATAGTCAATTAAGCAAGGAACACCGACAGTCAACCCGAAAATATCATTGGTACCAGCCGATGATACAACGACGAAAGCCTTGTCTGGTTATTACGTGACGGGGTTAAGCTTGTAGCGTAGCTAGCCGCTTCTGCAAGAGTGCTGAGTACAAGGTTGAAGATTCTCGTGCAAATGCATATTAATGATGCAATCCAAATCTGGGGCCTAATCAAAAACGCCTAAAGGGAGCAGGGAGGTACTTCACGGATAGCATGTGTTGCAAAACTCACATACGATGAGGGCCTAAATAAAAGTTCTCCCGTTGTCCATAAAAGTCGTAAGATTGCCAAGAAACACTATTTTTATTCAGCTTCATTTCCACAAAGGATGAGTTCCACTGCTCATGAAACAAATTCGTACCGAGCCACATTTGTATCCGACGAGCCAATTAAATGTCGACCCAGGTGACTATACCGGCATGCACACAGCTTCCGCTTCAGATTCGTGCAAAAAGTAGACAATTAATGCGCCGGTCCATGCACGTCCTTCCAGATGACGAGTGAAAAAACCGATGGAGGGATCACAGTATAAGTTTGAAAGCAAGCATTTATTTGATAAATTTCAAAGACAAAGGTTCGGTATGTGCCACTTTTGCCGCAACTTCAGTTTCTACCTTGCTTTTAATCATTTTTTCGAGGTTCTTTTTCATTGCGGTCAGGTTCGCGTCCTGAGCTTTTGATTTGGCTTTGACTACGCGGGCTCCCTTCTTGACTTGGTGCTTGTTCTTCTTCTTTATTGAGCCACCGCTTTGTTTGTGTTTTGCAAGCTGTGCACCAACAGTTTTCACTTTCATCTTACCTTGCGCCATCCTTGCCCGGTTTGTATGCGAAAACTACCTGAAATGTCAAATTAAATCCTTTAAATTACCAAAGCATGTCCATAAAGATAGACTATCGACTACTTCTAAGCGAAAAAGAAAACCCCACACTCTATAAAATAAAGCCCACTGACGACGGTTTAACACCAAATGCCGAAAGAGATAGGTTATTTTACGCAAATGTAAACACTTTCTAACAGTCCAGACTATGCAAACTAGACAAGTACTGTCCACATTCTAAAACTCCATGCTAAATCATATTCCTGGCCATGTTATTAAGAATCAACTGACAGTATTTTTGAATATACTTCAGAAAATATTAGCAACCCTATAGTTTGGTAACTAGCACATAAGCCGCAATGTAGACAAAATACGAGAAACTCGATAGAGGGGGCGGGCTAAATGCATCCGATGTGAATGACATTACGACGTTGAAAATGAGTGCCGGTGACAGTTGGGTCTCTGGTGATAACCTTTTTTTTCTTTAGTTGACTCAGCTTATTGCTCACTTTAGCAGTAGTGGCTTTAGGCCAGCGGTGTTGCTGACTCTATAAGACTCGATCATTGAGGAGAGTTCGGTTGCTGTTTTGGCAGTCAACTTTTTCGAGCCAAACCGTTCATCAGCCTTTATCGGCAAGCATGATAACTACTTGAGCGTCTGCACTGCCCCAAAGTAGCGTCACAGACGAGACGAAGGACCTTCTTCGGCACTAGGACACTTCGCTGGTCATCACACAAAAACCCATTCGCTTCTAAGGGAAGAACAAAAGACCTGAAGGTGGTTAAACGCAGACGCCTAAGTTGTTATCTTGCAGGCCGATAAAGGCTGAGGAGCGGTTTTGCTTGAAAAAGTTGACTACCAAAACAAAATTCGAACGCTCCACGATGATTGAGTCTTACAGAGTCAGCAACACCGCCGGCCTAAAGCCACTACTGCCAAAGTGAGCAAAACGCTGAGTCAACTTAAGAAAGAAAAGGTTATCGCCATTAGGGACTGGTACACGGCAAAGCCCACCGAAGCAGCCATGACACGGTTCTACGGCTCCCTAAAAATATACAAGCCAGGCATACCCTATAGCCAATCGTCTCCCTCCGAGGCACGCCTACATACGGGCTGGCAAACTGGCTATTCCATAAGCTGAAGTTCCTTACGGCGAGCTCACAAACGACAGTTCACTCAGAAAAACAATGTCTAGACAAAATAAAGACGGTCACAATTGAACCAGGTGAAAGGATGGTGTCATCTAACTCTTCACATCCATACCACAGGCCCTTGCTGTCTAAACTATCCGAGACCTTATACGACAGCATTATGAGGATAAAGAAGGTCCGCCTACAACTCAAGACCTCATAGAACTCACGGAGCACTGCTTCAAGTCTTTATTTACTTTCGAAGAGACCACGTATGAGCAAATAAAAGGCACCCTAATAAAGTCCCCAATCCCTGAGCTCATTGCCGAGTTGGTACTAAAAAAATCGAGAGACGGCTGTTCAAAAAGTACGAGTCCAAATTTTGTGCATGTCGCGTGGACGACACCTTCGTTGTCATCCGGCAAAGTAGAATCAGCAACTAAAAAGAACTATTTAAGCCGATTTTCCCGATCTACAGTCCACGATGGAAGAAGAAGTGGAGGAAAGACTTCCGTTCCTATATGTTTTTGCTTGGCGCCAACCGGGTGGAAAAATTGCGACGTCTGTCTACCGTAAACCGACAAACACTTCGAAAATATTGATTAAAATTCTAATCCCCCGCTGTAACAAAGAGAAGTTGTATATGTATGCTATACCGATGGATAAAAAACCCCACTGCAGCACACCAGTCACAAAACGAGACGAGGTAAGCTCCTTCGGGAGCTTTTCATAGCTAAAGGGCATCTACGAGCGCTTACTGAATGAAGTCGTATGCCAGCAAAAACGCGAACTGAGAAGTGCTGCTCACCGAAGTCGTGGCAGAGCATCCCGTACATGAAAGGGGTCTCAAAAACCGTGACTAGATTCCTCGCGCCTTTCATAATAGAAGTGGCCCACAGGCCTGCCGCCATAATCAGGCAACAAGTAAGGCGACCGAAAGACCCTATCCCGAAACAGGAAAAATCGGGCGCTGTCTACCGACTTCAGTGCAGTTGCGGGAGGTGTAACTACGTTAGAGAAACCGGTCGGCAGCTACAAGCGCGAATACATGAGCATCAGCTGGCGGTAAGAAGACTGGACCCAGAGTTGGAGGTAGCAACCCATGCTGCAGAGATGGGGCACCTCTGCAATTTTGACGCCTTCGAAATTGTGGGCCGAAGTGACGACCACACATCAAAGCAGATCAAAGAAGTCTGGATGCCAACCGATTGTTCAGTAAACAGCCACATAAATTTGTCTGCCTCCTACTTTGTATTAAGAACATCCTTACCAGGGGGCAGCCAACCAGTTCTACGGTCAACTGGCGTATTCATGAGGCAGGCTAAGGCGAGATGCGGGGAGACGAAATCGGGGGTAAGGCGACACAGATGACCTGAGTGCAGGAAGATAAAATAAACACTGACGTCTTAGTTACAGACAGTGTCAACGCAGAGCAGTGCAAATGACGGTTACCAGGTGGTTGGGGAGACCGGTGGTTATTACCTAGAGACACGAGCCGTACAGAGCGGCTCAAACTGGTTTGTTAGATTAGACACGCGGAAGAAAATTGCGGTATATAGCGAGAGCCAGAATATTCATTCTTTGAAGATGGATAGACGAGTCAGCTATCCAAACGGTCAGATAAAAAATAAAACTCTCCCGGCGAACGCCATTTCTCCTTCTGACTTACCACCTGGGAATCGAATTTCCAGTACAATTACAATACAGTCATTGCCTGTAGTTGGAGTGTCACCTGGATTTTATAAGTTCCACTGGATTCACATGCGAACTGTGGACGGATGCATACATGTCGATGATCAGTTTATTTGCATTATGCATATGCTCCTAGGTACCGTAGGTAATCAAAATACAGCACTAAATACATTTGTAGACGCTTGGGACTACTTCGTGTATCTAAAGACGAGTTTAGAATCCAACATAAAAAGTTAGTCTAGAAAGAATGTATCTCAGCGGTAAAAAAATTTCAGATATTCTGCAATTTGTGCGATTGCCAGATAATGGCAAAAAAGTTGAAAATATAGAGTGAGTAGTAAAAGTAGTGACATCCTAACGTTGGTCACCCTCTATCGGCAAGCGTTCCACAGGAAGGGACGGGAACTGTTTGATATATGCAGCGATTAATTTGTACGGTCTACTTTTTGCCTACCTTCAGAATGTACTGATGCATCAAGTTTATTTTTTGGGGCCTGTTTTCGTAAACTATCACTATGCAATTCCATAAAACCAACAACCGGATAGAACACGATGGCGACTGACAAGAGAATAGGAAATATCAAAGTCCAAAAATTGTCACCTATCTAACCATCTAACTTAATCTGGGTACATAGGAATTTTAATATTTTATTTATTTATGCTATTTTGCTGGGATGGCAGAGTCCCATGATTAGTAAACAATGCTTAGGCTCTCAGCGCAGCTGCAGCGCAAAGTTCCACGCCATGGCTTGACAACGCGTCAATCATTATCAACTTTCCGTCCTATCTGATTGGACCGTGCATACTGACGCCTTCTCGCTATGCGCACTGAATAAATAACCTGGAGACTTTTTCTGTGACTGACCAGAACTTTCTCCCCTTGATTTAATGGAAATCAATGGCATTAAAAGAACTTTAAAAACTATATTACACAAACAGGTACCAACCACCGTCAACAATTCATGAAGTCAAAAAACTTTCACGAAAAGATGTAGGCTTGGAATAAAATAGCCCAAGCTCTTCGAGCACGATTAATTTTTTCTCCACCAGTGTTGTTCTGTATTTTGCAAACTCGGTAACTTAACGCCAACAAAACCTTTAAAGGACCGTTTTAACGTCACTGAAGCTGTCCTTGAACAACGCCAGTACCAGATCAATACCGAGTACTAATCGGGATTTATCCGGTGCGGATACACCCAGACCGCCCACACTGCCACGTAATATATTGAAAGCACATATAACAGGCCCTGTTTATTGATATACATAAACCGAATCGATTTTATGCGTCTTTATACATTCCTGCGTCCCACTGTGTGTTACTATGACTATTTATTTGATAAAGACGCCAAAAGAATTACAAGCGAGTGTAGTGGGATTATAAATATGCGCAAAAACAACAATGACGAACATGAAAGAATGTTAAACGGCAATCAAAAATTACTCAACCCCGAACTTGCACCACAACAAATCACGAGGGGACTTAAGGAGGGCGGGCTTAAAACACCAAAGTTTAAGTGTAATTACGCTGAATAAGGTTTCAAGCAAATTATAACGGTAAAAAGTTCCACGAGATGCTTAATCAATAGCTTATAACAGAATTGACTAAGCAAGGCAGTGACTTGATGTAGAACTTGCCAGGTAATGCATACTAGAAGTCGAAAAACGCATCGATTTAGAAAAGCTGCCGATTATGTAGAAGTCAACCAAGAAATTTGAGGAAGTAGGCAAGGTTTAAGCAATAGGTCAAAAACAAAATGATAGTTCGGATGCTAACAGTGAACCACAGAACGCAACAGCGGACCTGTACCATCGGCCCTCAGCCAGAACAAAGCGATCAATTACTCGAAAATTACTGAATTCCTAGACGATCCTGGGATGTGTTATCAACAAGATGCAATTGACGAAGGATCAAGCAAAGAAAAAGACTGCTCGGTGCACTATCAACCTTTAGGTTGGCTAATGACGGAACCGGTAACTTAAACTCCCACAAAGAACGAAGGGCTCGAATACTCGACAATTGCTGAATTCAAAAGGATTTCAGAGACGTACTATCAATATTATGCAATCGACTGGGAGCCAAGTAAGAGCAAGTATCGTCCTCGAAATAGATACGCAAGTTTGAATGCTGAAAAAATAGTCCTGACGTCTCAACGGCTTCAAAAGAACAATCACGCCCAATGATCAACTCTGCAAACACAATGACATATGTCTGTTCGGAATCAGAACATATTTGCTTACTGTATCAAACAGTTATATCTGTAGGCTCTTCACATCACTTATATCCTGTACGATCATCCCCGGGCTCAGGATCAACTAACGGTGATTTGAACTCGAGATACCTTGCGACTCTTCTGACTTTGAATCAACGAGCGAAGATCCCAACGTCTACGATTCCATCCTTTGGCAAGTCAATTTCGTGGCTACTGCTATCAAGGATCATTGAGGATCTAGTGAGTCGTATCGCTTACATTTTTCATCGTCATTTTTTACAGTTTTCCACCTTTTTCAACTAGCGTAGTGAAGTAGATTAGTTACTAAAAATTACCCTGATGGCAATGTTCCGGTACCAAAGGTTAAGATGGTTCCAGTGGAACCAAAGTTCCTACTTTGGTCCCACTGCGCCGTGATTTCGTACATGAGTGGTATTCTGTGCGCTGGCCCGGGTAGTCTATAAGCTGTCATTGAAATCGATGGTCAAACACTCACACACAAGCTCCCATGTCCACCTGAGAAAAACCCTGCGCGCACGCACGCCTCCTGCATTTGCTACCTCCCCCTCTCTAAATGCGGCGCCTGGATCGATGCCTTGCTCAGGCAACTTTTGCCGGCGTATGCCTATGGCGATAAACCCGTGTTCAGGGCACACGCTTTCAAATAGGGGGGGGGGGGGGGGGGGGAGTCTGGGGGTAGAGTGGTAGGGGGCGACTACGTGCAGCAAGCTCACTCTGAGCAGGCATTGTGTGATCTAAACACGGGTTTTTCACCCTAGGCCTACGCTGGCAAAAGTTGCCTGAGCAAGGCATCGATCTAGGCGCCGCATTTGGAGAGGGGGAGGCAGCAAGTTCAGGAGGCCTGCCTGTACGTACGGTTTTTCTCAGGTGGATGTGGGAGCTTTGTGTGGGTGTTTGACCATCGACTTTGATGACGGCTTGTAGACTACCCGGTCCAGTGCACGTAATACCACCCATATAGGCAATCACGGCGCAGTGGGATCAACGTGAAAACAATGTGGGACCTTTGGTTCCACTGGAACCACTTGAACCTTTGGTACCGGAACATGGCCATTAGGGTAGCTCTACACTCGAAAGTTTTTCAATGCGTATTTTCTAATACGTTTTTATACATGTTGTAGGCTTAGGTTCTATAATTTGGTGACCCCATTTTTACTGTTATCCGCGTTTTTCAATCTACTCCGCGCAACTTTTTTTCGCGATCGATTTTTGTCGCATTCACGTGCTCTTCAACATGTCAGATCAAGATCCGCCTTTTTACGAAGTCGACTCCGACGACACTGTTTCTACCCAATCCTTTTCAAATTTCCATTTAACTGCCAACTTACGAAGTTCGCGACCCTACCGTGTGGTTTAAGGAGAAAGAAGCCGTTTTATACACGCCGTATCGTTAGCGAGCGTACGCATTACGGGTACACAGTACAGCCTTTACCCTGTGACATCGCATACGCAGTTCAGGATCTTCTTGATCCCATTCCTAAGGATCAGCCTTATACTCGATTAAAACAGGCTATCAACAAGCGCACGGCACAATCTATCGCTAGCAACCACAAGCAGCTCATCAACAATGTGAAGCTCGGTGACCAGACATCTGTCGCATGTGTCGCATCACATGCTAGCCGGTCGCACATTAGATAATATTATCTTCCGCCGCATTTGGATGGACTAACAGCCACATCCGATGCAGCAGGTCTTGGCACTGCTTGATGACATTGTCCCGCTGGACAAACTCGCTGGACAAACTCGCTGAGCATGCTGGTAGAATCCAGCAATGCTATCCCGGCCCTAGCTCGTACTCAGTCCATCAGGCATAGACCTCGCAGGCTAACCAAGCAGTTTCTCAGGTTTCTACGTCCCGATCCGATCGTAAACCCAATCGCTGTGTTTCACGCCAGGTGGCCAAGTCTCGTGGTAGGCAGATAAGTTCGCCTGCTCACCCAATTCCTGATGTTGCTGCCACACGAGATGTTGACCTACAGGATATAAAAGATACTGTCAGGTTATTGTGCTCTCAAATGAGCACAATATGTTCCATTCTCAGTCGTTTGCAAACCGGTCGTGGCCCCGCCAACCACAATCGCCCTAATTCAAAAGAGCCTGAAGACGACACAATATGTTGGTACAATCGTACGTTCGGCCCGGATGCTGTGAAATGCGTCCCACCCTGCAGCTACGCTAAACGTTCCCATTCGGGAATTGACGCCGCCAGCCAGTAATGGCGACGACTGCTACTGGCCAGTCGCGCCCAAGTCATCTATTTTATGCTTCCAACAAGTCCACCGGGTTCCGTTTCCTGATCGATACGGGTGCCAAGGTGAGCGTTGTATCGCCTCCTCGCCGTCATCGTCTTCAGCCTCCACAGTTTGCACTGCAGGCTGCGAACAACATCCCCATCGCCAAGTATGGTCAACGGTCCCTCACTTTAGACCCTGGGCTTCGTAGCCACTTCCAGTGGGTTTTCATCCAGACTGACATTCTGTCGCCTATTAGTGGAGCAGATTTCTTTTCGCACTTCGGCCTCACAGTTGATATAAAACATCAGAAGCTGATAGATCCTACCACCCAGCTGTTCACTGTCGGGGTAGTTTCGCATGAGCCTTCCGCTGGCCTACACTCGGCCGTGCCAAGCCCGCCATTTTCTGACATCTTGAAGGATTATCTGTACCTCGCTAAGCCCTGTCAGTTCACGGAGCAGGTTCAACTCCAGATCGCGAAGAACGAGTTTGAGCATATGGTGAATTTGGGAACCATCCATCTGTCGTCCAGTCCAGGTTCATGGTTCCCAAGAAGTCATCCGATAAGTTTCGGCCATGCGGTGATTATCGCGCTCTTAATCAAGCTAAATTTCCAGATCGGTACCCGATACCCCACATTCACGACTT
Source organism: Ligula intestinalis (assembly GCA_036362985.1). NCBI lineage: Eukaryota > Metazoa > Platyhelminthes > Cestoda > Diphyllobothriidea > Diphyllobothriidae > Ligula > Ligula intestinalis. The sequence goes on along the minus strand of JAYGXS010000009.1, from coordinate 23,145,902 downwards.
TTCCCAAATGTTAGCTGGAAAGACTATTTTTCCAAGCTTGACCTGGTCCGAGCTTACCATAAAATACCGGTCGTGGAGGAGGATATTCCTAAAACCGCTGTTGCGATGCCTTTTGGCCTGTTCGAATTTCTTTGCATGCCTTTCAGTTTGCGTAATGCGGCCAAAAAGTTTGAACTTTTTGTTGATGAAATCTTGCGCGGTCCCTCCTTCACGTTCGTGTTCATCGATGACATCCTTATCGTGAACTCGTATCCCGAGGAACACATGGAGCACTTACGCCAAGTTATCGATCGTTTTCAGCAAAATAGTCTACTGCTGAATATCGATAAGTGCCTCTTTGGCGTTCCTTCTCTGGATTTTCTTGGCCATCATCTTGACCAATACGGGATCAGAAAAGGTGCAAAGCGTGTTTTCTTTCCCGGCCCCGCAGTCCAGTACACAGCTCCGCCATTTCATCGGCATGATCAATTTTTTTTCGGCGTTTCATTCCAAATTGCGCCGCCAACCTTGCACCTTTGAAGGATCTTTTGATGTCAAAGGTCAAGTCGCTCTAGCTTTCACCCAGCGCTCTTGAAGCATTCGAGGCAGCCAAGAAAGCATTCACGGATGCCACCCTGCTTCACCCTCTGAGCAATGCTGCTGATACCCAGCTAATTCTAACCACAGATGCCTCCAACATTGCCATCGGCGCAGTTCTGCAGCAACCAATCTACGATCGGTTGCAGCCGCTAGCATTATTCTCTCAGAAGCTACAGCTGGCGCAGACTCGCAATAGCACTTTCTCACGCGAACTTCTGGCCATTCACCTGGCTTTCCGACAATTTCGACACCTGCTCGAGGGGAGAGACTTTCAGGTCCACACGGATCACAAACCTCTCACTTACGCCCTCAAAGCTAAATGGGATCGCTGCTCACCGCGAGAAGTGCGCCATCTTGACTGTATTTCGCAGTTCACTTTAGACACCTGTTATGTCCATGGCAGTGATAATGTTGTTGCTGACGCTTTGTCCCGTCCAGAGGTCAAAACCCTTACCACCACGTTCGACCTGATGAAGTTAGTAGAAGCGCAGGCGCTTAATGACTCCATTATTGAAATGCTTGCGTCTTATTCGCTACAGCTGTGTGAGGCTCCCTTCCCAGCATTGTTCGGGACGATCGTGTGTGACTGGTCTACAAAAAATTTCAAAGGCACCCTACAAGATCACAGTCGATATTTCCCCACGCTCCTCCTAGGACATTTCTACATCGATATCCCCCATCAATTACGGTCTAGGATATTGTGGCTGCAACCTTACGTATAGAATTTTTCCCTGCGTCTTTGGAATTATTTTTCTTGCTAAAACGATCTTTTGAAGTCGAAATTTAAGAAGATTTTGTTTTCCAACCAATTCTACCGAGACTCAACCTCTTTAAACCGAACGCACCCTCTTCAAACCAACAAATTTGCGGCCTAGTAACAGAAATCGTCAAGATGCGAATATTCTCGAGACCTTCAAAGGCGGAGTCGTTTTCCAGTATTGAATACACTTTTTCAAATAATTTTAAAGTGCTTATTAAAAATAGCTACAGTATTTGTTAAGTTACCTCTGATTATTTGTCGAAAGTCAAAATCTGAAAATCAGAGCAACTGGTTTTTTCTGAACGTAATAACTAATACAGTTTGCTAAACAATTTTAAGGGATTTTAACAACCAGCTGCCGTAAAATCATATAGGCTGAATTTATCTAATTCATCTCACATTTAAAGCAGATTTCCATCAAAATTATCAGAACGAAAATTATAGCTCATCGTAAGATATCTGCTCCTAGACCCAAGCGGTGCCTGACCACGCCTACTAGTCAATGCCTTGATATCAACATGCAGCGCATTGTCAAGGCTAAGCAAATTGACTTATCTGCATTACAGAACTGTAATGACTTCATTATGAAGTTTGGTTTGGTTTTGTCAATACTAGGCAATCTTTTTGATGGTAAGTTATCAGATGTGCCCTCGCAAGATTGTAAAAAGTTAGACTCCCTTGTCCATCTCATAACCATGGAAGCTTTTGATAGACAAAAGCGAAACTTTAACTTAATACTAAAAATGCGTCCATATTAAGCCGCCCTTTGGATATTGCAAAATATTTTCTAAGTTCGGGTGTTTACAACTTCCAATTGCAGAAACCAAATGCCTCCAATCGCGTAGCAAAATCCGCCTATCCTAGTTAAATTGTTTGCACCGATCGAGGTGGACTCAATCTTTGCTCAACGGGGTCGCATTTCCCGATATTAAGAAATGACTAAAAGTTTCCGCTGTCGAGATCTTACACCAATAGAGCAAAGAAATGGGGCTATCCAGTCCAATAGACCAATAAATTCTCAGCCTACTATTCCTAAATCTGTTCGTAGTCCCGATAGGGTAAATGCACTCGCTAATCCTCCCCCCGCATACCTGGCCATACACCCACTAACGTCAGTGCACCCGTTATCCCTGCCTCCTAGATGTCTATTCATGGTCCCATAACTGTCAGTATACCTGCTATCCCTACCTCCACAATGTCTAGTCAAAAGCCCATAAACATCAGTGCATCAGTTAGCCCATCCCTCTTGATGTTGGGACCGTCAAGCCCCGCCGCTCCATCATCTACTACGATTAAAACTAGCCTAAATACATTCTCTGTCCAACGATTGATAAATTCCGCTGCCTCTAACTCGACAACAAGCTCATCAAGAATGTCACCAACACCGTCGAAAGCGTTTAGTCCGAGCGCTTCCCCACCACAACCTACCTCCTCCCTTGACAATGGGAGTCATATGATTCCCCCGTATAATGCGTTATTGAACACGCCGGCCCCGAACCAAGAAAAATTTTATTTGCACGGCAGTTACCCAAACTGTTATAGTTTTAAATCCAATCGGAATTGCTGTACAGGAAATTTACTGAATAAGACCACTTGTCCTTACGCGAGCGGCCCCAACACTACTTTTATATCACCGTTCCGCCCCATCAGTTCCTTTTCCCATCCTCTACCACCCAAACCTGCAAACTTCTACATGCCTTCTCGCCTCCCCCCATTCCTCCCGAACGCCCCAGAAGCTTATTTTGGTTTATCCTCTCCTCATTTTTCCCTTGCAGAAAGTGCGGCCCCTAGATATCTCAGACTTTATCAGCCATTCATTAGTGGCTACCCGTAGGCTAACAGCTCCATACCCGTCAGTACTTATTCCACAAATAATAACGGCCTACAATTTGCCTACCCACCTTCAAATTCTTTTTTTATGAATAACGATAGCCATAGCCCTGCCACTCAAAATACACTAGATGTCATATTGCTTAATGCCAGATCTGTTATAAATAAAATGGCTCAACTGCGAGCTATTGCTTTTGAGATGACGCCCAATGTTATGTGCATAATAGAATCCTGGACCCGTCCAATAATTTCTCTTTCCTCCCTTATCATAGACGAGTATGATCTCTATCGTCACGATTGCATTAATAAGCGTGGCGGTGGTTGTCTTCTCTATATTAGAATGTCATTTAGGCACTTTCCGTTTTATCTTAATAGCACGTCCTTCTCTGGAAATTACTGTTTCGCTTCTATTATCCTGTCGCCCCGGCAAAAAGGCGATTATCAGATGTGTATATAATTCTCCTAACTCTGCATCTGAAGAAGATGCAAATTTGTGTGAAATATTCAAGTTTATTTCAGAATCCACTTTTGAAGTTAAAATTATTGCTGGAGATTTTAGTTTTCCTGAAAGCGACTGGCTTTCAAACTATTGTCCACCTAGATTTCAGCCTTTCCTAGATACCATTAATTTTTCTAACTGGTCTCAATTGATTAGTTACCCAACAAGACAGAATCATATCCTTGATCTGATTTTCACAAATGGTATTGCCCCTTTTTTCGTTGATTTTAAGCCGGACATCTTCCAAAGTGATCACACATTAATTCACTGTTGCCTTCCGCTTTCTTCTACGGAAAAGGCTAGTGCTAGTCGTACCTATCATGCGTATGACCACGCAGATATTAGCTCAATCAACAATTTTCTTGACTCATTAGATTGGCAGAGCCTCATCTCCCTTAACGACGCTGCATATCTTTCTGAACTCATGTCGGTCGTTTCTAAAAATGCTGGAATTTGTGCCAACTAACATTGCGAAACCCTACACACCAGCATCGACCGTCCCTCATTTTCTTTTGCCCAGACTAAAGAAATTGAGGAGGCAGCTGAAAGATAGATCTACTAGTTCGCTGTCTGTGCATCTAAGGATCGCAGAGATCTTCTTATTAGCGTCAAAGATTCATCTTGCACGTGACCAGCACAGGGAATCTTGCGCCCTGTGTGAGTTAAACTCTGCAAAATCGGTTGCACAACTGTTTCGTCATAAGTCCTCCGCAAAACGAGGAATTGAAATGCCCCCATTGCTCAATGAAAATAAAAAAAATTGTACTATATGAGTCTGATAAGGCTGAATTATTCAATGCTTTCTTTGCGAAGCATTTTACAACAGAATCCGAACCGGTCCCGTCGCTTCAACCATACTCAGACAATACTCTCGGGAACATTGATTTCTCCATAGAGTTAATTCGTAAGCATATAATTCGTCTAAAAACTCGCACTCTTCGGGAACTGATGGCATCCCCAATTCAGTTATCAAAAGAGTGTCGACCTTCCCCGAATTACTTAACCATATATTTTTAGTCCATTTCTCAAATGGTTTCTTTCCTGACACTCGAAAGACATCCATTATTCTTCCAGTATTTAAATCAGGATCTCGTTCAGACATAACTAACTACTGCGGTGTTCATAAACCCCGGCCCTAGCTAAACTTCTAGTGAATGTACTTTCTAATCAAATTCTCGATTTTTGCCTAAAAATAAGCTTTTAAGCGACTCGCAGCATGGTTTTCTACCCGGAAGATCATGCGAGAAGTGTCACTTAGCTTTTCTTAACCACGTCACTTCCCTCCGTAACGAGCAGCAATCCATGGTTGTTATCTACTTTGACCTGAGCAAAGCCTTCGACAAGGTACCACACAGACGGCTTCTGGTAAAATTGGAAGCCATTGGCACCCGTGCCCCTCTCCTCGACTTCATCGGTTCCTAATTGTCTAAACGCAGCCAGAAGGTCCTAGTAGGTGATAGTTACTTTACTGCTCAGCTGATCACGAGTGGCGTTTTTCAAGGCACTATTTTGGGTCCTTTACTCCTCATTCTATACATAAACGAAATTTCGAATGTTCTAAAAAAAATAACACAATCTTATTTATGCAGATGACCTTAAATTCATATACTCATTTTCTAAGGACACGGCAAGTATGTGCGTTGATAAGATAAATGTGGACTCACTTACACTCTCACGTTGGAGTGCTACCTGGCAGATGGTATTCTCTCCGTCCAAGTGTATTTTCATGTGTTTCGGTCCCGCCAAGCTTCCCCGTCCCCTAGTCTTTCAAAATAATCCACTTTTAGAACGATCCACCATAAATAACTTAGGTCTAAGCTACACAAATAAACTAGCATTGTCGCGTCATGCGGATCGAATATCTGCGAAGGCTGTACAGATATGTGGTTTTATATCACACAATTTCTTCCGGCTGGAAATAAAGTTAAAACTTTATCGCATGTATGTTCTACCCATCCTAGAAGACTGCTGTCCCCTCTTTGGTCTAATGAATGCTTCGGACCGCGGTAAGATTGAAAATGTACAGAGGGTATTTACTCGCAAAATATTCGCCCTTCCTCGATCCACCACTTCTTATACGGAGAGATGTCAGTTAACGAACATGACATTTCTTTGGGTCAGAAGACTCAAAGCGGGCCTCTGTTTCCTCTTTCGCATTAACTCTATCCCTAACCTTCCATGAATCAACGCTCTGATTCCCGCAGATAGACCTTATTCCACTCGTTATTCCTCCAGGATTAATGCACTTTCATTTAGCTCCATATCGAACCATTCTCGCTTCTTTGCTCCAAATATGCCTTCCTCTGGAATAATATTCCTCTCAAAATTAGGCTGTCATCTAACTTAGCAGTTTTTAAAGTCAAATTACGTAAACACTTAACTTCGGAATATATAAAGTCCTTGTTAGCCGTCTCATTCCCAAACATACAACTTTTAGACTTTGAAAAGGTCCTTCTGGTATCTGAGGTGGTTATGTTTGTATAACATTGTTTTCCGTATATGCCTCTTTCTTCTTCTTTTGAGTGATATTTGCAACGATGTTTCGTCCACTTCTCTGTACAGTCATGATTGCCATTTCTCCATTCTCCGTTTTACAACCCAGACGATAGGCTTCATGGTCTTAAGTCATGATCATGGCGTTTCTGATATTTTCGCCATGTCGTAACTGGACTCCACAGTCTACAAGGTCGCATCTCCGGCATTTCGTTGATGATCAGGTGACCTCTGCCTTTCACTCTCTTGTCAACCCTGTTGTCCGCGATGGTCTTCTCCGGTCCCACCTCCCTGATGGTTGATCATGAAGCCAGTCGGGCGGTGTTACAGTGGTGAACGACAGCCTCTGCTCTTATATGATTTCTCCAATTACAAGAAGCGTTTCCAACCCTCATACGTTCTCATCAACAGTCCTGTCTCATTTGCACTACAAGAAATCCTCTCTACCAACCCCGTTAATTTTGTTGAATCACGTCGCTGAACTCCACGCCAGCTTTAATGGTAGGAGTTATTTTCACTGCTTCCTCCTTAGTTCACCATGCCTTCCAGAGAGTGTTGACTACTATTTTAAAACGACGATATGTTGGTGAAAATGAATTAATCTGCCAACAATACTAAACGCCCCCGCTGCCTATGTGATTGTTTCACGGAGAGCAGCATTTATCAACTTTGTATTTATTTTTCCACAGCACTACGTTTGCAATGATGAGGCCCTCCAGGCCTAAAATATAAAATTTATTTATTTACACCTACTCTTCGTCCTGTGCTATCACAGTCCTATTTTAAGGTCGTTTTCGATCACTTACATTCGTTGTCCCATCCCAGTGTTCGTGCCCATCGCAAACTTATCTCGGCTCATGTCGTCTGGCCCTAGATGAACGCCATTTGCAATAGGCAGTACTTAGCCTGCCAGAAGAATAAAGTCCAACGCCATACTGTTTCACCTCCCAGTACGTTCGTGGTTCCCGACGCCCGTTTCCACCACGACCACTTGGACTTAGTCAGACCATTACCCCCATCGCATGGTTTCACGCGCATTCTGACCACTGTAGATCGTTTCACATGATGGCCCATTACCGTTCCTATCTCGGATACCTCGATAGCGAATATATCCCTGGTTTTCTTGACGCACTGGATAGCCAATTTCGGTGAATCAGCTACCCTCACCACTGACCGCGGAAGTCAGTCTACATCTTCACTCTTCCGTGAGTTCACTAAACTGCTCGGGTGCGCGCACATCAAAATTACTGCCTACTATCCAACATCTAACGGCCTCGTGGAACGCCTTCATCGTCAGCTGAAGTCCGCGTTGATGTCCTAACCCACCCCACACAACTGGAGCCACAACATACCATTCGCACTCTTAGGCCTTCACTCAGCTGTTAACGAGGACGTTAAATGCACTGCTGCCAAGCTCGTTTACGGCATCCTCCTTCGTTTACCCGGTGAGCTCGTGCAATCTTCCTCCGTCGCCACTGACGCCACGAACACCTTCGTGCAACAGTTGCAGCAACGCATGGCCTCACTGCGTCCGACCCCCACGCGCTCGACACCTCGACGCGTTTTCTTACATGACGATTTAAACACAATCCCATTCGTTTTTGTCCAGCACGACGCAGTCCGCAGGCCCCTTTGCCCACTATACGACGGTCCTTTCAAAGTGCCGGAATGGAAGGACAAATATTTCGTCATTCAAAAGGCTGATGCTACTGATACGGTGTCCATCGATCGACTTAAGCTAGCCTACATTGAATGCATGTCACCACACCCTGGCCCGTCTACTTCCACGGCACCTTTACCTTCACTTCACCTGTCACTTCCAGTCAACCGCCACCACCCCCCTCGCCACCTGACACTACTCCATCCCTCTCACCCCCCTCCCGTCCAAACCCTCCCTTTCATTCTTTCTGGTAGACGTGTTCGTTTTCCTACCAACTTGCGAGACTTTGTTGGTTAACATTTTTGTAAATTCTCTTTTGTCGAGCGTTTGTAACCCACCAACGCTCTCGTGAGGGAGTTATGAAGGCCCTTCTCCTCACATGGTATCCTGTATGTTTTGTTTAAATTCACACACTTTTTTGGTTTCGCAGCACAACCCGAAATACACAGGTCCGTTTACCACCTCACGTGGCATGTTCTGAGTATTTCCTGCTTACTCACACCCATTTCTTCCAGCACCCAACCTCACCAGTTTCTGTTTTCTTCGCCCTTCAACGACACCATTTTCTGGTGATAATCCCGGGCTCAGGATCAACTATCGGTGATTTGAACTCGAGATTTCTTGCGAATCCTCTGACTTTGAATCAACGAGCAAAGATCCCAACGTCTTCGAATCCATCCTTTGGCAAGTCAATTTCCTGGCTACTGCTATCAAGGATCGTCGAGGATCTAGTGAGTCGTATCGCTCACATTTTTCATCGTCATTTTTATACAGTTTTTCCCCTTTTTCCACTAAAATAGTGCAGTAGATTTGTTACTAAAAATTAGCTCAACACTAGGAAGCTTTTCGATGCGTCCCTTCTAATACGTTTTCATACATATTGTAGGCTTAGGCGCTACACATCCACCCTGTTCCCACGTGCTTCGTGTCCCATTTCCTGACCCCTTGTCCTTTTTAACTGCCTTCCCATCCGTTGACACACTGCAATCGTTATTTCAGTGTCCTTATTCACCACTTCCCACGCTCTTTGCTCCCCGTATCGTTTCCTTATTCGCTTCTGGTTCTTTGACCCCTCCCGGTGTGCTTATCGCCTTATAAACGGGTAGCAATGCGCCTGCATCATTCATACGACTGCTGGTCTCAATACCTCTAATGAAACTCCACTCTCCCTTTGTTTTATACTTCGCATTTTTCTACCTATCGTGCACTGTTAAACCTACTGTTTATTTCTGTTGAACGACACCGAGTTATCCTGACTGTCTCTTGACCTATTGGAAATGGAAGTTATTCAGGGAAACTGGGTCGCCAGTACACCTCGAGGAATTCCGACGCCAAAGAAATGCAGTGAAAAAATCAATTCGCCAGGCCAGGAAAAACTGTGAATCAAGAATCCTCCAACAGGCCGAAGAAAAGCCCAAAATTCTATTCCGCTATATTAACAGTAGATTAAAAAACAAGGATCCTGTCGCAGTACTTAAGAATGATGATGGCGGAGAAGCCGTTGAGAATGACGAAAAAGCCGAGTACTGTAGCCGGTTCTTTGCCTCGGTATTCACTAGGGAAGCCAAGCTTCATTTTGATAATGCCAACAGTGCTGTTGTAAACGCCGGTGCAGCACTTCATTCTCTACTATTTCCAACATCTGTAGTTGAGAGGGAGCTGCAGAGCCTCAAAGAAGCAAAGTCATCCGGTCCAGACAATATACCAGCCAAGTTCATGAAAGAATTGGCAAGCGAACTCTCAGAGCCCCTAGCACATATCTTTCGTTCTTCATTTGAACTAGGAAAACTGCCATCTGAATGGAAAATGGCAAATATTTACCCGATATACAAGGGCGGAGGCCGAACGAAGGTCAACAATTACTGGCCCGTCAGCCTAACTTGCATTTGCCGTAAGGTGATGGAAACGATAATTAAGAAGACAACAATGGAGTTCTTGGAGGAGAAAAACCTACTGTCAGGGCTCCAACACGGCTTCAAAAAGAACCATTCTTGCCTTTCCAGCCTTCTACTCTCCACTAAGCAGTGGAATCGCGCACAAGATGAAGATGGTAAGGTTGACGTCATCTAAACGGACTTCAAGAAGGCATTCGACAGCGTCCCACATAAGCGTCTAATGTATAAATTGTCAGAAATTGGCAAAAGAGGAAACCTGCTGGCATGGATCACAGATTTTCTCACAGGGCGATCGCAAACTGTGTGCATCGGTGACTCAAAGTCAAACCCTACATCTGTTCTGAGTGGCGTCCCCCAAGGCTCTGTCTGAGGGCCACTGCTCTTCCTTATCTATATCAACGACTGTGTCAACGACCTGGGTTGCAGTGCTATCATGTTTGCCGACGACGTCAAACTCTGGAGAGCCATCAGGTCTGACGCCGATAGGAAAGCGCTTCAAGAAAGTCTCAATCGACTTAGCTGCTGGTCTGCTCGTTGGCTTTTAAACTTCAACATTAGTAAGTGTGTGGTTTTAAGACTCCGTACTAGAAGGACTGATGAGGAGAACGATTCCTTCCAATACCTCCTCGACGGGCACCCGCTTTCAAATGTGAACGAACAAAAGGATCTCGGTGTTCTAATAAATTCCTCACTCACACCATCTACTCAGTGTGTAAAGGCAGCTAAACGCGCGACACAGGTGCTGCTTCCTAGTAGGCGGGGATTCGTCAACATTGACAAGGAGCTCTTCAGGAGAACCTACGGAGCGTTTGTTCGGTCCCACTTGGAGTATGCTGGTCAGGCCTGGCGTCCGTGGTTCAAGAAGGATTACCTGCACCTGGAACGAGTGCAGGCGAGGGCTACGAAGATGGTCAAGAATCTTGGTCATCTGCCTTATGAAGACAGACTGACCAAGCTTGATCTTTTCCCTCTCAATTATAGGCAACTCCGCGGGGACCTCATACAAACCTACCGAATTGTTAGAGGCCGAGACTGTGCCCTAGAATTTGATGATTTCTTCGAATTGGTTCGGACTGACCATCTGCGAGGTCATCCTTTTAAACTACAGAGGAAACCGGCCCGTATCGACGTTCGACGAAACGCCTTCTCTCAGAGGGTCATTGGAGCGTGGAACGGACTCCCGGAAGATGTGATCCTCTCAGATACTGTTGACATTTTTAAACACAAACTTGATTCTCATTTGCTGAGAAACTGTGGCAGATATAATGAACAAAGTGTCAGTAGCAGCACCTTGCAACTGGCTCACACTTATCGCTGATGTTAAGCCTACATTTGTACATTTGTATTATGTACTATTGTTACGGTGGACCTATTATGCGATTTTGGTTATGAATAGGGAGCTCAAGGGCGAAAGCCTTCTTCCCTTAATAAAGTGACTTATATTTTGAATATCCTTATTATCCCGACTGTCTTTTGGCATAGCTGCTGACCTCGGATACGTCTATTCAGGTGACGAATGCAGCTGTGCAAAGCGAACAGCCAACAGTATGAACAATACCCATGAATCAGCCGATTCTTTAAGATTGGGTGATTGAGAATAATTTTATTCACTGCCTTTTGTTTTTGCTTTCCAAGCCATCGTTACGAGGTCAGCAACCGAGCAGTGGACAATAGTAATGATACCATCGAATGAGCTACTGAATAGCAGGCAGATATGTACCAGTTTCCTTACCCAAACTCCTTTTCAAATGTGTTGTCTTGTTCCACTTTCATTTTCCAAACTTTAGCTTATCTCGCTGGTAAACCAGTTTTAGTCGGTCACTGTACCTTAGCCTAGCGGTACTCAGTAGTTGATAGATAATTGTTGAATACCTGTCATGGAAAAGTTAATACTATCTTTGTAGATGGCATATTTGACGGTGCCGAAGATATGCTTTACAAATAAATCGTATTATTATATATTCAGGTAACATTGCTGCGTGTTCTAAGACTCTTCAATATCATATGCAGATTCAGGAGAAACCGAACCCGTCCACAAAAATGAACGAGGATGTTAGGAAAAATGCGAGGAATGTAAGACTACACCGGATGTCCTGCTCTTTTTCAATTCTACTACTTTCGAGCTTTTCGTACATTACGTTCAAAGGAAAATCAGTGTGGTACTAGATTCACAACACTCACAAAACTGGATTCACCACGATCTTGGTGTTATGACACTGTTATGATGATAAAATGACTTTTCATTCCAATCTTTTGTGGAGCAAACATATTTTGAAGGAGTGCCTCGGAGGTGATTTGCACGAGGGAATTTGAAACGATCATCACACAATAGGGCACAGACCACGCTACATAGGATGCGGGCCTTGTATGACAGTGCATCTTGAACTATTACTAATTTTCTGGCCCTTTCTGCATCCCTTTGAGTGGATGACCTTTAGCTTGATGCTGAAAAGAACTGTTTGTCTCAAGTCTCCCTTCCGAAGAATGACAAGTACAAATCGCCCGAAATGAATAAACTCAAACTTGCAGGCCACTTTCAAAAAAGAAACCACTTTTGGTGGTGTTACAGATTAATCGGCTCCGATAACCACTAACGGGAGTATAAACAACAACATAACATTTGTGCAAAAAATACGAGTTGAACATACAACACAAGTCGTTGGAACAGCCCAAGATACTGTATAGCTATATACGAAGCACGAAGAGATCTCATGAACTAATCCCTGCCCTAAGATCAGCAGATGGATAGCTGACGACCGGAGAACAGCTGAAAGTCTCCCTTCTCTTCGATTTCTTTAAATCCGTCTACAACCGAAAACCTACAACTCTCACTTTCGGTTCGTCCGCTCATCGACAGATGACTCCACCCTAACCTACTTCCTCATTGCCTAAAGTAGATGACCTACAGTTTTTACACGACGCTGTCAGGGCCAAATTACTCCACCATAAGCCTGTCATATCACCTGGGCCGGATAAAATTCCTTCACTAGACTACAAGAATTAGCTAACGAACTGTGCAAACCTCTGGCTGCCATCTTCCAGAGGCCTTTTAAAAAGGCGAACTCCCGGAAGAATGGAAGTGGGCAAACGTCATCCCAACCTATAAGTGAGGTTCACAACTTGATTGCGCAAAGTACGGTCCTGTAAGTCTAACTTGCGTCGCGTGCAAAATAATGCAGCGCATTATAAAGAAGCAATTAATGGAATTCCTGGAAAGTAACAAAATATTATGTGATGGACAGCACAGCTTTCGTCCAGGACGCTCTTGTCTCACGTGTGCACCTTTCTCCCAGGAGAAGTGGACAAAGGCCACAGATAAGGGCTATCCAATTGATCTCATATTTTCCGACTTCAAGAAAACCTTCGATAGTGAACCACACAGGCTTCTTCTACAGAAGATTTTGGCCATGGGAATTCAAGGAAGAATGTATAAATGGATCAGCAGTTTCTTGTCCCTCAGAAAACAGAGGGTAATTGCTGGAAAGTCAACCTCGGAATGGACAAAGGTCGAGAGTGGTCTACCGCAAGGATCAGTTTTGGGCCCGGATGACATAAAATATGAGCTGAAGTTAGCTGCACCGATGACGCAAAGTGGTTACAGTCAAACACCAATAAACTGGTTATCTGGTCGTCTACGTGGCTTATTAAATTTGATGTATCGAAGTGTTTGGTTCTACACATCAGCCTGGGACGAAAAGAGTAATAGAAACACAGTTATTTTTATCAATGACGCCGCATTAAAGAGGTTGATACGCACAAAGATCCAGGTATATGGACAACCGCGAACTTGCTGCCAACAGAGCACTGTATGAAGGCCGTCCAGAAGGCAACGACTACCCTGCACTGGATCGGACAAGCGTTCAAAATCTTCCCACCTGAACTCTTTGGAAAAATATTTGGTGCCTCGGTGAGACCATATCATGAATACGGAATGCCAGTTTGGACACTGTAGTTGAAGAAATATATGGACCCACTTGAGCAAGTGCAACGCAGGGTGACAAAGATGGACGATGGTCTCAGGGACTTACCATATCAGGAGAGATTGATCAACCTTGACATTTTCCCTTGTATTACAGGAACGTTCAGTGCAGCCTGCTCTGGACATTACGGATAATCCGGGGCCACAGTTCCTCTCTGAAATTGGAGGATTTCCTCGAATTAGCCAACAAATCTCACCTGTGTGGCCATTCTTACACGGTCACAAACGAACGCACTCGCTTGAACCTCCGAAAATATTTCTTCAGTCAACGCGTGGTCCGACCTTGGACGTTGCTACCAAGCAAGATGGTTTCCGCTGACACAATTGAGGAGTTTAAAAGAAGACTCGATGCCATTCTATTTGACAAAAGGCGATTTCTACAACACGATTTCTCAGTGCCAGCATTGCAAACAATTTTTCTGGCGCTATACTGTTTCCATACTGTCCCGTGAAAATTCATTGGAAAGTCTCCCATGGTATCATATGTTTTCCTACAACTTCCTCTCAACTGTAAGAAAGATATGGTTTGCTTTACCTTAATAGGGTCCTCCAGGGCATCCCTTGCCCGCAACCCTTCAAAATATACACATACGTTGTTATCCTGCTGTGTTCATGCTTTCCAGGTCTGGATCGCATATTAAAGAGATGGCCATAGAAATGCACTAAAAACACTCATAAAGCAGTCTTAATAAAAATTTAAAAAGTAACTTCAAGGCGTACAGCATTAAACTTGTTACCTAAGTCGCTTTGAAAACTCCCTATGTCTCCTGTTATACAAAAGCCGAGATCTCTTTTTCTGCTTCTCAAAGCACCATCTCGCTAACATAGTGAGGTCGTGTATCAGGGACATCATTTCGAGTTTCAATAAGCAACATGACATAATTTTTTGAGTTGAAAGACAGGAGCCAGCTGTGGGATCATCACAGGGATTATGCATATCCGTTAAACCCTTGTCAGTGCGATCTTCAGGCCTGGTTCCGAAGGGTAAGAGAAAGAAGTGGAGGCCAGAGTAGAAGAAATATTTTATTTTGTAGAGAAGGAGTGGAGAATAGGTAGGAAAAAGTTGACTATCGGACCGTACGTTCATCCGTGAGGGGAGCTTTGTCTGAAGTCGAGAGAGTGTAGGCAGTCATCGCAGCGAGGTTTTTTTTGAGTCAGCCTTGAAAGTGATTGGCCAGACCGGAGGGAGAGGCAAACTGGTGCATGCGCATTAGTGGGCCGCGCGACCATGTGGCTTTCCTAAATGTAGACTGAGACCTCTTCATGGCGTATCGCCGAAAGTGGAGTCACTACCAGATCACTCATCCAATCAACAAATATTTTCTTTGAAGTCGGCTTCATCAATAACATTACGGATGTTTTTCCGAATGTCGTTATTGTCTGCACGCATAGCACAGTTAACGTCATAAATGGACAGGCGAGAGAGGGTTGGGCCGAACACGACAGTATGCTGTGCATTGAACATGAAGAGCTCTTGTCCATGTCTTTGGAGCAGTTTGAGGTCAGACTTTACAGGAAACTCCTTTGATTCTTGAGATAAAAATTCTTTGAAAATGTTTTGGTTCCTAAATTATTGTATCTTTTGGAAACGTAATATATTGAATAGTTCACGTTCCCATGGTTTGGTATTAATGTGGAATTAAAAAGCTTATCTGATAAAAACAGACTGGTAGCTTTTTACTTTCCAATATCTCGCGTCTATAATCCTCCTCATACTAGGAATTACGATTCTGTTGCGTGTGGTCTTTAGAAAGTAACCGTGCGGCCAATTAGGATTGTAGACGACACAGTAAAGTAAACAATTCTCGAAATAAATAAATAAATTAGAAAGCAGGCAACCCATGAAATGTACTTTCAAGCGAAGACATTTTTTGGGAAATAAGATAAATTTATTCAGTAAAGTTGCGAAACTGGAACCCCAGGTCGTCATCAGACATGTTAAAATGTGCAACGAATAATTAAAAGTGTTGGTACAATTATATTGTCATCTATTGTTAACGCTAATTGGAAACTGTAATTTGCATTAGTCCGGGGTGGAAAATTAGTAGTCATCGGATTTGGAATTTATATTTTGCAGCACCGGTACGGCACTATCTGTACAAAGTTAATTTCGAAAAAATAAAAATTCATATAAGAATTTGACAATATGTGCAAATAGACGTAGAAAGTCGTTATAATGTCAGCAGAAATTGTCCTTTTGGGCAAAATAAAGCAATTTTTTGCAGGTTATTATGAACTTAAATCTAAAACTTATGGCAGTTAAAAAAACTCTTACAGTTAAAATGGAGGCAGAGTTCAACGGGCCTCCATGTTGAAAAAGTGTGTAAGAGAAAAAAAACTGCTTATGAAGATAGGAGTAGAGCAGAAATAGGTGTGGGAGGTCTGATGAAGGTTCGTAGCCAATGAAACCGCAGTATTTTAGACTGAGTACTTCCGCGTGGCTTCGTTTGATTCAGCGCTGGTTAATGGTAACATCTAGGTCCTCGGGTGATACGAGGCAGAGTGAATAGTTTCAAGAGGATCTCCTAACTTCGCGATGGTTCTTTCTCGAAGTCACGGAGAAAGCTGCTTGGAAAAGATGGGGAGAATAAAAGGTTAATAGAATCAGTGTTAAGATAACTGTATAGTCTTCTTTTGAAAACAGACAGTCTGGTTAATGACCTAATTTCGATTTGCAATTTATTCCAACGAAATCTATATCTGGAAGCAGAAAAACAAAGAGCTTTTAGATGAGGAAGATGCAGGAGGGGGTATAACAAGTGTCGAGTTTCTTAGGTTGTAGGGACTGCTGGCGGGGCTAATGACAGAAGTCTTGGGGAGATTTGTGCTATTATTAAGACGAAAAGGAGACAAAAGCCTGATTCTAATCTCCTGACCCAAACAAACCTTAGTTTCGTTAATTGGTATCTATTTGAGTAAGAAGTACTAGAAGCTGTCGGATACAACAGTTTTCGTGTGAACTTTTTGAATTTTTTCAATTTTTGAACGGCTAACTTCATTCATGAGACCGGAAAAGGGGCAACAGTATTCTAAGATAGGAAGCACGAACATACGATAAAGTCTCAATTTCATTTCAGGAAGATAGAAAATATAAACAATAAAGCCACAAATTTGTGCCGCTTTGGCTGTAATTCTATCGGCGTGAGGAGAAAGGTCTAATTTATTGGTATAGCTTAATCCTAGGTCCTTGATACTGGAACTATCAGTCATTGGGTAACCTTGAAAAATAACAGGTTGTGGCAGCCTTTCAGGCCCAAAGCACATGTATCGGTACTTAGAAGGTGAGAACTCCAACTGCTATGTTGAGCTCCACACCGAAAGAACATGCAGATCAGAATGAATTTGTTCTAGGCATCTCGCGTCCGTAGAGTTAGAGAATGAGTAAAGACACTTAAGATAATCCACATAAATATAAAATTGAGAGTGCTAAACACTAGATGAGATATCTTTTATGTAAAGCAAGAAGAGCAGAGGACCTAGCACGGTACCTTGAAGGACACCACTCAAAATTGGGGTAGGAGTAGAGTATGAGGATTCCACTAAGACCTTTTGTTGTCGATTTGAAAGATAAGATCTGATGAAGTCAGTAAGAGGACTACGAAATCCTACAGCTTCTAGTTTGGCTAGGAGACTCCTATGAGGAACTTTATCAAATGCTTTACTAAGGTCAAAATATATGACTACCACAGACAGATGATCCTTACGAAGAGAAGTAAGTAGGCTTAGAAAATACATGTGGCATGTTTCACAAGATCGGTCCGGTAAAAAACCATGCTGTGAGGAGCTGAGAACGTTATCGTTTGTGCAAAAATCTGTTATTTTTTGGCCATTAGTTTTTCCAAGAGTTTAGCCAGAGAGGGCGTTTTATGAACACTGCGATAACTGTGAATATCTGATCGGGAAGCTGATTTAAATACGGGAATTATAATAGAAGTTTTCCTGAAGTCCGGGAAAAATCCATTCTCAAGAAACTCTAAAAATAACTTACTCAGTAAGGGTGGGAAATCTCTTAATTGTTTGATGAGCAAGTTTGGAATGTTATCAGTTCGAACCAAATGTAAATTTTTAAGACGACTTATTTCTTTTTGAATACAAGCGGGTGAGAAATTAAGGGTACTGAGATTTGAATCACACAGCAGAGGGATCACAGGAGTGGGGCTAGTTTCGATGGTAAAGAACGTGGTGAAAAAGGAATCAAGCAATGCTGCTTTCTCCAAATCCTCTGTAGCAAAATGATTGGTGCTATTGACTTAGGGTGGAATGAATCTCTGAAGCTTAGCCAACGACCGAAGACGGAAGACTTGAGCAACAGATCTGGAAGATTTCGCATCACTTAATGCTGTGGCCTCTCTATTCCTATCTCGTGCAAGCCTTATTTTAAGCGCTTATTCAAATATTTGTGCTATTCTTAAGTGAACTGATACAGAGCTATTAGACATATCCTTAAGTTGTTTTCGCAATTTCTTAAGCCTATTTTGGAGAAAATGTGGCACAGTAGAAAAAACTGAATTTAATTTAAAAATGTCAAGTAGGAAAAGAGCCTGAATATTTTCTGTAAGGCTTTGCAATAGCTCCTGAAAGAAGTGGGTATCGTTAGTTGAAAATATGCTATGCCAATCTAGGGAACTTACGAAATCATTGATTAATTCATGATTCACGTTACAAAAGTCGAGGTTATTGCATTTTTCCTCGGGCTTTTTAGAAAGAGAGACTGGAAACAACAGTGAATTAGGGCGTGGTCACTTGTGAAAATATCACGATGAAAATTCATAAAAAGAGGGTGGACATCATTTGTAAAACTTAAATCTTATATGTTGTCATTTCTGGTCACTGAACTGACCAGTTGTGACATGTTTGAAAAGTTAATAGCGTCAACCAATTCCTGACATCTTGGTGGACAGGTATTTGCATGCCAGTCAATGTCTGGCAGATTAAAATCACCTACAATTATTCTTACATCGAATTGAGTCTCTGCTACTTTTTCAAACATTTCACACAGCTGCATTACATTACCTGAGTTGCAGGGGGGATTATAGACACACCCAATTATCGCTTTTTATTGTGTGACAGGATGACTGAAATAAAACAAACATTTCCAGAAAATGACGAAAGGATCAAGTGAAACGGGAAATGTACAGAGGATGATTTAATATAAAGAAGGCAACCGCCGCCACGCTTTCCAATGCGGTCTTATCTGTACAAACTATCATTATCTATGACGACTGTCGAGTCAGAAATAAGAGAGGGTGCCCAAGATTCAGTGACACAGAGCACATCTGGATCAAGCTCAAATGCTACTGTTTTAAGTTCTGTCATCTTATTAACAACTGATCTCGCATTGAGTGAGACTATAATGAGCGTATCCTTCAGATGCAGGTTACGCTCGTCAGAATTTATAAAAATAAGAGAACTTGGTGGCGGAAAGGAAAACGGCATGGGAGAACCAAAAGGCGTAGAGCAAACTGGCCATGATCTACAGTTGGTCAAGTAATTATTATCAAATGAATGGTGAATATTGTAGAAAGGCATATTAGAGGGAAATCCATAGGAAAAACGGGTAAAGTGTCACATGGGAAAACCAGGAGGGGGCATAAAATAGGATTTTGAGGCATTATATCATAATTTGACGGAAAATTTGGCTTCGAAAATTGCATGACTAGTTTTGCAAAACTGTTAATTTTATTAGCTGGCTCAATTATTTGGGAGCGTTGATCAGTTTTCGGGTTAGGAAAAGCGCTAGCTTGAGCGTTTGGGCCTTTGTTAGATACTGAGTTGTAATCGGTAATCATATTGCCGAATTTGATAACTGACGTAGATTAACTAGGGGCGTTCGTAGGTTTATCAGAATTTAAAGCTTTCACAGACGTGGTTGGCTTAAAGGGAGAACGACTTAACGAGGCTACAATCTCACTTGAATCAGGAGTAAGGTGAATGAGAGAAGTATCAGGTGCAACTGACATTGATCCAGAGGAATGTGGGCTTACCTGAGCGGGAGGGCCAGCCTCAGAGACAACTTTTGGTTTTGTTGAAGCAGAGACAGTCTTCACATTTGCTACTTTGGGTAAAACCCGACGCTCCATTGGCGTTTTATCCCTGCATATGTAAAGTTTATTTTCCTTGAAATATTTGACTGACCACTCATGCTGAGAGAATATAACGTCTACTACTATTCCCGAAAAAAGTTTTGCGAGAATCGGCGGGTTTTTACTTGGGCATCTGAGTCTTTTAGCTTATGCAACTTTAAAATTAAAGCCACAGGAGTAAAGAAACTGAACAGCAACATCCATAGGATGTTTATCTTTTGAAGCATTTTTCAACAGAAAATTAAAATTTATTTTTTGCCGATCACGGGTCTTAGTGGGCGTTAATTATCAGCTGCGGTTCAGGTTAGTCCGTACTGATCTCAAGTCTGACGACGATTTGTGGATCCAGCGTCAAAAATTTACTGAATTAAGTTCCCTTATTTCCCCAAAAACGTTTTCCTTGAGTTAAATTTATATTTGAGATACTCAGAGGGCCCGCCGTCCTCATAAAAGCGAGTTTGTCACTTATTCATTCTGAAGGTTGCATTTACGTCGCTTCCACAGATATTTTCCAGAACATTCCTCCCCTGTTAATCCGTATTTTAAAAGCTACTTTTGGCTATTGAAGTCAGCTGTATATTATAGGCCTTGATAACGGACAGTAGCTGTTCATGAGATGAAACAATCCCGCCTTAAATATCTCGCAGTTCTCAGAAACACTCCTAGTCTACCCGTGACTTCCAATATCTCATTCGGCAAAAAGTGACTTAAACGTATAATGGGCATTACTTCGCGAATTGCATATTCTTATGAAGTATGCTGCAGTTGAACACCAAAAAACCGAGTGTTTGGCATTCGAAGTTCTTAATAATAATAATTTATCCAAATACGTGGCCCTAAGTCTTAGCAATAGTCAAATAGTATCTTCAGTACACCAGCTTTTCTTAATGCGACTGCGTTAAAAGATGTGGAAACGCACAACGATCAAGACATAATGACATGCGCGAAAAAGTACCATATCTATAACATTGTTAGGAGGCAACCCGTGCGATGTACCGGATCAGATGTGTGTTTAAATATTCATAGTTCTAAGCTAACTATTCAGAGAAATCTTTGGTGTCTTTATGGACCTCATTTGAGGCGCAGAAGAACAGCATGGACAAAATAGGGAATTAAAGCTATTATCATCCTCGAACAGGTACAGTGGACAGCAAAAAGTTTGGCAACGGCCTTAACGATTGGCATGCCAAGAAAGGCGATGATTGGTCGATTCGATGACACCGGGATCCCTTTGTCCCCCTCACGTTCTACTGTTAACGCCGCCGGACGAGGGCAAATTCCAGTCAATGATAGTATCGGAACTGTGGTCACGTTCTGCTACAGAGGTAGACAAATTTAGCTGGTGGTCAGGATGAGGCAGTGCTCTGCGCAGGTATACAGAAGGAGCAAAACATTGCCATTGAAGCCGTTAAGACTGTGAGGACCCACCGTTCCTCTCCCGGCAGTATGTTCTATGCCAACGCAAACGCTAAAGTCGTCAAAGAAAGCCAACTTGCCCTTCTTCGGCACAGTCACTAGCCCGATGGTAAAGGTGACACCGTCATCACGTTGTGCTGCCTGCGGACGACCACTTCAGAAGGTGTATGTGGTACCCATCGCTTCCTGTTGGCTCTGTTTGGAAAGAAGATTTCACTGAATGCAGCGATGCCTACTTTGAAGCGCGCAAGTTTTTGAACGACTAGCGTAATTTTCCGTCCCCACTGGCTGCTCCTCGGACTGTCTAAAATGGAGCGGACATTCTAGGCCGTTAGTCTGAGGAGGTTTGCCATAGCATCCACAAATGTGCTGTGAGATAGAAGGAGACGGGGACGAATAAAAATATTTTTTTTTCTGCATGTGTTGTGACCACAGGTATAGCAGCCTGCGAGCCATGGCTTGCTAACAGAACTAATTAACCCAGCATTTGATTAGATCAACTTACCTAGCCATCTTCTTTTTAGGCGTCGCAGATGGCTGCCAAACTCCATTATGGGTTAACATGTCTAGTGAGAGAATGAGCCTATGGCCTGGGCCGCTAATGTGATTGCGTGTCGCACGCGGTGTGGGGTATTGAGACCGTGGGAACTGTGGAGTACACACATACCAAAAACCCACACATGGCTTCGTCCGCCTGTGTAGGCGGTTAGCGGGAGCGACCACTGGGCAGAGCATTGCTCCAAGGAGTCACAAGTGAGAATCGGGTGTGTGCTAAGAATGCTTGGCATAACCACCAATCGCACTTACGAACTACCACGAACTTCACGTTAAACATGTAACTGGATACCACATAGTATCCTATGCAAATAAGCATCCCTACAATATACAACAATAATAATATGTTTATTATGCCAGTTTACAGGCAATTGTAAAGAGTTGGTAATGCACCTCTTGGGCGCCTTCCAACACCTCGAAGACCGGAAAAAACCTAAAACAAACTCCCTATGTTGCAGCCAGTATTGGTTTTGTTTCAGGTTTTTTGTTTTGTCAATACTGGGCGAGATAGGGAGTTTGTTTCAAGTGAAAAAAACCTGCCTTCAAAGGTATGATACAAACGGAATAAATGTACAGTTGTAAGCTGAGTTGACTCATCAGCAGGAGAACTGTTTCATATCGTTTAAAAACATTAGTTCCAGACGGAGAGGGTTGGCACAAGAACACAGTGTTCTCAGTCTTCCTTCAATGGTTGTCGGCAAAAGTTGCGCGCTATCGGCTGAAAGGTTAGCAGACTGCGGGCTGCTGCTTCAGCCGCATTAGTCTTCAGCAGTGAAGCCTGGCGGGGTTCAAAGTCCACGAACGCCATCAGAGTGAAAGAGAGATTCCACCGAGTCAGCACCCAAAATTCGTGAAAGTTGTCCTGAATGTAGAAAACTAGTTATAGCTCTCTTAAACATTTTTAGTTTTGCTGGGTTTTAATACTTTTGGGCAGCTTATTCCAGATTGATATGGCATTTACTGAAAAGAATTGCCGGTACTTAACTGTGCGCGCCATACTATATTGACATCTCTTTTCAAACTTGCACGATTGATTTTGCAGTTATTTTTTATCTTCTGAAGTTATTTTTCTACAATTTTTATTCAAAGGATTACAAAAAAGCCCCTGATGACTCTAATTATGCAAAATAATTTCGCATATTTACAAGCAAGGAAACAACTTCGACGAACGTGCTAATCATAAACTCAATAGTCTATTCCAAGTGCTTGTTAGAACAGACTACACATATGACCATAATTCTAATTTAATAATGAGATCGTGTCATTATTTTCCATGAAAGACTGCGTCATTAAAAAGAGAAAAAACATATAGTTTAGAAATAGAGTTTGTGTCGTCAACATCCCATATATTAAGCTGAATGTGAAGAATAAATTTATACTGCACTGAACCAAAATGGATTGCAAGGACCTTTTTGTAGTGACAACTGCTAGCAGAATCCCTTACAAAACCGAACAATTTTTATCAGCACCCCTGCAGTAAGAAGAAGTACAAGGGTGAAATTGCAGGCCTCAATAGTAGCGTCACAAACTTAGGATCGAAATTATAACAGATAGTACGATAAATGTCTAAATTGTTTCAATGATTGTTTACAACCAAACTCTCCGAAGGTAACCCAATAATAAAAATTGGCCAAGATACTGTTGTCATGAAAACCACCGGGTTTTCTATTGAAGAAGCCTTTTGAATGGAAGAAAGTCAACGTAGTCTTCATATATCGGCGAGAAATCAGTACATTTTTTATGAGAATGATAGGAAAGCATTTGAAATGAATAGAGATATTGCTAGTTGGCCGTAAGAAATGCATTTTTATCGTTAAGGACATATTCACTTTGGCGACCGAAACTCGTGATATACCTCAAGGCTCAATGCTTGGACCTTTATTGTGAGATCCCTATGTTGATAACAGGCTTCAGAAACGTGAATGCAGTGAGATCATGGCTCTGCTTACGATACGCTCTGGCAAGACATCAGGGATCCCAACTTGCGGATATGGTCTTTGGTATTTTAATATACGAAATTCCGCATTCCTCTATCATGGTAGTGTATGAAGACCGCAAAAAGACCATAACATATAAATAATCCAGTATTGTACTTGTTACTAATGCCATTAGAATTGCTTTCCAGTGGAGTTTGCAGCTTCAGAATCAGAGCATTTGCTGACGTCACGCGGCTCTAGTGTTTATCTGTGTTGTACTGTTATGTGTACATTTACATTTCAAGGTCGTTTCGTTCGCCATGAAATCGAATGTGATCTGCTCCTTTGGTACCGAAGACTGTTGTTGTTAAGATTTATTGTAGACAAGGATCTCTTACACTCAAAGACGATTGACGCTGCGAATATTAACCGAAACTCACATGATCTGAGTTCGATTGTGCTAAAGGGTGACGCAGAAGTTAGTTTCATCAGCATGCTTAATTTGTCCTGATTTAGGTCCAATGGCTTCTTAGGGCTGTTGCTTCCATCGATCTTACAACGCTTGCTGGAGACGATACATCAGCAAATGTGGCAAGGTTATGTGCGAAGGCAAAGCGGCCCCTAAGCACGTCAATACTTGACCGGCTAAATGAGAAGTATGCCATCAAACCCGAAGAAGTTAGTAAGTGACATGAAAGCTACCTGACTTGATAGGAACTGCTGCTGTCTGTGTATATCCGTATCAGGTTGAGACATCAACTAATTATTTACGTCAAATAGGGGCTCCCGACATCCCAATCGCAGCAGGTATCTATCAACTTTCTTCTCACTTTGCTCAGTCGCCACCGGGTTTCCATCGGGCCAGTACTCGCTAAAATCAAGATTAGAAGAAATTGATTATGCTATAGAAAGTGGCGCTACCGAAATTGATATCGTCATCAATCGTACTCTCGCGCTTGAGGGAAGATGGAAGGGTATGATTTTTGTTATGACTTTTTGTTGCCCCATTTTCCAAGCTGGCTCTGACTGTGTCTTTTTTCATGTTTTTAGAATTGTTTGATGAAGTATGTTGCATGAGGCAGGCATGTGGCGGCAGGGCCCACCTCAAGACTATCTTGGCTGTTGGTGAACTCGGCTCGTACTCCAACGTGTACGCTGCTTCAATGGCTTGCATGCTGGCCGGCGCAGACTTCATAAAAACATCTACTGGCAAAGAGGCGACCGTGAATGCTACGCTGCCCGTAACTGCTGTTATGTGTCGAGCCATTAGTGATTTCTATGACATATATGGGGTCAAGGTACGTAATATACTATTTTTTTATAAAAAAATATACCTGTGCTCTTTTTTATGAACTGGCTTGTTTTAAGTTTCCTTTTGGACTACATCCGTATAATATTGCATTTTAACTGCACTCAAAGACCCACTACTAACACTGTATTTGGCATGTAATGCTCCGTAATCCGCAGCAATATTTTCTCGCAAGGGCCGAAGACATATTAAAGTAAATAGGGAGGCAAGAACGTACGGGAAAGCAAATAAAAATCATACAAAGGATCATTTTTAGCCCAGACCTTTTATACTGAAACTTTAGATGCTCTCTCGTGACGTATTTAGGTAGCCGGTTTATTCCGATACCATTTTTGCTCTTAAAAATATTCCCTTTCCTTTATATGTTTTTTTGGCGACAGCTGAACCTTCTCTGAAAAAACTATAATTTGAGACCACTTCCTCAACAATATGTAGTTACCAACAAGCCCGCTACTGGAATCACACAAAATGATTCGGTTTTCCTTTCACTGCTGCTGACTAGTGACCTTTCTGCATCAGCCCGAGATATTACCAGTGACCAAGCTGAACTACCACAGCCTTTTTCGTCAAAATTAACACGTTGCCCACCATTTCTGACTTCCATGAGCTGTTTTTGCCTAAGTATTAAAGGTTTTGCGACAATTCTCTACCTATTGACAGTTGTTAGGCGTGAAAATTATGCTATGGAGCATGTACAGGCCTGAATATTGCTTTCTTCGACTACCAGAAAAACAACATTGAATTCGGATTAAAAATGGAAAGCCTACTCTTTTATTTAGTAATTTTCTGTTCAAGACTCCTGAAAATTCTTTTTTTTATACATTTATGTAAGCGAAATCCATATTAAATTCTTTGGATAACATGTCGACTCCAGTTGGCGCGATAATTTGGTCCTGCGCCTTCTCTGACATAGCGATCCATTTGTATTTATTAGTCGCTTTCCACATCTAGCTTTCTACCTGGTTTGAACCATTCACAGACGTGGGCTTAAATTCAAACAATTTGAACATAAACTAACAATTTCCACAACAAATTGACTTGATCAAGCAGATACCAGGAAGCATACTTTTAAAATGTTCCTTTTCTTCCCATTGTAGGTTGGCTACAAACCAGCAGGTGGACTTAAGACCTGGAAGGACGCACTTGCCTTTATTTCGCTTGTACATGGCTACCTTGGCGAGGATTGGGTGAACAACGAATACTTCCGGATCGGTGCTAGTTCTCTGTTAGGTAGCGTCGAGTCGCGGATATTTAGTATCCTACACGGCGGTCGCGCACCCTTACCTGGAGAACTGGCTTTCATGTAGTTCGATCCACTTCCATTCTCGTATACCTGCTCTAGTCACAAACTCTTTTCTGATTTTGCTTGTAGATATTCCACAGTAGACTTTGTGACTTCATTTGTAGTTATGTCTCTGCATTTTTATTTTATGATTAATATTGCTGGAATGAGTGTAAATAGCTCTTTTTCTTAATGCTTTAGCACCATCAACTTATAATTTAGACTGATAGACTACAGGCAATTTCTAAAACAGAAAACTGAGTGCACTTTGATGTACAATTTTCCGGTGAGGATGACATTTTATAAGAGTTGGCGTTTTTGCCATCCCACACATACAAAGTTGAAATGGAAGCCATTTTAAACCAAAATTGGGAAATGAACTTTGAATGAAGTGTTACGTTAAAACATTATGGGCTTTTTTTCTAAAAATTTGCCAGTTGTTTTGTTTGTCTGGGATCGCAACGCGTGGAAAACAACAAGACGGCTTGACCACCGCAATAGCTGAAGACCACCAGTAGCATGAGTTTGTTTATACCGGTGCATCATCTGCTTCGGCCATTATTATTATAAAACCTGTGCTCTACTCCTAGGAGCAAGTCAAGAAGACGCGAGCTTGGCATGGTCGTAGTGATGTACAATGCAGCTTGATTGATCATTGTCTGCTCAATTCAAATTTCTCACAAGGGGCTTTCGAGTTCTGCACAGAGGAAAGTCTCATGAATGTCAGGAAGCCATTTCTTCCAGACCACGTCTCCTCAGTTTAAAAGTGCATTTGCATTTTTTATAATGAAAATAACTGGGCCTAACTATTTCGTACAAGTGGCCAGTCCGGGTCAGGTTAAAACTTTCTTCTCATTTTCGGTTTCTGCCGTCCTTGCAATAGCCCACGCCTGTCGATGTCATCTTGTTGAGATATCCACCGGGCTATTCGTGTCAAAAAATGAAACGGAAACCCGCTCCCTATTGTTAGTTAGTCTTTTATGCTCATTAGAGACGTCCTAGTGGGCTTGCCATGTGAACCGGTTGATTGATATTTTGTACACAAGTGGACCTATATCAACAACTGGCTTGGTGTTCAAGAGGGAGTTTTCATCTGCCACGACTTCTGTAGCTGCTTCATCTGAGGAGGTTTTACTGTGTGCGAATATCTATTGACCCTAGTTTGCTCCAACGAGACCTCAGGGAACTTCCGATTCTGCACGGAGGAACGTGTAATGAATGTCAGAGAGCCATTCCCCCAGACCATGTCTCGTCAGTTAGTGGTTGATAGAATCACGACCGTGAACCAATCGGGATAGTGTAAAAGTGCCTTTGCTTCTTTGCAATGGAGAAAATGATCATTCGGTACATCTAAGTGGCCGGGTTAGACTAGGACTTCTTATTTGCAGGTTCTGTCATTTTCGCAAGAGGTCACGCGTGCCGACGTCATCTTGTTGACTTACCCGCTGAGCACACGCGGAGTCAGCTGTTCATGTGAACTAAATGCAGGCGACACCTACTCGCTACACCAAGAAATAAGTAAATGGCCGAACACTATTGTTAGTTGCTTTCCTGCGCTAAAAAGTAGGCTGTCTCGTACGCAAATGAACCTTTGTCAGCAACTGGCTTGTTGTACAAGTAGAAGCTTTCCTCTGCCACAGGTTCTGCAGCTGCTTCACTTGAGGAGCTTCTATTGTACTTGGCTACATAATATCCAAATTTAGCTAATGTCTAATCGACTGGGTGGGGGATTAGGCTTAGTAGTTGACATTGCATGAGTTTGTATCCAACATGCACCACACGAAGTTGTGTTATGCGTGATTCGTAGCCCTTGTTGGATCAAGAACCCCGTCTGAATTTGAATTGGTTGTAGTTGGAAGACGGAGAAAAGCCGCGACGTCAACCGGCTTGAGTCAAAGGTCCACGAGGTGAGTAAGGTGCTTTACCGGGAATTGCAGGTGAAAACATGCTGACAGTCATGGGGAGAGACGTCATAATCGGGGCATCTGGCGAGGGAGCACAGAGTAGCTACTGTGTAGTCGAGCCAAGGTGCCGCGAGTGACGCTCGAGAGTTGTTCCGAAGCCGCAATTGGAGGGGTATAGCCACCCAAAACGACCGTGGAATGGTAACTTCACTTTTCTCCGACAACGGTTCTCTGGGAAAGAGGCTAGGAGCCTGTCATGATGGCAGAGCCATCAATAGGTAGATCCGAGAGAAACGAGGCGACAGCTTCCTTTTAGAGGGCTCTAATAGGCGGCTGAACGCTGTTGTGGTCTAAAGCAACGGTGACTGCGCATCAGATGCAAACGTTATTTCCCTGAGCGAACTGAATGGGGAGTAAATCTCATGGAGTCTGTTGCCATGTGCTTTTAGCCGAAATATAGACCTACCTTGTGGAAGATGACCCACTAGCTGGTCTGCAGAGTTCTTTGTGGGATGGTTTCTCGGGGCATGTGCCTTCCTGACCTAGAACTTCTTTTACATTTGTGTACCTTCTTGACGTACCTACTCTTTGTAATATATGCCATCCAAACTTGGCTCTCGCAGTAGGCTTGAGTCACTTGATTGAAATTCGTCATCCTACGAGTCCCTCTTGCTTGCGTTGTTGATCGACTCTTGTGCGAGTTCGGAAGCTCAGCTAAAATGGTTTAGGCGAGCAAGCGAAAGTGGAGTGGCCGCTAGAACTCGACCATGAGCCAATCGGACTGGGGTGAAAGGGCCTTTGTTTGCTTTGGAGAGAATGAGCTCTTGGCACGCCTAATTGTTTCACATGGGCTAGGGCTTCTCATTTGCGGTTTCTGTCGTTGATGCAAGAGGCCACGCATGCCGACGTCATCTTGTTGACCTACCCGCCGGGCACACGCGGAGTCAGCTGTTCGTGTCAACTAAATGCAGGCGAAACCTACTCGCTACACCAAGAAATAAGTCGATGGCCGAGCACTGCTGCTAGTTTCTCTTTTGCGCTCATTAGAGACACCCTAGTAGGCCTGACATGTGAACTGGCTGACTGACTCTCCTCTCGTCAGCCACTGACATGGCGTGCCAGAAGAAGCGTTCATCCGTCACGAGTTCCGTAACTATTTCACCCGAGAAGGTTCTGTTGTTCTCGGCTACATAATATCTGAATTGAGCCAATGCATAATCAACTGGGTGGAGGATTATGTTTGGTGCCGGTCGTTGCATGAGCCCGCGTCCAACATGCGCCACATGCATATACCTCACATTCAGCGCCATTTAACTAGGCGGTGCGATCAGCTGCTGGCGTCTAACTCGACGTCCAGTAAAAAATGTAATTTCCTTTAAAGACCTGAATTCTTACTTAAATGAGCGTCTATTGTCATGTGCTTTTCGCCGAAACATTAATCTACTTTGCAGAATAAGATCCACCAGCCAGTCTCCGGAGCTTCTCAGGGTACGGGTCTTCTAAACTGATATCATTTTTGCCATTTATGGAGCTTCGTGGTGCATCTACTCGTTGTAATTGATACGATCCAAACATGGCTTCCGGATTATGCTTGAGTCATTTGATCGAAATTCGCCATGCTGCAAGCCCCTGCTTTTTGCTTAGTTAAGACAGATGACTGTTACTTTCTTTGTTGATAAAATCTTAAACGAAATTTAAAAAATGGTTCCAGCGGAAAAGACTGACCTTGTAGTCTGCGGAGTCCTTCGTGGGATGGTTTCTCGGGGCATGCACCTTCTAGGTCTATGTCCTGTTTTCATCTGTGAACCGTCTTAGTGCATCTACTTTTTGCAATCTATGCTATCCATACTTGGCTCTCTGATTATGCTTGAGTTATTTGATCGCAACTCGTCATTCTAGAAGCCCCATTTGCTTGCTTTGTTAATCGACTGTTGTACAAGCTCGATCATTTTAATACGCAAAACCCTGCCTGGGTTATAGACAAAAAGTTTCAAGATGAAGCAGATATGACTTCACCCTTTCTCAGTCATGTCGGATAGTGATCTTTTATTCTTTTGGATAGGCGCCGGCTCGTGCGACTAATATAACCTGCTCCATAGGAGCAACTAAATGAAAAGATGCACACAGAAGTTGTCTGAGCTGGTAACCTATCCTTACCTTCCCATTTAAGATAGGTCGGTTGACAATAATACCCGAACTTTGGCTGCTGGGAAAACTTGTGAAACGGCTTGGTCAAGGCGTCCTTTTAGCAGTTCACTTGCCGCATCCCTTCGACTGTCAATCCTCCTGCATAAGGAACTAGGCGAGGGATGACACTTTTTGAGATCTTCCAGGCTTTCCGTCTTTATTTTCTAGCAATAGAAACGTCTGTTCTGCATGCTGCCTTGGTTGACTTCCGAGGTAATTATTGCGCCAGACTAAAGTAACGCCTTCGGAACCGACACCTTTTCAGACTGAGTCCGAAGTGGATATGAATAGCTACGACAAGCTACGGCTGAATGACAGCGTAGTAACCACAGGTTGCCAACAGTCATTTATAATAAAAGTACGTAATTGCTTACCATACCGACCACGCAGTGTCAGTGTCTAGACAGAGCCGCGGCCAAGGTAGGTGACAGTGCGCGCGGTTGAATTGGAAGCCTGGGGTGACTCGTTTCCGAGGCCGTGTTGGAAAAAATAATCGAATTTTGGGCTGTTCCGTAAAGACCATCCGTTACATTGCACATAATATGAAAGCATATGTATCCGACAATTTTACTATGGCGCTATTACAGAGTTTTTTATTGAGCGCACAGTCCCGGTCTGTGTAGCCTGATGGCAGCTGCTTATCCTGTAGCCCACAGACGCTGTCCAAGTAACTTTAAATAGCTAGAGGGCACCTTGTAGATCACTCGGAAAGCCTCTCTGGCATCCCCGCGAGGGTTTGAGTCTACCACGCCTACAGAGAACTAAAACACTTTAATGAAAAGGGAGAAAAATGATGATTTACAGTACTCGCCAAGGATCACGCAATATGTCGACATATGCGAAAGATTGATACTTTTTCGCTAATCGATGTTGACTCAATTTTTGATACTGATCATCGGGTAGTCTATCCTGAAGTAATTTCAGTCATGATAGGATGCGAGCTTTTTAACGAGCTTCATTCTGACCACTTACAAAACGCATCTATTGTAAAAACTGGCTTCTTAAGCAGTATGCCTTTTTATCATTTATTTTGACTGCCTTTATAAATTCAAATATATTCAATGGAAAAAATGCATGAAAAATTATTTCTTGTACTTGTTTGATAGCAAATTACGCCTTCTCTAAATTTTATACTCAAAGAAAGGGTAGCTTTCCGTTTTCTAAAAGTTACTAATTATGAGCTTTTTTACAATTATGAGGTTTTTATTCATAATACAGCGTATCCGTTAATTAATCAATGCGGCCTATGCTGCATAAAATATGTTTCACATCTATTTAAATGTTTTATGACAACTATGTGGCTTTTTCCTCAAACAGCAGGCGAAAACGTACTTATCCTTAAACAGGATGTACACAGTGCGCAGTCTTTAAACCTTGAATTCGAGTGTAGTAGTCACTAGGTTAGAAAATTACTCGACTATTGAGTAACTTTTTTATAACCCGAGGCTACCCTATCTAATGAGTATAAAATTATAAGAAAGCATAATTTGCTATCAGAAAAGTATAAGGAATAATTTTTTCATGCATGCTTTCCATAAAATATATTTGAATTTATAAAGGCAGTCAAAATCAATGATAAAATGGCATACTACGAAGGTAGCCAGTTTTTACAATCGATATGACTTTGAAAAAAACGTCTTTCTTCAACAAAAAAGCAATTTAAGGTCAGAAGGCGAGCAGATTTCCCTAAATAGTGGCTAATTAAAAACTTTATTTCAACTGTGAGGTGTTTATTCATAATAAATCGTATCCGAAAATATATTAATGCTGCCTATACTGCATAAAATATGTTCCACATCTATTTTAATATTTTATGACAACTATGTGACTTCTTCCTCAAACTGCAGGTTAAAACGTACTCTTTCTTAAACAGGATGTACACAGAGCGCAGTTTTTAGACCTTAAATTCGAGTGTAACAGTCACTAGGTTAGTGAATGGTTCGAAAATTGAGCAAATTTTTTAAAACCGAAAGCTACCCTTTCTTTGAGTAAAAAATTTATAGAAGATGTAATTTGCTATAAAACAAGAAAAAATATAAGAGTACCACTCTTTTGCATTTGTCGATATGTTGCGTGATCTTTTGCGATTACTGTATATATAGTAT
The DNA here is from genome assembly GCA_036362985.1 of Ligula intestinalis. Taxonomy (NCBI): domain Eukaryota; kingdom Metazoa; phylum Platyhelminthes; class Cestoda; order Diphyllobothriidea; family Diphyllobothriidae; genus Ligula; species Ligula intestinalis. The sequence continues at coordinate 23,113,450 of JAYGXS010000009.1, read as the reverse complement.
ATACAAAGAAACCTAGATACAACGGAACAGTAGAAATAATAACGACGTTTTTCATTAATTTAACGTCTAGTTCAATGAACATGCTGTCCCTACATGCGGAAAAAATAACTTTGATTTTATTACTGGTGGCAAATCCTCCCTTACCCATATCATATCAGCTTTACTACTCATGCCCGAAACCGACGGTAAGGGCACTCACTGGTCAGTTTATTGAAAAGGCTTATTACATTGCACCCGGAGTTCAGTCTATTGCTCTCGTAGGTGTGTGTGTGTGTTAGTTCGACCATCGCAAGCGAAGATGTCTACAATTTGCCCGAGAGCAGAGACGGTGACTACAGCCAGGTATAGTGAAAGTAGAGTGGCCGCCATATCTTCCCCTCTCGAAACCTCCGCCCCGTGTGAGAACGGTGACAAGACAAAGTCGAGATGACCGTGCAGGGGATATGCCGCTTTCTGCAGATGCAGCCAGAAACACCACCTAAGTTATATTTTAGTGACAGTAGACTTTAGCGGGTACTATTGCACTGTCTACCCTCACTCACCTTTAGTAGGTTTCTAGCCAGCCAGGACTGGTACCGCTACCACCAATACTGTTGCTTCTAATACTACTTACTAGGGTGATGCTGAGTGATAGTATTTGCTGATATTGTTACTGATTGTTTAATAAGTCAGAAAAGACGCTGATTAAAGTCCGCACTGGGCTCATATCCCCTCAATCTCGACAAGAAGTGTAATAGAATTGGTGCTGGGACTGACGCCCCCCTTCGTCAGAGGTAACGCTGATTAAGCCAACGCTAGGACTCACATTCCCTTGGTCTCATCAAGGAGCGTGAGTCTGGGTTTAAAATACTTCGCATATTTCCTGTGCATAGCAGTGCTTGCTTTAGCTTCCGCACTCTCAATTCTATCCATTGAGTTATGCACTTTTCTACTAGGTAGGGACTAAAAGAGCTGCTTCTATAGGTACGCGCCCATGCTAATCGTGCTAGATTCTAGTAATCATGCTTACTAAGACCAGTAGATAGTATGCTTTAAATACTGACTGTGTGTGCTTTTTAAGAAGTCGCACCCAGAATGCGCTCCCAATCTGTGTGAGGTTATAGTGATTAGTATTTAGATAATAATAGAGCGTTTGTAAAGCAATGCACCAATTCTACTATGCCCTTATGCCAAGCATTTTGCCGTCTATAGAATGCATTTAGGCCTGTTACAGTATCTATCTGTAGTAGTAGACAATACAGTACGACCTAAGTAACTAGTAAGTAGCCGCAAGGCAATACAGGGAAGGAAAAGAGATTAACTTTGGTTTTATCATTGGACCCATAAAACCTAACTCTGGGGTTTCGAGTTACTTTAGTGAGGCCTGTAAGTTATATTTACGCACAACTTCACTTCTTATACTCGTGGCCAGCGGACGTGCGCACCGACCTAGCATTCCGTCCGGCCGCTTCAACATGGACACACACAGACACAGGCGTGCGTATACTCGCATATGTCTCATAGAGTGCAACGCTAGTGCACTGGCAGTTTATGGGACAGGCTATTAAGGTTAACCCTAACGGCTTCGACCTTCCAAGCCCGGTTCCTTAAGAGAGAAGAGAAGTCTTTGGAAAGCCAGATTGTTAGGAATAGTATATTGTATACAGAATAAATGGGAGGAGAGAAAGTGGGAAATTGACTACCAGATGTCCGCACAATCACAAGCCAGCGGACGGCGTCTGAAGTGAGGTCTGCTCGGCAGTCTTCAAATGAGGTCCTGTGTGAGTCAGTCTGCAATTGGCTGTTACAAATACCGAAAACAGCCAGTCTTCAGGAAGTGCTCTTCGACTTGATTTAGTCACGACAGGCGTTAACAAGTGCATTTCGTGCTGAGCTCCTCACTACCAAGGCTCCCCTCCTAGACCGGAGTTCGTTGATGAAAGAAATCGAACGAAGGAAAGATGGTGAAAGATAGGGAAGGAGGTACATCCCAACGGTAGGGCTTGAACAACTGGTGTTCTTGTAGCTGGCTTATAGGAGCCAAGGTAAAAGAACGGTTGTGACTTACATGAGTTTCTGTGGCTGGCAGGCGTGAGTCTTGTCAATGCCGTCAGTGCCCTTTGGTGGGAGGAAAGGTCATCTCGACTACGTGAACCATTAGTCTGCGTGTTGGTAGGAGGAAAGATCTTGACTACGCGCGCATTGGCATGTTGGTAGGAGATGGCTAATCTCGACGACTTGTGAAGGGGGAGGGAATACCATTGGCAGTAGAAGTAGGATCGCAGATAAGAAAGCAGGTCTGTTTGCTGGCATTCATAGCGGGAAACTGTTCTGTGGGATGGGGAAAGAACCATTGTCTGGGGTCGACGGGCTGTGAGTAATTGAGAGTATCAATTTCGCTTTACGACAGGGTTTCGGTGATGAAATTCTCCATTTCGCGGTCACGTAAGACGACACAGGAAAAATTTCAGTAAAATCGAGGGACATTGGATGTTGATTGAGCTCGACCGCATCAGAAAATGAGCGTTCATCTCATTTCATGGGTCACCAGTTATAGAGGTGTGTTAAGACTATGCAGGTTTAACCCTAACAGCTGAAATCCTCCAGGCTTGGTTCCTTAGGAGAAGGGAGAAGTAATGGGAAGGCCAGAGCAGTAAGAAGAATATATTCCTTACAGAATAACTACCAAACGACCGCACAACCGCAAGCCAGCGGACAGCATCTGAAGTGAAGTCTGCTCGGCAGTCGTCAAATGAGGTCCTGTATGAGTCAGTCTGTGATTGGCTGCTACAGAGACAGAAACAGCGAGCCTTCAGAAAATGCACTTCGACTTGAGCTAGTCATGACAGGCGTTCAAAAGTGCACTTTGTGTTGAGCTAGTCAGTACAGTTCAGCCTATTGCTCTCGTAGGCAGTCGCAAGGGAATACCGGCAAGGATAAGGGAGCCTAGAATGACTATTTCTGGCATTTAAGCTGTAATCAGTCATTTTTATCCAACCTCGATCACAAGTGACAGAACTGTGCTGACTACCTAAACTTAATGTTCTTTAACGATTTTAGTTCATTTTCGTGTTTGAACATTTTTACTTTTATTGAGTCGAACTTACTCCTGCTTGAGAAGTGCGGTTGGCTTGCTTTCGATTATAAAGGCCATTCCAATTTTATTCAATAGTATTATTTATTTACTCTTTCAGTGAGATATAATGAGGTTGATCCTCTTGCTGTCATTTTTCGTTAGATCAAAGGGTTTACAGCTCAGTGGCTCGATAATCTGGATTCGAATCCCTGGTCCTTAAAATCTGCGGTTAAAGCTACAGATTGAGTCCCAAGACAGCACAAAAAATCGAGTCATGTAACGCGAATGGTAAATGCCCCCCTCCACTATGATTACAAATGCGATGTCGAAAGCACACTTAATTAGAATGTTTGGACTGAAAATCTCGGGCTGCAGGAAGTACGCAATTTTTTTACTAAGATAATCACGTTGGACAACCTCTCCCCTCTAGGCTTTTATACAAAAAGTCGAGTTCAAAGTAAACTATCGATAACTTTTTTTGATTATGGATGATTTCCACGTGATTTTCGAGTGTTATGGGTCAAAAAGGCTGTCTGTACCCATTCGGGTATGCAAGAGGGCGCTGGCGATCGCCATTGCGGCGCCATTGCGGCGCCGTGCGCGCGCCTTTTTGTTTAAAACGCCACTCTGCCTTGGAGTCATTCAACTTTATTCTGAAACCGCGGTGGCCGCGGTCACACCGACCTCACATTCTATCGCACGGCTTCGGATAATGTCAACACGGAAACAGACACACGAACACGCGTGTATAGCCGCATATGCCTCATAAAGTGCATCGCTGGCGCACAGGAACAGAAGGCCCTTTAACTAACCTATGAGCGCAGCCTACGTTAAAAATTGTCTACAGTAGCTTTCTTATCTGCTGACCGAAATTTTGAAACGCGCGCTTTCGATTCAAACAAGTTGCTTAGGCAGGGTTGTAATACTGATTACCGTACAGTCTTAACGCAAGATATTTTAGTCGTGTTCGGTTGCCGGCTTTTGAGCTAGTATCTTTCGCATCGCTTAAAAAGTTTTTTTCTGTAAAAATGGCAACCTATGTAGAATGCGTTTCTTTTCTCATTATTTTTCACTACTCTTATGAATTGAAATACGTTTGATAGGAAAAATGCATGAAAATATTCTTTCTTGTACTCGTTTGGTAGCAAATTACGCCTTTTATATTTGAATATACGGTATATTTCGGTTTTAAAAAAAGTGGGCTGAGTCTATCCGGAAGACCTAAGGAGAAAGTGGAAGACTCCCGGGGTTCTGCTGGATGTCTTTCGATTCGTTTCAGTGGACTGAACTTGACTGGAATTGCGTGATTCAGGAACCAGGCGTACTTTAAAGGAGAACGCTCGTTAAGAACTTGCCAGCTGTGCATTAAAGCTTCCTCTGGCTTTGCTATAAAAAAAACTCCGCGAAGATCACACATCACCTCAGAAGTAAAGGAACCTCCCCGGGCTCTTGGAAATTACAATACTTCAGACACAAGACAAGGCTGCATAAAAATGCACGTCTCCTC
>JAYGXS010000009.1:23057465-23093888 GCA_036362985.1 Ligula intestinalis | reverse complement strand
AACAACTGGTCCATAATCTGTCCTCCAAAGAACTGAACCCAGAACAGTTCAGAGTGCTTCAACACGGTGCCGGTTTCAACACCTCGGGTTGCCTTCGAGTTGCTTATACTTACCTTTCTGCTTATTTTTTTAACTAACACGCGTGTATTTCGTTTGGTTTTTAAGATAATAATGCCAACTTATTTACTTCTTTGATACGCTCTATTTTGTTTCCCTTCCCTTGATATGCCCACCGCCTGGATATCACCGCCGGTCCGCTATTACACCATACCGTTGTTTGTTAACGTGGCGATATCCACAAAGCGCCGGATTCTCAGTTCATCCAGTCCGTACGCATTCGTACGGTTCAGAAGGGAAGGGCTTGGAAATTAAAGTGGATCTCTGCGGGATTCTGCGCACATGCGCAGGCCCCCGGGGGAAAGCTCTGCCTTTTGTACAACAGACTGACAGTCATAGCGGGTGTTGTTGGGCTGGGGGGGGAGAGGCTTCAGAAGGTGGACGAGCGGGGGTGGCGGGGGAGGAGCCCTTAGTGTGCTTAAGGGGTGAGGGCTTGGAACTACGGGATTCCAGGGGCTCTCATGTGTGTGTTGGTGATGGATGATCTGTGCGTGCAGTTGTACTTCACATATATATATATATAGATTTGGGATATAACCAGAATGCGGCGGCGGCAGCAGCATTAGGAGAGGGGTTGGGGTCCGTGTAGAGTAAGGAAAATTTCGACATGTGTGGGTGGTGCGGATATTGGGCCTTGCTGGCTACTTATTTTTTAGCGTTATTTCACATTTTAGTGGTGAGACGGAGAGAAAGAGGGGACGGGGCGGCGGAAAGGCAACCATCCCCGGATGCAGGAGGGCGCGGGGTGGTGGTGGTGGTGGGGGGAGGAGAGGAGGCAGGAATGGGAGACGGATTTACACGAATTCTGATTTGTTCAAGCGGCAGATAGAGGCAAATCGGTTTGGCGCATTGCAATCTTGTTTCGGAGGGCCGGACACCACTGAGCTTTTTCATCTGCCCAATCACACACGCACGCACACACACGGTGCATGCGTCAGAGGGGATGGTTACGGCATGGCTTTAGGAAACTGCTCCAAAAGTGGGTACTTCGGGGGGCGGGCACGGGAGTGGGGGGTGTAGGAGCATGAGCCTGTCAACAAGACAACAGTTGAGTTAGGGAGGCGGGGTGATGGGAGCGTTTGATTGATCACGTTTGCTTGTTCATTGTTAGTTACTGTCATCGGCCTTATCCTCGGAGTGGATGAGATTGAAATACCAATTGCGATTGTACTCCAAGAGCTCAAGAATACCCTGCGCCGCAGGATGTACCAGATCCGACCAGGTCTCCCACAGGGGATGCGAAATAAAATCGATGAAGCTCACCTAGAGGAGAGAAAAGGCAAGTAGGCGTTGCTGGTCAAGTATTGCTTGATGTGGTAATACTGCTAAATCAGGTCTTGCATTTTACTGAATAATACAGCAGGTCGTCAGACTCTGATAAACAAAAAATAAAGAAGAAGCGACTATTTTTGTTTTTGGAATACGGTTGGCTAGAGGAGGCATGAAACAACTGCGGCCTTTCTTCGCCTCATTTATACCGGTTTATCCTATATATACTGCAAATTCCAGTGGATGAATAATCCATTTCTGCTGTCGTCTCTGATGATGGCTCCGCAAAGGAATCTAAAACTTTAAACGAAGGAGGCTCTTGTCCCAGCTATTGCATCTGCTTCCTCCCAATAGTTGTTACTATTTGCCTAGTAGATTCCAGGCTTGACAAACGGTTGTCTGCTGATAATTCCGCCGCACGAATTGAGGGCGATTTGTTCTGGCCACTGAAAGAATCGGTCGGGCTTATGTCCATATCAGTATATAATAGCAGTCCGGTATGTTCCACAGGGAAAATCCAGACGACAAGACGGCACTTCATAGGCAAATCGAAAGCAGATAAGAAGTAGAAGATGCGATTGCTGTGACAAGAACTTTATTCGCCTGAAGTTTTGGATTCCTTCTTGAACCTATCATCAGAGACAGTAGCCATAGTAGAGACAGGTAGTTTGTAACCAGAGAGTTATAGTATTTAGCGGATGCAGTCACGATACTGCTGCACACTTAGGACAGCGAGCAGCTCGTCCTTTGTAGGAAGATGGTTGCCTGCTTCCGCGCCAATTGTTCGATAGGCGGCGTGCACGTCGTGACCTGATGAAATTTCATCCTCCCTGCTGGATATTAGCGTGATGACCACTCTCTGTAAGCTGGCTCAGCGGCACTGACTTTGGAGGCTTTGTTCGCCCGAGTGGTGCATTGCTCTGGCCAAACGAAGCCTCAGCACCAACTATGGGTTAGACACGTCATGGCACTTGTTTATGGACTGGAGGCTCGTAAACCGTGGCTCATACGACTGTCGCCTCTTGCGAGAAATTCGGCCACATCGAATTTGAAAGTGTGGCCGGGTTTCGTCGAATGAGAATCGGCGTCCTTTTTTCCGACTGCTGCCGATGTTCGGCAGTGTCATTGAGCCAAAATCCAGCACGGGTGATGAGTGATCAGGAGTTCACGACCAGCACGCTGGTCACCGAGGCATTAGCACAGCCGCGGCATGTGTAAACGATCAAGGGTGAACCGTTTATTGTCATTAGTGTGCAGTCGTATAGCAACGATAGCACTGGGTAGTAGGCTCCGCCGCGGTAAACGTTCCCGCAGGCATTAGGGATGGCATGGGACAGTGACACTGGAGCTATGTTAGGATTGCCGCGTTCAGGGGAAGCAGACCAACCTGGGGTTGGATTTCAACAGCGAGATGGTCGTATTTAATTCTAGCTAGTGGGGTTTACTACAAGCCAACTGAGGGCGTAAAAGTAGGCTGCAAGAATGACAATGGGAGAAAATAATTTGCTAGAACAATACCACTAAGACGCAAGTTTCGGTAAGCGTTTATTTTTTGAGTCACCATGGCACCAAAAACCACCGAAATCTTTAATATGTGACCGGTTTAAAGGGTAATTAATGTTCATTTCTAATATATTATTTATTAATTAATATTACTGAATTTTTTTAATTTACCTGACCTAATTGTAAAAAATTCGTGGCTTTGATTCGAACTCACATAACCGGCATCTGGCGATTTATAGATGCCTGCATTCTTCCCCCTCCTTCTCTTCTGCTCTCCATTTATCCTTCTAGCCTGAATTAAAAAGAATTGGTAATTTTGAAACCTATCCTCTGAATGCTCTCTTCAGCCGCCGGCGTTCCTTATGTCTTTTTACCTGATGTTACAATACAGCGGCACTTTAAAACGGTCAAGTAATTTGCTGATCTCGCTTTTATTTAGGTCACTCATCCTCTCCACTTTAAACAAGTGGCTGCAAAGTCTTCCCGTCCTATGCGCCAAAGCTTTCGTCATATGTACATCGGCATATCAGCACTCTTTACTCCCATTCCTAGCAAGCCACCTCGCATGTGAGGAAACAGAAATTCAGTAGCTGAAAGCTGACCTGTCCCCATAATAGATGTGGCTATCATGTAAACTTTTAGACTATGACCTTTTGCCTTACCTTATCCTTTGCTCTCCGTGAATGGAGTCATTTCTGACTAAAAATTTTGGGTACCTACCTTCAACATAAGGCATTTCTTCCTCAAACTCTCTTACAACTTAATTTTTTAATGTATTTTTTATTATTTTTATTCATTTTTGAAATATCGCATGCCATTTTTTCGTTGCTACATATGAGCTTTTTATAATCAGTTATCCACTAAAACCTTCTTTTATTTGATATATTTTTTTATTTTCTCTCATGCGCCCTCCATATTGTCCCCATCTGCATAACCCTATGACCACTTGTCCCGTATAACCGAATTCTGTAGGTTTGGTTTCAATGGTGATCCATATGATAGATTGTTACCTAAATTTCGAAAAATGGATCAATCACCACAGTGACTGCCGTACAAAAATACAACTAAACCATGCGATTGGATTTTTTCCTTTCTTACAATTGGATTTCAAATACATTCAAAATATATGTCGCATTAGATGTGAACAGACCGCAGATAGGAATGAGGACAGTAAAAAAGACAGACGTCTTAATTCAGAAAGAAGATCAAAGCAGGCCGGAGCGAAACAAGGAGAGAAAGAAGACTTATACCCACCTGGGACTTCTCCACAGTAGCAGTTTGTCGGTCGCACATGGGACTAATGTCCAGTCCCGCGGCCCTTTCACGGTCACCTTGAAGGAAAAATTCCTCCATCAGGCGATTCATCCACCGGGTGTAGAGATCGAGAGGTTTGGCTGTATTGCTGAGGTCTGCACAGTGTACCATGTTTTGCAGAATCTGCAAGAGGGAATAGCAGGCACATTTTAACGGGGTTTTCCTCAACTTCAAGCACATGAACGGCTGTCAGTTCCTCTTGCAAAACGGGGTTCCCCACTAAATGGGTAATTTCGTAAAATTTTACTAAAGGTAAATGAAGAGGGAGGTTGCGTGACACTGGTCCAATTCGAGTTTCCTACTACCCTTGAGTTTCAGCGAAACGACCTAGCGGAAACCACGCACGTCTTCACTGACCGGGCATTTTGCGCCACGAGCGAGTGCTGTTCGCGTGTGGTAAGGAAGAAGCAACTTCCAATAGAACACTCAGCCAAGGCTCCTTCTTTGGTCTGAGACGGCGTTGTGCCATTTCAGAAGACGATGGTTCTTTAATCTCACCTGACGACGGTCACCAGTGCATCACTTGTGACTAAAAAAGGCAATCGTTTGCCTTCGCTCTTCCTGCATCCACCCTGTTCACATACGGTTAGGCAGTGTCGGACGCAGGTGCAGGGCCAAAACAAAACGCTAAGTTCGCGCATGACCTGCCACCGAAGTCTGCAGGTAGTGGAGGGTAAGTTGGAGGAGGTTAACAGTTGGACGAGTGCATGACCATCACTCGTGAAGGCGGCGTTTGGAGTGTGACAGTGCGGTAGTCGTCACACTCCAGTGCGGTAGTCGTCACAACATTGTCTCCAGTATACATTGTCTCCCGTATCGATGCAGCTCGCTGTATTTTCTCAACCCTTCGAAAGCGCCTATGGATCCGACGTGACATCTCCATCGCCACGAAGATTCGTGTATACCGTGCATCCATCCAGTCAGTCCGCCTCTATGGATGTGAATGCTGGGCTGTGCGCGCTGAAGATGAGCGAAGACTGGAGGTCTTTGACCACCATTGCTTGACGACGATCCTGCGAGGTAAGTATAGTGACTTAATCTCAAATGAGAAAGTCCGCATCCACTGCGATCGTATCACGAGGATATCTCAGTCCATTCAAGAAATGCGACTGAGGTGGTTTGGACACGTTCTCCGTCGTCCGCCCCACGAGCTCACCTATGCTGCCCTCGACCCGGCACCGCAGCCCACCTGGAAACGTCGAAGAGGAAAGCAACTGAAGACCTGGCTAGACACCGTCCGTCAAGACATGGAAGTAGTTCTTGGACCTTCTATCTTCGGCCTCCGTCGCTGGAGAAGAGACTGGGTGGAGCTTTAGAGATCCGCTGCCGCCAATCGCCATGCATGGAGAGGTACCGTTCGTGACACCATTGAGGCCGGCTAGATCAGGCATGATCACAGTCGTAACAAGTACAAGTACAAGTAGTCGTCACAAAGAGGGCCTGCGTAAGTCAGCCTTGAAGGTGATTGGCCAGACTGAACGGAGGTACGCGGACAATGGTGCATGCATACGTGGTAGCAGCTGCTAGATGTAAGAGTTTGAGCGTTGGGTCTCAACTGCAAGGACTCTCAACTGGACGCTTCCGCGTTCTGGTCCTCATAACATAAGTGCCATCAGAGTAATGCCACTTTGACTAGCTACAGATCGTTTATGCACCTTTTCCTTCCGCAAGACATACGACTAGGAACGCTCGTCTCAGCGGTCTCGTACAAACTTTCAGGATGGCTACTTAATCTCTTGTCTTCACCCATGTCTCAACAGTCAGAACCAATCCTAACTGCAAGCACAGTTCTAACTTTCCTGGAATTTACAGCTCAAAGCAACCTTCGTTACGGGGCCGTTCCCGATCGTCTGTTATGCGTGGGAGGAGGCCCACACAATAAGATTTTCCACCCTTACCTCTCTGCTTCTATTTACGTGGCACAGTACTTGATATGGTTTGAGGCGCATCGCTAACGGCAGTACGGCAGTAGTTAAGGCCAGAAATGGTCCAGTTAGCGCAGCAACCTATGTAAGTATCCTCCGATCTGAACCGGCAAGACAACGAGTACGTGGCTCAATGGTTATAGTCTTCGGTTTCTGATCAAAAGGCTGCGCGCTGGAACCTCGGGTGGGACATCACTTGGCATTAAGGATGACTAGCTGATGACGGCTAATGAGCCAGAAACTGCCATTTCAGCCTGCCTTTGTCGGTAATGCTATCTGCCTAGCCTACAAGCCGCTGTGTGCGGTTGCTGGCGGGGCTCGAGAATGAGCCCCAAGGCAGAGAGCGGGACGCGTAAGTTGTGTCGGCGATCGGTGAACGCTAATCAACGAACCTTGCCTCTCGGTTTTGTGACCATTCGAATATGCACCTGCACTTGATTCGAAGTCATTCTTGTCTGTGCAAACCGGACATGCCAACGGGTAGGCCAGCTGACGAGTGTTTTTAAAGTTGCACAGGAAACGGCGTTATCACGATGGTGGCAGAACCGCGCTGGCAGAACCGAACAGCCCTGGGCGTGTCGCAGCCAAGAGATAAATAAACAGGCAGTTGTACCAAATCACACATGCACACACATGCACACACAGCCACAGCCACACACACACAAACACACACACACACGCACAAACACACACACACACACACTGGGACCGCTTTTCGTCAGTGACCGCGGAAAAAAACCGCTCCTGCCGTTGTTGTTGCACTCTTACATATGACGGCTGCTGGCTTTTTTTTATCTTCAGAATGCCAGCTTAGCCAGACCACATTTGAGGGTTTCCGCAACATTGTGCGATAAACGACGCAGCGCAACGCAGCGCGGCGTGGTGGGGCATACAGAGGTACGTTCTGTCCTCCCCCTTTTTATCCGGTGACCAGCGTCACAAATCACGCAGATCCGACTGTCGCGGTGTTTAATCAGACCAGAAAGACAGGGGGCACCTTGGCGACCAAAATTCGTTATTATCGGCCACATTCTGCAGGACACGAAGGTGAAGGCAGCAGGCTAATAGGCAGAATTGAAGGTTGTGCGGAGAGTGACAGGCGCATCCTTCCTTCAGTAAAGCCTACATATTTTTCTACAGTCGTACACTAGACTCCCTATCTCATAAACTGTCGAGCCGAATTCTCAGTGGTGCTTTCGTTTCGAACAAATTGCTGGGTGTTTGGATATTAGGCGGACTAAATGCTAGCAACATTTGGAGGCTTTGCTGAGGCGTCGAGCCTAGCCAAGTGTCTTTGTTTGTTAGCTCTGACCGAACACAGGCAATGACTAGCCACGCGAGATGACCTTAACCTCTGTAAAGAACCTGGATGCACACAAAAGTTTCTGAGTATGAGATTTTTTGCAAAAGTGAAATGTTTACTCATAATACATCGCACCCGTCAATTTAGGAATGTTGCTCATAAAGCATAGAAAACGATCTGCTGCCATTGTAGGATTTTCTGAGCACTATATAAACTCGGCTCTATCCTTTAGGCAGAATTTATATAGCGCATAGTTTGGAAACCTTGAATTCAAGGATAAGTTTCAAATCTATTCAGCGATTAAGAAAAAAATTGTAAAACCAAAAGCTGCCCTTCCTTAAGGTATAAAATGTGCCGAAGACAACAATATAATTGCTGCCAAGGAAGAATTTTTTGCTGGATGGTTTCTACAAAATATATTTGAATTTATAAGGACATTAAAATCCAATGAGAATAATTCACACCGCTTAAGTAGCCATTGTTTAAAGAATATGCCTTTTGCAACCAGTAGGACAGGTGCGCATTCAAAAGCCGGAACCCTGACGAGAACATTTCATGAGCTCGGGATTTAATTTGTTTCACGTAAATATACATACACTTCATTTCACATTAACTGCCTAAAGGCGCTAAATCAGATAGAAAGTGATAGGACAAGCTTTGTATTTCTGTTGGCGTTTTGGAGAGCTTGCTCAGCTCTCAGATCAGATAATGATCAGAATTTTAACTGAAAAGTCGAACTGTTCGCTCTTGGACTAATCCTTTTTTCTCTTTTACTAGCTCGGCCTTTTGACGGATGTTTTCGGGGCTTTTTGGCGGCCGATGGCGTTCAGTATGATAGCTGCAATTGTTTGCGCTTCGATAGGTTTTGCCACGGGAGCGTGTTCGTTCGCATTTATCAAGGTCGGTATAACCATATTATAATGCAGGTCTTTATCAGCCACTGAGAGATCTAGATGCCTCTTGAAAGACACTAATATTGAATATCATGCCTAAAAAGTGAATTGTTTTGCTTTTGAGGAGCAGATAGTCGCCCCTTTAATGCTAAATTTATGGCAAAATTCTCCTATGGGGATTGCAATCTACGAGTTCCGGTCAGTCCGACCGCCACCCTCCCCTAAGCTGCTAATTTGTGTTCACGTAGGCACGTCCGTGCACTTTTCGTTCCGTTTTCCCGACATATTTGCTGTCCTCATTATTGCAACAGAGTTTGCAGAAAATTTTCCCAGCGTGAGTTATCGTTGCCACACCCCTCAGTCACGCTTCTTCAAATCCATGCAAGGCTTGAAAGACCAACAGTCTGTCTTGCCCTCAGATGTGAGGAAAATTTCCAAAGACCAGAAACAGACACAGAAAACAAATGATGAACTGAGGAAAGCATTCCTCGAGCTCCCGTCATTCTCGGCTTAACAGAGAACAATAAAAAGCTGGGAAGGCTACTCACCTGCATTCGATCTTCGTAATTATCCAAATTAAGTATGCCTGACCCGGCAACCTTTTTGGTTTCCACCATCGTTTTCAGGTCGGCCAGTAGGCTCATGTGTTTTGACATGTCTGTCGATAGCACCTACAAAAAAGGGTTGAGAAATGAAATTATATTATTAGCCCGTGAAGGTCATTTGAAAATAGTCATAAGTCTGTACAAACAAAAGACTAGCCATGCGCTACTTAGGGCATCCCGTGGCCGGCACTGACGCCAGTTGGCGATCGCGTATCGCCCCCACCCCCTAGTGACAGTCGTTCACTTCGTGCAAATGACAGTTATTATCATAAACCGATGCCAACGGGCCCGCCCCCTGAATACCCGACTAGAACCAACCCCTCCTATATGGCATGCGCTGCCATACCTCAAAGGTGTGCCTGAAGCAACCAAGCGCATTGCTGCTGGACTAGGCGTCGAAATTGCGCACCATCTAAAGTCTACCATGCGCAGCCGGATCATGAGAATAAAGGACCGATGAAGTCCCAGTGGGAAGTCGGGCGTAGTGTATCGCATACCGTGTCTAAACTGTCCCCGAATTTATACCGGGCAGAGAGAACGCGCATACACAAACGTATGCTAGCTGTTAGACGGGATGAGGCACTGTCACAAGTGGCGACCCACACCTACGAGACGGGCCAGGAATTTAACTTCGCAGCTGCAAAGATAGTTGTACACGCTGGCAGCAAGACAGGACGCGTGCTATTTGAAACCTGCGCCTCGGATGACAACTCAATCAACCGGTGCACTGAGCTGGTGCCCGCCTACATCGCTCTCCGCAGGCATATACGCACGGCCGAAACTGGGGATTAATGAGTCCCCCCACCTCCTCCCTCCCCTCCACGTCCTTCCTCCCCCTATGACAGTTGATTGGTTGCTGCCCCCTATAACTGTTGCTCGCTTTGTGTTGATGGTTTATCGCTGACGATGGAGTCCCGCGAGAGCCCGAAAGCTCAGAAGAATAAAATGACGATTCTGGTGATCGAAACACCTTCTTCTATATAAATACCTGAAATGCAAACCTTTGCCTCTATTCGTGAGTAATTATCACTCCAGATACCTGTTTAATGACCCATCCTTATTCCCTCCCCAACCTCCACCCCCATTGTAAGGATCTTGTTCTGCAAATGGCGTGAAAACTATGAATTGTAATCAAAGAATACTTAGTAACCCTCTCCAACTGTACGATTTCTATTATCTCTGCAATTGTACCAGTCTGATGATGAATGCTGGAAACGCATGTTTGCCGGATAAGATATGCAAATACCTTTTTGTCAATGCCCGAAGATTTTTTAACACAAAAATATTACATAAAGTTTATAATTGAACTAAGGCATGCGATTATCAGACTTCTATTGTGGAGGTTCTTTATGCTAGAGATATAAATATGGCCGACATGGCTATCTTCATAAAAACTCACATTCAAAAATTCACTTTCTTGGTAAACAATTTCAAGAAATTTCTTATTCTTAAGGTCTTGATATTAACGTATATATTTATGGATTAAAGCACTCAAAATTGTGGAAAATTTGCCGGAAATTAAAGGACGATTTGAAAATAATTGTAATCCAATATCTAAAATATGTATGAAGAAATTTGACGAAAGAAAACTTCCAGTTATGTAAAGAAAATGAGATGGTTAAGATTTCACCGGATGAGCATCTTTAAATTTGTTGGTCTAATTTAAAGGTCTTTTTTTCACGACTGCTGAACTTGGGTATTCTCTAGAAAATTTGATTTAAAAAAAAAACAATCACTATTTTGAAAAGTTCACTTAAGTTACAAATTCATCCAAGTTTGTTTGTCATTGCTTCAAAGTATTTGTACATTTATTAGTGACGGGTTGTGAGTACTAATCAGTCTTTCGAAAATTTCTGGCATTTTGCGAGTCTTTCAGCCTGCAGTGTTCAACGCCTCGACGCCTGAAGGCTGTCTGTCTTCCCTGCAACTGGTCTCAGGCAGCCGGGCTCTACATGCTGAGCAAATAAAACACAGATCTTTACGTGCTCTCAAGAGGCCACAATCACTTAATTAAAATTCACTTGCGACTGTCCCCTACAAGCTGACTTCACAAGCCTTCTCCCTCTGGGGCATGACCTATCACTGGCCGCCCAGGCCTCGATCAATGCGTCTGAAGGCAGTAGTTCTGTGTCCTGACTGGCAACAGCATTCTGTTTTGTGCTGCCTGTTTTCTGACGCTGACCGGGGCTATTAGCCTCTGTGCCATTTGAGGATAAACTTATACCCAAACTGCTACGTAAGGACTGGACAGGAGAGTGGATAATACGCCTGATATGGCAGAAAGTGCTAGCCGTTTCTGGCATATTAGTACTCAGCTGCCAGCCATACACAATCCCTGGGGCTCTAATCTGCTACCTGTTGTTTATTAGTCCAACGCCTTGAGTACTGGTTCAGGGGTCGTCATTCAATAGGTTTGTGATCAGGTAGATGCGCAGTGGTAGTGGGGTGCTCACCAATCACCCTGTGGTTCAAGTTCAAGCCCTGCCAACAGCCACACAACGGCTAATAGTATCGCAGTGGTCCAAATCTGACTGCTAAGCTCAACCTCTCGCCTATTGCGACTGCTTGCCCATGTACCCCGTGCACGCCGATTCAGTCTGACCAATCATCTTCCTAAGGAGGACTCATACATGACCTCATTGGAGGCATTGTGATGACTCCCGCGTTATCACACTTTGGACGCGCCGTCATTCAGCTGCCAACTTCCACCAATCTATTCTTTACAACTTCTGTACAGGCCACTGTAAGAGTCTTCTTAAGTTACTGCGATGGTATAAGCAGAATTATCCTACGGCCAACAATATGAGTCTGCAATAGCCAGTTTTGGCTTACTATCCTTTATCGGCCAGTCATACGCAGCCCCAAGCTAAATCCCACTATCTGTTAGTCCAATGATCTGACTATTCCCATTTGCGCCGATATTTACCGGTGATCTTGTTTTTGGGACCAAATGCATCAGCTGCATGAGGAAGTGGAACAAGAGGCGTCCGGGTAAACTTGATAAACCTAATCCAGATGAAGTGGGAGGATAGAGGAAACACAGAGCAAACACGGTTTTTACCATGTCAATAACCATACGTCGGAAGGTAAGGCGTTGTTTGCGCGTGAAGTTAACCAAAAGGTCGCAGCCAGGGTAGGTGAGGAGGTTGAAGGCTACCGCCAGGTGGTAGTTCTCCAGGACGGAGGAATCGTTGTAGAGGATGGCCAGCGCATCATCTAAACACAAAATCGCCAGTATTCGAGTGGGAGCGGACCAAAGGGGGAAGGACAGGGCAACAATTCCTCATTTGCAAAATCACATAGTTTACTATGCATTTCTACCTACTTAGTTCATTGGAATACGCCTATTTTTAAAAATTATTCAGCTTTCACCAATCCATTCCACTACCCACACTGAAATTTTTATCGTCCTGTATTTAATTTCGGTTTTATTAGTTGAGTGTTTTCCTGGCAGTTACGGCCAGCTGGTCGATTGACGGCGGTCAGGAGAATTAACTGGGCTGCGCTACGTCAAATCCCCCCTCCCTTTCCGTCGTACCTGCAGTGCATTCTGCAATCTGTTTGCGCGTAGTTCGCACACACGCTCACCCACTATCACAGGGGTTATGCCAAGGACCGAGCAAGCGACAGTCCTTGTATCGATCGTTTCTCACAATCGGAATCGCGGCCGCCTGTTGGCGGGGATAAGCTTGAGGTTCTGACTGGTTCAACTGCTTAGGAGTTGACTGGCCTAAGCGGTTCTGAGACGACGACAGGCTAGCAGTGTAGACTTTCTGTTTCCTATTGGTTGTAGTTGTCAGTTTAATTATCCCGCGCCAAACATTGGGTTATTTAAATAATCATACCTAGCATTGATTTTACATTTATACGCTCTAGTTTTTGTTCCCTCTGATTCGACTCACCTCTTTTCCCACTGGTCTCGTATTACACAAACGTGACGTTTTATGCTACTGTGCGTAACTTAAAAAGAATCTTTGCCAAAAAAACAGTCGTTATTTTTAGAGTGGCGGTGATGGTTATGGCGAACTTACTCGTGTTAACAAGGTACTGGTTTGTGACTCCTGGGTGATTCACGTCATGCACTGCACAGGCGAAGAGCACAGCGAGGAGCTCCGCGTCAGTGAAAACGGACTAAAAGAAGTAAGAAATGTGACAGGGGGATTAAAACTGCCACAAACTGCATGTAGAATCAATTAAAAACGTATTTGTCTTAGTTAATCAAGAAAATGTAGAAATTGAAACAAATATATCAAATTCTCGCAGCACGGCTATACTCAAACTGTACGCTGGTGACTAACGGCTACACTTGGTGAATATTATGCTCAAAATTCACTAACGGAGTATTTTTTAATGATTCTCTAGTTGTGCTGGTTTATACACTAAGTTCTTTGCCAAAAGTGGAGAATGAACGAGTTCTAGAAAGCAGTTCAGAAGAAGAGGATGCGATCACTGGAACAAGGGTTTTATTTGCCTGAAGTTTCGGATTCCGTCAGGAATCCTTAATTATAGGTGATGGTAACATAGTCACGGTCATGCACAGATGAGGTTAAAACATGCACAGGCTGCACTCAGTTCTTTGCATAAACAGGTTTTCTGTAAGTTTTGCAACAGATTTTCAAGTTTTTGGAATTTCCCGCTTTACGGAAAAAGGCCCTAATTCAAAGCATGAAGAATACCTTTGGATGCCAATACAAGCGAACTTGCGAGTCCCAGGAAGTAATTGAGAAGAAGACGACTCGATCGCTGGAACAATACTTTTATTCGTATGACGTTTCGATATCCGTCGAGGATTCATCATCAGAGACATAACCACAGCATAGTAGCAGAAACGGGTAATATATGTACAAGGGTTTGCAGTCATTGCTGCAAACATACAGAGACAATTGTAGTTAATTGCCTCATTGTGCGTGGATACTTTGTTGGAGAGCATGCGGGGTCTGACCTGTCGAACTTTCATCACGCGTGGTGGACTGGGGCTTGATGATTACTCGGCCAGCTGGCCCTGTGGTGTTTGCGCAGGCCTGTCCGTACCCCAGCGATCGAGTCGTCTTCTTCTCAATCACTTTGGATATTTCTTTTATGCTTTCAATTTGCGTAAAGTCGTGCATTGTTATTTCTAAGCTTTAGTTCATTTATACATGCTAGTTTTCGGGTGATAAGCT
This sequence comes from Ligula intestinalis, assembly GCA_036362985.1. Lineage (NCBI taxonomy): Eukaryota > Metazoa > Platyhelminthes > Cestoda > Diphyllobothriidea > Diphyllobothriidae > Ligula > Ligula intestinalis. The sequence continues at coordinate 23,079,797 of JAYGXS010000009.1, read as the reverse complement.
GTAAACTTCGACCCCCGTCATGCGGTAGATCACGTACTATACCCATGGCCTGAGAAATATGTAGCAGTTTAACTAGAGTAGATATAAAGGCACGTAAACCGATTGGAAGATTTTGAGAGCGTGGTTGTCCCAACCAACATTAAACCTAATTGACTGGACACAAAAGCCAGAACTCTACTCAGCGGAAGCAATCCAAAAGATGCCAGCGAACCAAACTTAATTCCTACCAAAGGCTAGCCGCTCCTTATCTTTTGTAAGCAACTTAATTTGCTTAGGAAAGAAGACAGTTCTATTTCACAGGTGCTAGACTACTGAAACCTACAAATGACATACGTTAGAAAGCTTTCGTCTTAGGATGAAGTTCGTCTCAGCATTTCACACAACCGGTAGTCCGTAATTTCGAAAAGAAAATAAAGTTGTTACTAAAGTGTTTCGAGAAGCATAAGAAGTTGCATCTTTTGCTTTCTCCTAACAATGTTAGCCCGAAAGAATGTGGTTATCTACGAGGTGGCAAGGTCGTGAAGGCAGACAGCATGCTAGGTTTTTGATGAGGAGGCAACACTTCTGACATAAATTATAATTATAGTTGTACTTGTGACCTTTTGAGCGGCTAACACTTTCCCGTCCTCAGGCTAAATGAACAGTGAGGGCTGGTATTGTCGCACTAGAGAGTCCGGGAGCAAAGATTAAACTGAACAGGCGTGAAGTACGGGGAGATGAGGGTGACACGAATCCTGCTGCAATAGGTGCTGCAAGTGAGAAAAGGCGTGAACGTTTAGATTGTAGGCCATGCATCCGGGGGATGCAGAATCAGTGTAGTTGCACTTGGCCAAGCACGGAAAGGCTGTTGCTGTTTTGCGCTGGGCGCAAGTTAGTGGACCAACAAACCAGCGTTATGCCAATCGAGAACCACGTACCTGTTGATGCTGCTCGGGTTTGAGTGCCAAGCTCTCGCTTGTCTCCTGTCGGCCATGGCGAGCACCTAGGTGCCAGCCCAATTGAAGCGGTGATCACACTCAAGGGAGTGCGCAAGTATGAGGGATGAAGGGTCCCGTTGGCGAACGGGATTCAAGTCTCAAGACGTCAGCCTGTGTGGCCAACCTAAACAGCTGGCGCACGGTATGCGGTAAATAACGTTACCTAGTTGTTCTACGGGTAGGAGGTCCTTTACTTGGCAAATGGTTGCGCGCAGTGAGGATGCGGACTTGTGGGCTACGGAGATGCCGAAACGACTTAGTTGTCGAGAGGTTCTTTCAGAGGTCCCATTCACGTAAGACAGAGAATAACATTTCCATGGCACCATATGGCCATTGGAAAGGAGACTTGACTCTGACGTCCGAGGCAGTTGGATTCGCACATCCCTTACCCCCCGCACCCCATGACTGTTCGATGAAACCTCTGTCCCCAAACCCGAAAATCCAAGTCCTTACTGTTCATTTAGTTTGAATGCGGGAAAGTTTTACCTGTTTAAAAGATCCACGAGTTCAACTCGATTTTTCGAAGCACTTCTTTATTCTTATCATATCACCTCGGAAGGCAAACGTTACTTTACTTATTCAATAAATAATTATTCTATAAAAAAGGACTACTCAAAAGTACACAATAGGTGTTAAAAAACAAGTCCGCTTTGCTTACGTCAAGGGCGGGCGCTTGTAGGAGGACGTGCGTCGACTGGACGACGTCAGCAGCATGGATCTTGTTGTGGTAGGGAGTGGTAGTACTGTAATGACATTCAACCGCCTGCAGACAACGAATGAGATTCCAGTGGGGAATTTGGAATTTGTTAATTAATCCACGTCGCTGGAACGCAAAAAGAAAGAACTGAAAAGAAATGAACGAACCGGTATGGCCAACATGCTGCAAAACAAATATATTAAATGCAATCTTAATCCAAGTCGAATTGGGAGAATATTAAGCACAGTAAGCTCTTTACACTCCCTACTGAACCAAAACGAGGCAGTAGTAAAAGATCAGGTGGGCATGATGAGGGGAGGGGGATGGATGTGATATTGAAAAGCAGATGCGATCTCTGGGGCAAGAACTTTATTTGCCTGATTCCGTCGCCGATCCAGCATCAAAGGTAATAGCAGAAAAGGATACTTAATACCGAGAAAGTTGTGGTTTTTCTAGAACCTACTTGCTATTCTACTGCGTACCCATGACCATTAACGGCTCCCACTATCGAGGATAGCTTCCTGCTAATTGAGCTAATTGCCTGATGACCGGCATGTGGGTCGTGACCAACTGAACTTTCGACGTGGGTGCAATGATTGCCCGGTCACCTGACTCCCTGCCGCTGGCTTTAGAATATGCGTTCGTCTGTGCGCTCTCCAACTCGTAAATAATCTTGGCCAAACTGACCTTCAGCGCCAAATAGGGTTGGACAGACCATTGCACTTTTTTATAGACTGTAAGCCCGTGAACCATGAAGTATGCAACTCGCGGCTCGCAGGATTGTCAACCCCCATGGGAAGTTTAGCCACATCGAATCTGAATGTGTGGCCGGATCTCACCGACTGATGCTCGACTTGAGAATTGGCTTTATTTCTGCGCACTGCGCACTCAGTGTGCTCGGCAATTCACGTCTTGAGAAGTCTTCCAGGGCCTCTGACGTATTTCATTTGCTTGCAGCTGCAGCAGATTCCACAGACGACTCCAGATGTTTCTTGTCATTGCAGCGGGTCCTTTTGTTGCATTACCTGACGCCTTATAGTTGCCGTCAACAGTCTGGCCCTCTAGCTCCAAGAGGCAGCCGACGGGGGCTCTGCGATGTTTGTGCATCCCTCGCCAAAATTTTGGCATGATGTTACTGGTTCCAAAGCTGATCAATATCCACATTTCATCCATAAAAATTGTCGTATGAATCAGAGATATGTGATCAAAATGCACAATTAGTTCAGCACATACTAGTTTTAAGATTGAAACCGACACAGTTCTATTCAAAGGTTGCTGATTTGCTCATTGACCGGTCCATGAAGACTTATTTGCGATAAAGAACACCAAAGCTGCATGCTCAACAGCATCAACAGCAAAAAACACAATGAAAGTAGGTGCTTAGACTGATTTTCTCATGGTCGGTTTAGTTGCCCCCCGAAATAGCCCAGTTATCCGCATGTTTAATCTGAGAAACGAATTTCAAGGGATTGAGAGGTGGGGCGTGAACCGGTCTGCTTTCACACAACGTTGTCTGCAATGATGACTTGGGCCGTAGCCAAGACTAAAAGAAAGGACACTGAATGTTCAATAGAAAGCGCTCGTCACTGGGAATGTCGCGGATGCAGGGTTTGCGGCGTATAGAAGTTGGCCGGAGGATGAGACTGTGGCGTACAGATCAGGGGGTCGATTTTGTTAGACGTAGAGTAAAAGAGAGCGGGCTGGTTAGGATCCCAGCGCACTCAGGTCTGATCGGACTATTTATTCACGGTATCGAGATGTGACAGTCCTAGTGCCTATTGGCTAACGTAAATAGCGCTTTGTACTTCAAGTGGAAATACGAACTTACCTGCAGGGGGGGGGGTGTGCAGAAATTTATACCTAAAATCCAGGTGGTTTATTCAGTGTCCGCTAGTGTTTATACAAGCATTTAGGGTGCAAGCTTGGGGTGCCGAAGCAGTTCAATTAGCTTAGGTGCTTTGTATGCCATTTTGTAAGCGACAGCGTCCACCGCGTGCCTTTTAAAGTGGGCGCAGCATCAGTGGCCTTGGTTTACTTTCGTTTGTAGTGAGGCTGACTTGCGCAGCACCTACCACACTCACTCACTCCTTCCTTATCCCTCTTCTTTCATTGTAAGGACGACCGGAAGTGGTTGCAGAGACCAGCACATGTGTTAGACACGTAAAAGCAGGTTCACTTACAGCAGCTCATGCGACTATACAAATCTTGAGCCATCTGGACCCTGTTTTTTACGACTCAAAGGTGGCGAGCACACCAAAGCTGGCCCTGCACCTGTCCAGGAGGCAAGCCAGAGGCACTCTTTTCACCCTTTACCACCCACCAGGCTTCGAAAGCAAGACGTTAAGACAGCAGAGGTTTTGTATGCAAGTGTAGTGGCTGACAAAACCAAGCAGCACCTTTACGTGAGCCACACACGACCCGGTCCCGCTTAATTTACCAGAGTTCTGTAGGGAGGATTCGAACCTCACGCCAATGTAAGCGCCACAGAGATTCCATCGAGAAGGCATTTCAGTTTGATCATCAGTTCAACAGTCCCTGCAAAATACACCCCACGGGACCCGGAATAATCCATTGATTAGTAAATTTTGAGGCCAGAAGGCTTAGCGCGCATAATGAGGAATACGCTGACCTCGACCTTACTCCCGCTCACTATTTGCCGCTTTAACGCCTTTGTCCATCTCGATTAAAGCCTTTCTGGCTAAAAATATCAAGACAAACCGGTGATACAGTCGATGCGGATGGCACTAGATTTTTGCACTTATACCGGCTCCACCCGAAACGACGCGTACCCATAGAAGGACTTGGGTCCCACAATGGCGGTGGAACAGCCAAACCTAAAACAGCAATGTGGCCTGTGTGTCCAGTTTCTGAGTCCACTTACGCAAACGTTCAGTCAAATTGTCTTCGTGGGACAAGAAAAAAGCAGCTTCCGAATGCTTTGATGACTATCACGTGAAGGTCTTTGGTGGAGTATTTCACGGAGGGGTTCAGAAGGTTCTTTATGGTTGCAGACAGGGTCTTTCGTATTCTATTTCATACTATTCGATGGAGATCCAGTGGCAATTCATGGTTCACTTGCTATTATTTGCTTCCATTCGATTAGCCAACCGAAACATGAAGAGTAGTTTCTTGTGCAGTGAAGATCAGGCAGATACTTAGTGTCCCTTCACTACTAGCCGTTAAAACGAGTACTCGGGCGTGAGGATGGAACTTAATTATGTTTTCCAGAATTCTGTTAGAGTAAAGTGAAGGGAACGAGAAGTGGTTGGGAATGCCTCTATCGGCTGAACTTGCAGGTCCGCTTGGCCTCGAGTTAATTCAACCATCGTGTTTTATGAAAACTACTTGTTGCTTGAAAGCGGTGAGAGGTCAGGGAAGTCTTGCGTGACAGTACGTTTACTTCGTTCGCTTTCAATAATGAGAGGACGGCTGGGGAGAGGAGACATATCTGCATAGTGGCCGAACAAACACCAATAAGGAAGCAATTCCAAACGGACAGCTTGCCCCACCAGAGACTGCAGGTCTTCGCCATGGGTACCCACTTCGGGCGGAGCGAGCCCTTCGTCGACTACTCCTGGCAGCAGCAAGTCACCACATCCCTAACGGCCGCATTCCCTTTCTTCGTCCTAACTATCCGCCCGAAGCCTCCCGCCTAGAACGAGAGACAGACGAAATACGAGCGCGTGATGCCAGTGACCCGCGTGTTGGCGAACTGAATGGCTTAATCACTAAGACTATCAACGATGGCAAACGCCAACGCTGGCATGAACTAGTTTCAGATTGCAATTTCAGTGGCAACTCAGCTGCCACTTGGAAGCTTTTACGCAACCTGACCAACCCCGGGCTGATACATCAAACCACTCTATTAGCTTTGGGGACGGCAAGTTCATTTCCAACAACGGTAAGATCGCCGCGAAGATGAACAAGCTGTTCTCGCCCCGCTCGGCGCCCAGTCCCAAAAGCCAGCGCCCCCTTCTTCGCCTCCTCCATAAAGCCCCGCCCCCAGACATTTCATTTTCGGCTGATGCCATCCTCACCGCCGTCAAGAAAATGAGAGCTTCGAAAGCCTTAGGACCAGATGGTCTGGCGCCTATCCATGTGCGCCACATCGGCCCGAAGGTGGCTGCCTACCTTGCCGCCCTCTTCAACCTTTCACTGGGAACTTCAATCATCCCTGATTGCTGGCGCCAGTCGATCATTATCCCCCTGGTCAAAGCGGGTAAGGACCCCGGCCTAGCGACCTCTTATCGTCCAATTGCCCTCCTCAGTCCATTGGCGAAGATCCTGGAACGGCTCATCCACCCAATTCTGACGTCTGTGGCGGAACTATCTTGCCACCAACATGGTTTCCGATCGGGTCGTGGAACTACAACGGCGCTTTTCGAGCTCAGCGACGCTATCCTCGAGGGCTTCAATCAACAGAAGCCCGCTTCGCGGACCGTGGCAGTCTCAATTGACCTGTCACGAGCCTTTGACTGCGTCCGCCACGATCAGCTTCTGCAGGACTTGGTCTCGCTGAACGTCCCGACTGGCCTGGTCCGATGGTTGGCGGCTTACATCCGTGGCCGTCACGATCGTGTCCTTTTCCGGGGCGCTCTCTCTAAGCCCCGTAAGCAGACCTGTAGCGTCCCTCAAGGCTCTGTGCTCAGCCCGACGCTCTTTAACATCTACATGCGAGAGCTCCCACTCCCCCGGGCACCTGTGCAAGTGGTATCCTATGCGGACGATATTACGTTCTTCTGCCGGCACCATGACATCGATCAGGCTGCATAGCTCCTCACGGAGTTCATGCCTGTTGTCGAAAACTTCCTCACCCAGCGCGGAATGACGATCTCGGCAGCCAAGTCGTCCGTAACTGTTTTTACGCTTGATCCGAAGGAGTTTAATCGTCACCCGGTCATCACCGTCAATGGGGCGTCCTTACCGCTCGTCCGCAAGCCCAAACTCCTTGGTGTGCGTTTTGATCCGCTTTTCACGTTTGCAGACCATGCCAGGGAGACCGCAATCAAAGTAAGCCGCTGCGCCAAGGTCCTCAAGGCTCTAGCAGGCACATCCTGGGGCTGCGCGAAAGAGACTTTCAAGGCGCTGGCCAAGCCGCACCTCACTTATGCGGCATCAATCTGGTCTCCTACGATGAGCTCTTCCAGCCTCTGCCGCCTCCAGTCAGCCCAAAACGCTGCCCTCCGCACGATCACGGGTTGCTATAAAATGTCGCCTATAGATCATCTTCATGCGGCGGCTTCTGTTCTACCGGTCGCTCATCACAACACTCTCCTTAGCCAGCAGTTCTGGTGGAGTTTTTCGCAACCCGGCCATCCCAATCATCACCGTTGCACCGCTCCCGAGCCCTGCCGCAACATCCGGCCGTCTATTCGAGCACTCCACAAGGAAGCTGTTGCCTCGTCTCTCGCGGACCTACCTGTTGATAGCTCTGCCACCAAGACAGGTTTCCAGCGTCTCCACCAGAGATTCGTTGTCGAGGAGAAACAAGGTTACCGTCCCCCGGTCCCTTTGGGTGGCTATCCACCTCCGATTGCGGTCTCGGAACGACATCTCCCGAGGGTCACTCGCTGTACTCTGGCGCAGCTACGCAGTGGCTACTGTATGCTCCTTCGCCAATACCAGCACCGGCTCGACCCATCCATACCCGACCGCTGTCCCGACTGCGGCGTCTCGCCGCATGACTGCCGTCATCTGTTCACCTGCAGCTCTCGGCCAGGCACCCACCTCACTCCCGCGGACCTGTGGCTCAAGCCGGTCGAGGTCGTGGCTTTTCTCCGTCTCCCAACTACTCTCAGTTTGGATTCCGGCGGGGATTCCTGATCCAACTATGGGCTACGACACACACACACACTTCGGGGACCAACGAAGAATTCGCGGCTGCAGCTCAAACCTCACTTCCACTTGGTAAGGTCTTTACTAACAAGGCTGGTTATTGGCAGCCGAGCATAAAAATGGGTCCAGTGACCGAACAGGCACTTCATTCCTGTTCTGCATGCGCCACACACTTCCATTTTCCACTCCACAACCAATGAAAATCAGTCTACGACACCGGGTCTCCTGATTGGTGCAAAACCTTACCACGGTCAATTTTGGAAATACGCCTGTCGACTTTTAAGGTATACAGTCGTGAAGTAGCGTTAGCAACAGCGTCGTTGCAAATGCTGTGGTACTTAAAAGTCACAAACGCAGACACACACAACAGGAACAGCTCAGTGCATTGGGAAGTGTGTTTGTACAGTCCGTACCTTCATTATAGTATAAGTCACACACGTGAGGGGATAGGCTGTGTAGTCGGCCACTTTGAAAATGTCCATTCCCCACTGATCAAGTTCGGTTTCGAGAAGCTGAAATTGCAAAATAGGCAGAATTTAAAAGACTGGCAGCAATACGTTTAAGCCCTAGTTACATTTGCTTCTAGGATACACACGGTCCAATCCTTCTATAAGAAAAAAGTTTTTACCTCGCAGCTATTAGAATGATTTCGGCTAGAGCCACTAAAATAATTACTTAGGAATAGGTTGAAATGGGCACTAAAAATAGGGCCTTAAATGTGTGGATATAACGCTATTCTTTCTTTTGTAAAGCCAAAGTAAATAAATGCGTTATCTTGGTGATACTCCCTCAGAAGAGACCCTTTCAGGCTCAGTTCGAACGTTGGTATCAATATTTAGGGTTCAAACAATCATTGTAGTTATTCTGGTAGATTCTGGATGATTGCTCAAAAAATCCTGCCTGAGCAATCAGCCTGCTGTTCCGTAAAGGTGTATTACATATAAGCAGTGAGATGAGCGGGCAAAATCGATCCAAGTGTGATTATATTATATTATATTATATTATATATATAATATATATATATATATTATATTATATTCACAGCGCACGGTGAGCCTTGTAGCTGAATGGTAGAACATTGGCTGTACAAAAGCCTTCCCTGCTGTGTGAGTTCGACTCCAACTGAGGCCGTGAATTTTTCACAATTGGGTCAAGTAAAGTAAGCAAACCTGTCAAAACCCACTAACAATATTGTGCACTGCCCACAGTAGGCACCCATTAGTATGCACTAGTAATTATCAACCGTGTTGACAGTACAAGTACTAGATAAAAACCCAGACATGCGTGTTACGCCGATCTCGTACTGCTGCGGCCTGATACAGCTGCGGAGCGTTCAGCTCATTACTGTGGTAAATAATTGCGCATTGTATACTCCTCACTGCTGGTGTGTAGTTTGTGAATTTTGCCCAGTTATACCGTAGTAGCTGATGCATGTAAGCTCGAGTAGTCATAACAACCTTCAGACCAAACCTCAAGGGTTTATTCTGAAGGATTGCCTTAAAGTTCGCGCATTAAGCGCTTTCGGGAAATAAACAAAACCGAAACTGGAAACTGGAAATTCTGTATGAGAAAACACATGGGGACCCACTGAGGAGCCGAACATCTGCAGCTGCATCAGGTAGACGCACAAAACCAGCGTCAGTAAGACAATAATTTTTGCATCTACACTTCACGAGCTCAACCGTTTCTTACGAATATCCAACATGCAGCATGCTGACATATGCGAAATATTGATACTCTTTAGCTAATCGTCATTGACTCAGGTTTTGATAGTGATTATCCTGAAGCCTATTCAGAATTTATTTCAGTCATGGTAGGATGCGGGCTTTTTAAAAAGCTTCGCTATGACCCCTAAAAAAATGTATGTACTGTAAAAAGTAACTGCGTAAATAGTATGCGCATTGATAATTGATTTTGACTGCCTTTAAAAATTCAAAATATTTTATGAAAAAACATGCATAAAAATATTATTTCTTGTGCAAGTTTGATAGCAAATTATGCCTTCTTTAAATTTTTATACTGAAAGAAGAAATATCTTTCGGACTTAAAAAAGCCTCTAAATTACCAAATAATTTTGAAACCTACTGACTGCTACACTAGAATTCAAGGTTAACAAACTGCGCACCATGTACATCCTGTTTGAGGAAAAGTACAATTTCGCCTACAGTTGGAGGGAGAAGTCACACAGTTCTCATTAATAATGCAATAGATATGGAGCATGCTCTGTACAGTAAAGGCGGCATTAATAAATTGACGGATACGATGTATTATAACTGAACACCTCACAGTTGCAAAAAGCCCATACTAGAATATAGTATCCACTAGTCTTTGTTAGTATGATTACCAGAATTAGCACTCATAGCAATGGAATATAACATCTAGCAGCATTATCCGAACCCAAACTTAATAAAATGCGACACAGCTTCTGGTGGAGAGAGGTGAGGGGGCACAAACTAAGGCAAGCTCTGATGTGCTCCGGGCATCAAACATGCATTTACTCGGGAGAGCTTAAACCCAGATTCACCCTCTTTGTTGAGATCGAGGCGATATGAGCCCCAGCGTTGACTTAAGTCAGCGTCCACTCTGATAAATACTAAGGTCAGAAATAGTGCCCGTAGTACTAACACTCAACTACACTCCTAGTTAGTAGTAGTAGTAGTAGTACAGATGTGCTCCGAGCTTTATATATCTTCTTTACTCGGAATGGCATAAATAAAGGTCCCAACTCCTAGTTGAGATCAAGAGAAAACGAGCTGAGCGGTGGCTCTAACCAGTTTCATTTCAGACCAATTATTAGCGTGAGTCATAACACCAGTATTACTACCACGCAACTACACTGCTAGTAAGCAGCATGTATAAATATTAGAAGCAGTAGTAGCAATATAAGAATCAGACTTTCTGGACACCTGCTGAAGGTGAGTGAGCGTAGACAGTTCCAGCGCAAAAGGTAGGCGTTGGCTGTTGGGAAGGTGGTTGCTACAGCTTGACTCAGGCGCCTCCTTAGAAGTTCGCTTGGTCCGTCCCCTTGAAATGGGACCCTGATAAATATTTGCTTTTTCTCTGCTGTTAGCATTGTAGGTTTTGGTGGCCTTTCAGCCATGTGCTTAGCGATAAATCGACTGGGGTGCCACATAGTCCATTTACTTAATAACCTTATAAACGTAAAGGCCTGATCATATAAACAATGCAACCAACTGACCGTTTTTATTATTCATGTCACTGCACCGGCCTGATAATGAATGACTGAAAACCATTGTTTGCCAATATGACTTTCCTGAATTATGTTTAGAGTTAAGGTTTTGGTTTGTGTTAACCCTTAGGGTTAAGAGAAAGGTGACAGTTTTTTGTTTCATGTTAGGGTTAAGACACTTGGATATTTACCCTTCCAGAAATTTATCGCAAAACTGCTTATTTAGGGTGTTCGGAGGCTCCCATCTTACGTGTCCTTTTAAGGCGGCCATACAAGTCATCTTTACCGTACATAATTGATGACAATCTTACTCGCCTAACCGACGTGAACGCTCGCTCGGTTGTCTTACAAACCAGCCCAGATGAAGTTAAGGACGCGCATGAGCTCATATTCCCCATTTGTTATGCTTGTTGTAAAAAGTAGAATTCATTTCAGATATTGATACAATTATAGGAAAATATTGTAAGAATATACTGTCTGCTGGTCTTGGTAAATATCATTACTAGAAGTAGCAATTGACCTCTAGCAGCAGTATCCGAACCCAAACTTAATAAAATGTGACACATCTTTTGGTGGAGAGAGGTGAGGTGGCAGAAACTAAGGCAGGCTCTGATGTGCTCCGGGCATCAAACATGCATTTACTCGGGAGAGCTTAAACCCAGATTCACCCTCTTTGTTGAGATCGGGTTGATCTGAGCTCCAGCGTTGACTTAAGTCAGCGTCAACTCTGATAAATACTAAGGTCAGAAATAGTGCCCGTAGTACTAACACTCAACTACACTCCAAGTTATTAGTAGTATAAATAGCAGTAGCTGCAGTACCAGCCTCAGTTTCCTTGAGTCTGTCTTGACACCTACTGAAGGTGAGTGAAGATTACTAGTGCGGTAGTATCAGCACACAAGCCTACTGTCAATTTACACCAATTTAGGTGGTGCTCTGGCCTGCATTGGAGAAAGTGGACTTCGCCCGATCCCGTTTGGTAATCTTGATCTTTGTATTGTCACCTGTTCAAACAGGGAGCAGGTTTAGAGTGAGGTAGACAGTTGCGCGTCTATTTCACTTAAACCTCACCTCTATCTCCAGCCGCCGTCCTTGCTCATGGGTATATGGTAGACATAATCGAAATCGCCGGTCGAACTATCGTCCTTATCATTATCAGGGTTGCAGCACCTGAGATCCAAAACGCACCACCGGTCTTTTGGGCTTTCGATTGTTATTGGGATTCTGAACAGTGCATAGCCCGTAGCTCGAACGCCATTCGAGCAAAAGTTCAACCTAGGCGGTAATTTATTATAGGGTGTGGTCGCTATTAAAAGACGTTCATATAAAAGGGGCAAGATTCTGTTCCATCCTAGAAAGCACTGCAAACTCACTTGATTGGTCCTTTTCTAGTCGAAATCGTACTTTAACATTCCGTCGGTTTGACTACCTATCGCTGATAAATGGGAGGTTAAGGAATTCTACGAAGGAGACAAGATGAAATCCTCGTTAATAAGGAATTCCGGAAATTAAGAAGGTACCATTTAAACACCAGCGACGTCTCGTAAAAGTAGTACGCACAGTGTGTGAACTGTGTCACGAGAAATGGCGATGGAAGTGGAGATTAAAGTGTTATGTATTTTATACATATGTCTAGCTTATTTTAGAAGATGCCCACTTCGCGTGCAAAATATAAAGTGGAATAATTATATCAGTCGCAATCCTTACTCAGTTTAGCGGAAATCAACGACTCCTTGTATTTCTGCAGTTTCACATGCAAATAGCTATCCCAGGCTCGAACTGTAAGCTGTATGCCAGGGGTCACTATGATATTGTATTGATTCTCGACGGAAATTTAAGTGCAAAAGTCATTCAGGGACTAATTTTGAGCTAAAAGTTAGCTGTTCTGATTTCGTTTATTCACTTTTACATGAACAGTCTCTATGCATATCTAAAACTTACGTATGATCCGTCAAAGCCATTTTCGACTTTTCCACAATTTTCCGCTTTTCTAAGAAATGGTTTTTCTAAGCACTAGTACAGTGGAACGTCGGTTAACGAGTTAAGTCCGTTTTAGCACAGAACTCGTCATTTAAAAGAGTCATCTTGCGAAACTTAGTCAATCAAACTGCATCAGTTTAATGATTAGTTGCAGACGATCGAGGACCCACGCCATGAGAATACGAATCAACGGCGGAAACAGGCATGAGAACACATGCACTACGAGTTTGTAAACTTTCATATAAACTGAAAGATAGACATCCAAGGAAAGGTAATTTCAAGGAAAGGCGTCCTTTCCCAAAGGAACCCAGTCCTTGAAGTTTATTAACTGCACGGAAGCTCGTCCATCGAATCAAGTTTTCCGCGAGTGGCTCGCTCGCTACCTGAAACGCTCGTAGATGGAGGGCTGCTCCACTGTATTTTCGAACCGCATTTTAGCTATCCTGTCTAATCTATTCGTTTTCGCGTAAACAGGCTTTATGTTCATCTAAACCTGAAGTCTACTCAATAACAACGACTTTTGCCCTGTACAGAATTAATTGCTCTTCTAAAAATAGTATTTCTGAACGCTAGGGTACCACTTGTAACATTGTTTTCAGGTTTTCGATTCACCTAAAGTCGTTTATTAGTATTTCGAAGTTCTCTTACATGCGTTGGTATCGGTGTGCGGGTTATTAACAACCCCCCGTAAATTGCAGCACTGTCGGTGTTTTATGTCATCTGCTGTAAAAACATTTGCCCGTAAGAAAGGACAAAAAATAAGGGAACTCATTCGTACTGCTAACGGCGTCAAAGTTAAATAGCAAGAACTCTACAAGCAACGCGTTTTTGAGCCTACAAAAAACGTGTGCTCCCCTGTTCGGCTACATGCAAACGGGAGTTTCTTTAGTCAGGACATCATTACACTTGATTTTAATGACTTCTGGAAGAAGAAATCCGATCTACAAGCTCGTCTTATGCTCTAGTTAGCAGCGAAAGTGTACGGCCTAGTGACATCCCAAGGGCATTTCTGAAAAGCAATAAAAATCAGGCATAAACGAAAACCCCAAATTTTGGACAGCGCGAATAACGGAAGGCAGGTGTGCGCGCTAGGGACAAGATAGAATATGCTAACATGCACACTCATGAGTCTACTCTCACCACATGACAATTTTAAAATCGAATTGGTGTCCTCAGGGGTTTGCGAGCTGTGGCTTATAAGCGTATAAGCTAGGCGATGGTGTCGTAAGCCCACCATTAAATTCAACTGATGTTTTAGGTAGCTTTAGCAAGCAAAAGAACTTGCCCAGCAGACATTCAATAAAAAAGATCCTGAGAAATGCTGGAATCAAAGTGGTAAAATCGAAAATCTTAGGCTTTGGCACAGGTGCTGTAAATATTGCAGAGTTTAATCAGTTGAGAAGAAAGTGAACACTAGAAAAAGAGAAGAGATATTCTTAAAGTATTTGTAAAACCTTCATTCTTTCGGTGCATCTAACTTCCGCTCAATAGTCTCTATACAATGTCCGATGTTTGCACATCTCAGCGGGGGAAATAGAGCACAATGGAGCCTCAAGTAACGAGCAGCTCCATCAACTCACATTTCGGGTAACGACCCAGCCACTAGCATAACATTTGGTTCGATTTAGAGCTTCCGTTTATTGAATGAGTGTGTGTGTTTGTTCGCCTGTGTCCGCCGTTGAGTCTGGCTCCTAGAGCGTGGTGGGTTCTCAGTCGCCCGTAGCCAATCGCTGCACTGTTTCGCAAGACTCGCTTTTCACATGATAAGCTCGATGCCGGACCGGATCAAGCTCGCTAACCGAAGTTATACTGTACTACTGAATAAAGAGTTCAGCTCTAAATAACCATTGCCAAGTACTTTGGGTATCAGTAACGACCCTTTCCCCTATAGTTTCCGATAAATATGTTTTTTTGCCTATCACAGGCAGAAGAAATGGAAGACCAATATTTTCTCCTGCAATCCAGTTATACAACTAACCAAGCCCTTTAATATGCATTCGTTTCGGCTGTATTTCAGTCCTTTCCCTGTCGTTTGATCCTCTTACCATGGTGTCAGGAAGAAACGATAGAAGTTGTTTTCTGAAATCCAAAGCAATTATCTTACACGGCTTTCCTAACTCTCCACACCTCCCCCCACCCAAAAAAATTAAATGAACCACAGAAGCTTTTAATAAATACATCCTTTTCTGAAGTGGATTCGACAAATCAAAGGGAGACCAGAATGGCCATTGCTGGCTTATTAGCCGTCATGAGCCAGCCATAAACAATCTCGAGGGTTGGAACCCCCAAGATTTGAACCCGGGACCTTTGGTCATTGAGTGAAATACTCTACCTCTAGTCCACGGGTTCCTTGCTTTGTCGGTTGAGATCGGGAATATGATAAATGTATTTGTTTCGCCGATCTAGTAGAGGAACAATTAAGTTCCGCTTCGCTCAGGAGCTTGCAAAGCTAATCTTCCAGACCGTCACATCCTTTTCTCGTGAGAGCTTTCATACGGACTGAATTTCCTTCACAGTGATAAAAAAGGCCAACTTGGCACCTTAATTGGAGAACAAACATTATGGAATGTAGCGTTTTAGCGTTTGGTGGAGTCTACGTGCTCTCAAACGACATTTTCCGAGGTGCGAAGTAATTTTTGATTATGTTTCATGGCTAGGCTTTTGCTAATGCAAAACAAGCTAATTTTGGCGGTTTGAGAGCGTAGTTAAAATTTGCAGCACTTAATGAGCGGCTTAGGTGCATCCAGTAGGTGGTGTGGTCCACATAAAATCTTAAATATTTTAGAAGGGATTATTGACAAGAGGGATCAGCTTAGTGCATAATCTAAAGATGGTTCAGTCACGTCATGATGCCGACATTTGGACGCGCTTCCTTCGGGATGTCAAAAGAAACACTGCGTTCAGTAAAAAGAACTACGTGCCCATACATAATTATTTTTTTCCATTAATTATCGATGCTCTTATACAGTAGGATGTCTAACTAATGACACGTGGAGATCAAAATTTGAGAAGTTGAGTTAACACATTTGCATGATAGGCTGTTAGTTTTAATTATTGAATTGTTGTGAAGGGTAAGAAGCTGGTTACTAAAAAAGAATTCAGTTTAGATCAGTGCATTGAAGGAAAACGTGGGCCGAATTGGTGCAAATTCAACGTTTCTTGATATCCAAGAAATCTACTTTGCTATTAAATGCTGCAGACCAAGCATCTTTTACATGCGTGTTCTACCGTATGAGAACATTAATATAAGCCTTGAAATGTTTACTATATGTATATTTCAAAACGCGAAAAATTTCGTTTTGCGTTCATGAAAATCAAGTAAATGCAAGTGGGAGGGATTGCATCGTTTGTGAGAAAAGAAGGGCAGTTCCAAATTAAAACTTTTAGTTTTGCGAATTTTTTGCGTTTGCTGCCATAAAACACAGCAATAAACTTAGTCAGCTGCTGCTCGCTTTACTGCACAGATAACTTCGACCTTTAACACTCATATATTTGAACAGCGACAACATGCCGCCATTTTCTTTTGTCTCGCTGCACACATGTGACCATGTGTGTCACATGTGTCCCAGTCGGCGTAATCAAGCCAAAATCTAGGTGAATTATTCTTACGTATCTCAAAAAATGCATAAACAGAAGAAACAAAATGTCGGAATGCATACTCCAACTTTGGGCTGTTTGAGAACATGGAAATATTCAGTTGATACATTTGTGAAAAAGTCGCGGAGCCTCGCTGGGAGTCGAACCCACACACAGCAGGGAAGGCTTTTGCGCAGCCGTGCTCACCGTGCACTGTGAATTTAATCACACTTGGATCGATTTTACCCACCCAACTTATTGCTCATATGGAGTAGACCCTTACGGAACAGGAAGCAGACTGCCCAGGCAGAATATCCTAAGCAATCATCTAGAATCCACCAGAATGACTACTAGGCTCTCTTTATTGTTCATTGGTTACACAGATTTGCTTAATTCAGTTGACCCAATTGCGAAAACTTTGCGGTCCCGATGGTAGTCGAACCTACATAGTAGGGAAGGCTGTGGGAACAGCCTAACTTTGCACAACGCAAAGTATGGAAGAATCTGTCTAAAAAAAGATTAATAAAAAGAACTATTTTAAATCATTTTTACGCATGTCGACTGAAAGACTGCGTTTTTTTGATCGAGCAGGCCTTCTCTACAGGTGAAACTTAAATTTCCTTAATAAATCCGATTCATCACTTTCTCGCTTTTCTAAACAGTTAGTATTTCTGAACAACGTAACATACAATTGATGAACTACAATATATTTTGTGTTTTAGAACAATCTTTCCTTCACTGCTCTAAGACCTTTTGGGACGGTGCGTGCGCTAATTATGTGGAAAGTGAATTTTCGTGCTATATTGACGAGCTTTCAGGAGAAAGGTCATTGACTGCATGTGCACACAGGCCAAAATATGTTCTTTCGTTATATATTTTCGAAGATTCGGCCTCCAGAAATGTTTTCTTTTACCCCAAAAAGGGCACATTGACCTTCTAGAAGGCTTTCAAATCCTTTAATCATTTTAAACGTGAACCGCCGTTGCATAAACTTTTATGATTTCAAAAGTCCAAACTTTTCATAACCCATTTGAAGAAATGATTAATTCCGGTTAAAGACGTACAAATGTTTACGGTAAATGTGATCAGCTTTAATACTTCAAAGACGATTACCAGGTCGGTTGACTGAATATTCCCCGTTCTTAAAAATCTCATACTTACAATTTTTTAAATCCAAAGCTACCTTTCTGCGAGTGAAAAGCGTCCGATTTAGAAGAGAGAACAAAATTGTATCAAATACTTTATAAAAATACGCTTCAACCAATATCGAATTTAAAATCATTGAAAAAATATCTACAGTAAGTTCCATAGCTCATGAAATGTTAACCAGAATTCTTAAATGTGCTTTCGATTCATACATATTTACTGAATATGACTGTAATATTGATTAACATGCCATTTAATCTCAGTAAATTTCAGTAAAGACAGTATACGAGGTTTCGAATGAACTTCCTTTTATAAATTTGCAAGTAGTATATTCCGTAAAAAATGACTACTCATGAAGCATACCTTTTTGATTGATTTTAACTGGTCTTATAAATCCAAATATATTTTGAAGATAACATACATATACAAAAATTCTTTCGTGTACTCGTTTGGTGGCAAAGTGCTTTCTTAGAATTTAATACTTTAAGGATTTATATTTCACGATTCAAAAAAGTCTCAAATTATGAGACTGTTAACGAACATGAAATTTTCATTCGCAAAGCAACATATCTGTCCAGTTGTTGATGCTGCTCATAAATTATACAACTTGGTCCGAATCTGCAGCAAAATTTATGCGAACAGTATGAGTTCTTCCGCCCACCGAAGGGAAGTATTTACTTATCGCAAAATGAAATGTATACAGGATGTACATATCTTAGAAAACTTGAATGCAAGTACAACAGCCGTCGGAGTGCAAAATGAATCGGCAGTTTAAAACCCTTTTTAAACCACTACTTAAGTACTACTCAAGTAGTCATTTACAGGTGGTCAAGGTTTTCGTATAAAAGCCGGCGACTGGAGGTAGCTTAAATGCTTGAAGATAAGGCTGTCAGGTAATCAATATATCAATTCTATTTTAGTAAGCTGTTTGAATCAAAAGAAACATTTCAGAAGTTCGGTTGACGTTTCATGAGCCAGGCAGACATCGTTTCCCCATGCGCATTTTCCATAGGCCACCGCATATTAGTGCATCCGTAGGCGACATGAAATATCCTCTGATTATGATGCGCGATAAGCAGCCTTACAACCCACCCTGGTCCTTCTTTAATTTTTCTTTTCTGCATGGCGAAATCCCACCTGGTTGATATCTTAAGCTGTGAGCCATCTACTTAGGCTTAACTCAGGAAATCCAAGGATTTTTACACGAAAATCTCTGTTACGCAACCGCGGCTCATGTTGCGTCCTCCAAAGTCTAACGGCAATAAAGTAACTGTCGTTCTTTAAAATAAGACATATAACAGTTTTTCAAGTAATATTACGTTGTTTAGAAATACCAGCTTTTATAGAAAGACAAAAAATACCGAAAAAGTTGAAATCGGGTGTTCTTAGTAAAATAAATTTAAAATATATATAAAGCCTGTTACTACCGAAAAACACCGGTTCATAAAGCAGAACAAGTAGCATCTCGTTGGAAAATAATCGTTTTGTAAAATCGTTAAGCATATATATCTTCCTATATTACGCGCAATATAACGTATACCTATTAGATAATAGCCCGAAATTCGGGTATGTATTCTAATATGGTTTCACGAGAATTTCTAGTGGTTTCTTCTGTTTATTAATTGTTGGAATTCTCTGAACAGGTAAAATTTAAAGTTTCTGGTGTTCATTAATGTTCTTTTCATTGTGCGGTACGCAAAAACAGGAAGGTTTATGCTGCAGCTTGTAATAGCATAGACACTTCTTTGCATATCAAGAAAAGTTGGATTTAGCCCAATTAAGTCCAATTATTTTTCTTCAATACAATCCGCTGAACTAAACTCCTTTGACTAGTAAACACCAAACCTGTGTTAGCCCAAGTATTCAAATTTATATCTTCACGTTTCATGAGAGGGCCAATCTACTTTATGTATAAAGAAGGTATGCCATCTTACCACTGAGAGCTGTAAGCTTCTCATCCATGGGCTAAAAGTCCTGGACGTGAGTTTGCTACCGTCCGCGCAAACGAAGTCTTTTAAAGTATTTACTTTGTCGGGAACACTATTTTTCAGCTTTTTAATTCCCCTAGAACCTACTTTCTGTCCGCGAAACACAACAACAGTACAACGCAGCAGTACCAGTCTAACTAAAACGCAGCAGGGCATTTCGCGCGCGCTCACCTCAGTCAGTTCTTCGGGATGATCAGGCACCACGCCGTAGGTCGGAGGCAGTTCAGAGAGCTCAGGCATGGTGCAAATCTGCTCCATCTTCGCCACGTCCACTCCCACCCCGGTGATGCTACCGCTGACGCCGAGGATGCTGTGCATTGCGGAGTCGTTGCCGGTCGCCGTGGCAGTGGAGCTCGACTGCGGGGGTAGACTGACCGAGAAGGGTCGAGCACCCAGCACAACCACGGTCTGTTGGGAGTTCGCCGTCGGACCGGTGGCGTTAGCAGTACCCCCGGTTGAGCTGCCCACCCTCACCAGGACGGAGGCAGGTACCACGCGCCGAATTTTATCAGCAGTAATGGTGCTCTGCACAGAATTCTCTTCAACAGACTTGGAGAGGCTGTTGTTGTTGTTATTATTGGCTAGGGCAGGCGCCGTCTGCTCACTCTCATCTTGGTCCAGGAAGGTGGAACAGATGTAGTCCGAGATCTGGGAGCTGATCTTGTCCCCGTCGAGGATCTGGTTCAGCTCTTTGTTGAGCAGCTTCTTGAACTGGAAGCCGAGCGGAGAAATATAGAAATACAGACACATATAACAAATATATCTGATATAAATATCAACGAAATGGGGAAAAATATTTATAAAATATATATATCTATACAAAATAAAATATATATTATATAAATATACAAAAATATGCAGAAAAATGTCGATAAAACAGGGCTCTTGGAGGACAAAAAAAAGCAGGAGAAACCAAACCGCTTTTTTGTTTTTTATGTGAGTTAGTGGGTGATCGTCGGTTTATGCTTTCAAGTATCCTCCACAAAATGCTTTTGGCTCTGGCAAAAGAAGTCGACAGGCTATGGCCTATTGCTTCGTGAATAAAAAATGTGATTTATTGCGGTAGGTGGAGATTTTATTTAAAAAGTTATATTTTCGCTTTTTTTTCGCTAGCTCATCGTTAGATCTATGAGTAGGGTGAGGAAGACCCATCTTTTCAAAGACTCGCAACGTTTGCTTTGCGTTTTGTTCGAGCGGCTCTTCCGAGTGGGTTTGTCATTTTTTCCTTCAAAATTATCCATAAAAACCTTCTCATTTATAGATAGAGACATAGAAACGTCCCCTTCTCACAACTAACTGCTGCATTTAATGTCTCTGCTAATTTATGTTGCACCGAATGACAATAATCCACAATCCCTTGAAGAAAAATAACAGTTTACGTCGATTGTCAATAATTAGAAATTGGCACTTCCTTGATTCTCTATTCTACGATGGTGCTTTGGATATCTTTTCCAGAAATGATCATCTTTTACCAAACAAAATGCCACCACTTTCGGTTCTGTTTTCATGCAAAACATCTTTTCGGGCCTTAATTGACTCGATATTAAGCAAATAGTCATTTATTACTGCTTAAGCATGAATAAATTGGTAAGATATCCGTTTGTACGAGCTGATTGTCATTGGGACCGTATTATCTGTATGGTCAACTTTTATATACAACGCAGACCTTTCCTCTCGGCCACCGTAGATTGCATCATAGCCGATGCATCCTAATTTAGTAATGTTTTTTTAAGTCAGTACCAAGCCTCCAGCAAACATAAGAACGTCCGCAAGTTGGTACCGGATTGTTGGCTAGTTGACTGAGATGCATTTTTAACCATAATTGAAGTAGTTTCCACTCCCTTTCTTTTTATTCTTCACGAATTGCTAAGAGACCTTATTTTGTTTCTTACCAAAAGCGTTGATAGTGAACTTACTCGTCCATTCAGGATTGTGTTTCTTTTTAGGTGCTTATATGCAAAATGATTCAAACTAGCGTTGAAAATGTGGCCCATAAAAGTAATCGAATCGTACTAGAGGAGTTTATTTGTCTCAACAAGTTTCCGTATAGGGTTTTTATTATGATGGAGCAGCTGGCTGTTTCCATAGTATAGGAGGAGTTCTGATCAGACTCATTTCCATTGAAGGGTTAAATCCCACGAGAACACTTCGAATTAAGCTTCTACCGCCCGCCTTTTTACTGGGCCTCAAAGCAAGGTCGGGTAAAGAAGAAGGATGGTCGAGCACCGGATTAATTTGTTTATTATTCTGAGCTTTCGAACTTTTACAGGAGTTCATCGTCAGAGATTAGAAACAGCAACAAAAGAGGGGCTAGTTATGGCGTATGTCTCTTAGAGATTGGCTAATTGGGCTAATAATTGAAGACAAAACGCAAAATGGGTAATTTAAGTGGCCTGGGGAAAAATGCCAGCGAAAGTAAACATTAGAAAGTCATAGCTCTAATCCTTAGATAAATCTTAGCCAAAATTTTGATTGCAGTCAAAATTAACAATATTCGTTCTCAAAATTAGCTTCAGAACCCCTGGAATGTGGGTGAAGAAGGTTTTAATCCCCCGGTTTTGCTCGATTTAGTTTAGATTTCGATAATCTGCTACACTTCGCTGTCAGTTCCAGCCATTTTGACATTTTAATATCAAAAAATTAATACACCAGCATTAAGTTCACGCTAGTAGTTTCGTAAAACCCACACTTTGCTAACTGGTAAATTTGCGTAAACTAACGCCATCATCTAAAGCATACCCCATAAAAAAGGGCTTCGAGGTCCAATACCTGTGCCACAACGATCATCTACTTTTGGGATCTCAAGGTCGCCACTAAAATGCAATGGCTGTGCGGGGAAAAGTCAGAGTCTGGCGCCAAAATGGGCAAAAGGTAGAAAAGAGAGAAAGGGAGCGAGAGTAGTAGTAGTAGTAGTAGTAGTAGTAGTAGTAGTAGTAGTAGTAG
>JAYGXS010000009.1:23041876-23057455 GCA_036362985.1 Ligula intestinalis | reverse complement strand
TAGTAGTAGTAGTAGTAGTAGTAGTAGTAGTAGTAGTAGTAGTAGTAAGCTGCCAACTTCGTGCCTTGGTTTGCCCGCTCTCCCCGTAACCTCGTCTTTTTTTCGCCCCCAGTCACTGAGGGCGAAAGCAATTTGCTTCTCCTTTGATTGGTCACGTGGCGGTGACACGCACGCTACACGCATCCACATCGGCATGACAACGCCCTAGAACGGCCGACCAATCAGAGGGCGGCGGAAAGGCAGACGACGGGAACTTTTGGGGCAAAAAATGGGCAGCGTGGATCGACATCCAAGCTTGTGGTGAGACGGGAAAGCCTGCTACGCCTCAGTGTATGCACTCTTTCTCCTCCTCCTCCTCCGCCTCGATCGCTCTCCACTGCCTGTCTACGCAGTCACGAGCGTGGGGTGCAAACGTGAGATTAGTGGCCTTACGGTGGCCTAAATTGCGCTCGATAATCGGTTTGCACTGGGGGCGTGTGGAGAGGCAAATGTGGACACAGTAATAATCACCCTGCCCCGTTTTTGGTTCTTTTTTCTCTTCTTAAAATCCGTTAGTGCTTTCTAGTAAAGTAGTCGCATAAATAACTTATCAATGTAAAGTTTCACAAAGGGAAAGGGATTTTAAGTTTTTCGTTCATCTGTCTGCGTCTAAAAGGCCTTGAAAAACTGCTAACTTTCTAACTCCTTTACTCCAACAGAACGCCCACTTTGAGACCAAATGAGTGAGCATAAGCAATGACAAAGGAACCACACTATCAGTAAAAACGTAGCGTTCCTTCATGTTGCAGTTGTAGTGACTGTGCGCAAGGAAGAGTCACGTATACAAGCGATGATTGGATCACCTTGGTTATCCCAAAATGAGGCAAATATTCGCATCCAAGGTGTGTATATAGACAGAGAATAAGAAGTCGAAGAAGATGAAGAAGAAGAAAAAGCAGATGAAGGCATATCGATCACCGGAATCCTAGCTTTATTCGTTTGAGCTTGCGAAATCTTACTAAAGGTTGAGCATGGGCCTCGGACGAGAGCTCAGTCGATCGATTTATCGATCTACCGCCGGCATACATCGTCCTGCGCAGACATCTCCGGACTGACGTCAATGGTGGTTGATTGCTCCCCACCCCCTATAATTGTTGCTTGTTTGTTTTCGTTGACGCTCTTATCGCTGACGATGGACTCCAGTAAGAGTTCAACATCTCAGACAAATAAAACCATGATTCTGGTGATTGGCGTGCCTTCCTCTTCTTCTTCTTCATCTGGGTTATGCAATTTCAATGAATTGCATGAACTAAGTAAAAGTGAACAAGAGCGTGAACGGTGAACTAAGTTACGCATTTTACTGGTTCAAAGAACGCATGGCACACATTCCGCAAGCATTCCCGCCTCTCCGTCCTCAGACACCAGATTCTGGATGTCATTGGTGAAACCCCTAATCGGGGCAGAGGTTGCCATGTTAATAATATTAATTGGCCAGTGAAAATCGACGAGTTTAAGTTTCTCTATGCCTGTATTTGTGTTCAAAGGAGAAACCTCTAGGACTTCGCAGAAAAGAGCAATAGCTGGGTTCCAGACTAATCTAGCAGCAAAGGAGTGATTTTAGTCAGTGCGCTTTTACGCGTCTGCCATTTCGACTGAGCTCCCTTCTTCTTTCAGCTTCACCCCAGTTGCCGTTATCCCGCCTTAAAGTAGTACAGCAATTTTTCTGTCATTAAACGGTCACGTCAGCAAGTAACGTTACGAGAGTATGGGCAGTTAGTTTCAACTTCACTGCGTTTGTTGTCTTCAGTTAAGCGCAGGATCTGGTAGTCAGTGTCATATCGACTACCGATGGCAAGTTTATTGCGAACGTGAAGAGTCTGTAAGCCTCCTGTGTCCAATTAAACTAAGCCCTAGGAGACAGCGTTGGAAAGTGCGGTTGGTTTAGATGTCAGATAGGGTTCGCATATCGAGCCACGCCTTAGCTCTGTGTTCTCTTCCTAGTTTATACTTTGTCAGACTATTAGCAACTTTGACTGCGGCTGTCACCATGGTCTTTCCGTCCGTCAGACAGGTGAAAAGGTTTACTTAGTTAAAAGTCAACTTTTACACTATGACCACTAGGCACCGCGTATTCGATATGAATGTAGAATTTTCATAAAACGAATTTAAAGTTGCAAAAATTCCCATCAGAGAATTCAAAAAGAATAGCTGGCGAGCATACGTAGCTTTTGCTACCTGCTCCTCGGGCCATTACATTTATAGTGGGTGGGGTAAAATGTAACATGCTAGCAATTATGTTCATCACTTTAGGCAAAGGTGAAGTCAAAAGCATCAGAAGCTCTATCTGTGCCCATATGGTTTACTCTGGACATCGTATGGACCCCAGCGAAGCCTTTAATGTAATTTACAAGGTTCCGCCAAACTACCCATAGTCCCTGGGTCAGCATTGTGCCAGCAACAGCAGAAGCAGCCACGATCCGGTTGAGGAAGCCGTTTTTGTGCGCGTAAAAGAATCTCTCGCAAGCCCCGAGCTTGCATTGGCCAACGGTTACGTAACTGCCCGCATATTTCCACACTTTCTCCTCCTTCAACCCCCCCCCCGCTCCCCTCGCCTGTCCGGACCCAACAAACCCTCATGAACTCGCAACCAGCTGAGTACTATCAACCCCACCCCCTCCCCTATCCCCATGACTAATTTGCCTGTAGTGATGAATATAATTGCCAGCTTGTTACTTTTTACCCCCCCCCCCTCCCTAGATAAACATAATGGCCCAAGGGGAACTTATCGAAAGCTACGTATGCTCGCCAGATATTCTTCTGAAAACAAATTTACACAAACTAAAATATAAATGAGACAATATCCGTTTCGTTGGTTAGCTCGGCTTCTAGTATATTTATTGCTCTACATGGTTGATTTCTAGCGAGTGTTCTTCCCTTCTTCTTCTTCTTCTTCTTCTTCTTCTTCTTCTTTTTCTTCTTCTTCTTTTTCTTCTTCTTCTTCTTCTTCTTCTTCTTTCTTCAGACCAAGACCTGAATTCAGAAAGGCCTAGAAGACTCAGTATTTCCTTCCAGGCCTCATTAGCAATAATGGCTGTATCGAGGCAAAGGCTCGCATCCTAGGTACGTGTATACATTGAGAAGAAGAAATTGTGTCGATCACCCGAATCACAATTTTATTAGTCTGAGCTTTCGAACTCCTACAGGAGTCCATCATAAGAGATAGGAAACAGCAACAAATGGGGGACTAGATATGACATGTGTACAAAACAAACATTGGAACGTGTATAAAATCACTACCTATCTGATGTAGGCGTCGATTGGCCAGTGCGGACTATGTCAGTGTGCGCAGTGGCCAATCGACGCCCACACCAGACAAGTATTGATCTTCTTCACTCAAACTTTTGTTTTGTTTACAAACCATAACTAGCCCCCAATTGTTGTTGTTTTCTATCTCTGACAATGGACTCCTGTAGGAGTTTGAAAGCTCAGAATAATAAAACTATGATTTCGGCGATCGGCACGACTTCTTTTTCTCCTTCTTCTCAATCCATAACAGCTGTAGTTTATCTGCTTTGTTTGTAAGGTGAGCGTCGGCAGGTCTGAGACTTACACCTCTTACTGAACATGGTGGCAAACTGGAGGTAACCTCGAGAGTGCGTAGTTTGTCCCTTGCCTGCCTACTTGCCTGCGACATTCCCAGTCCAGCGCAAAATGTGCCTTCATTTTGATTACTTCCGCCTCACCGTTCATCCTCACATCCAAAATGATACACGCAGTATTGTAGCCTTGAGGAAAACTCACCACACCCGGGGATTGCTAATGCAGTGTCCTTGCCAAATGCGCACACCGTTATTTTCAACCTCCTCCTCCTCCTCCCAAGAGCGCAGTGATTCCGTGTTAACATACAAATCCCGAGTGCTTCATGACAAGTATGCAGGTTTTGTTAAAATCGTGTGCCCAGAACCCACCTCTGCTCTGTGTGATATTCACCTTTCCTTCTTCGCGAGACCAACACCCATCCGTTTGGAGATTGGACATCAGATATCTACTCATTGAGACATGAAATGACTGGACAATTAGATGCAAGGGATTCAGAATTGGCAGAGTGTCAGCCTAAACCATCTACCTTACTCAGAGTAGCATGAATCCAGGTCCCGACCCGCAGTTGAGGTCGAGGGAACATGAGCCCAACCGGGACTCTAATCAGCGTCATTTTGACCAGTTATCAGTGCCAGTAATAGTACCAACAATACTATCAATCAGCTACGTTGCTGGTAAGCAGCGGTAAAAATCGTAAGATCAGCAGTAGTAATATCAGACTCGAACTCCTTGAGTCTTTCTGGACACCTGCGGAAGGTGAGAGAGGATAGGTAATGCAGTAGTAGCAACGTAAAATACTAAGTTAGGTGGTGTTTTGGCGTGCATTTGAGAAAGTGACCTACACCTGATCCCTGCTCAGTCATATTGACTTTGTCTTGTCGCTGGTTCAAGCGGGGAGTGGTTTTACTGTGTGGGATAGATGGCTGCCCATCTACTTTCACAATACCTGAGTACAGTCACCATCCATGCTCTTGGGCATATGGTTGACATCATCGAAATCGATGGTCAATCTATCACTTCTGTCGTGGGCATCACGATTATTATGCAGGTTTTGGTACGTCCTCTGTGCGTGACCTCCTTTCCACTGTGTTTTTTTAATAAACATCTGTCTCCTGCTGGTCGCGGTACACCAAAATACATCCATTTGGAAGTCGGCCATCAAATATCTACTATTTGACACCTAAATCGACTGGACAATTAGATGCGGGAGATTTCTAATTTTCTACTTGTCAGCATATTAATTATGATTTGCCTTTCCCCCTTCCCCCTCCTCCTCCTCCTCGTTATCTTCTTCTTCTTCTTCTTCTTCTTCTCCTTCTCCTCCTCCCCTTCCTCCTCCTCCTCTTTCTCCTCGTTGTCTTCTTCTTCTTCTTCTTCTTCTTTTCCTCCTCCTCCTCCTCCCCCCTCCTCCTCCTCCTCCTCCTCCTCCTCTTCTTCCTCCTCCTCTTCTTCCTCCTCCTCTTTCTTGCGTCCTTACCCTCCATTCCTTGTCCTCTCTTTAACGTGATGCCCTTATAGCAAGGGCGCGAAACTTGAGCTCTAATCGAGTGCGATAGCGCCCTTGCGATAAGGGTGCTATTCCTGATTGTCTGCATAACTGTATTATCTAGGAGCCTGATAACCATCTTTCCCTATTACTTCCTTGATTTATTTTCATCCACGGACGACCAGATCACCTAACTCCATGATAGAGCATACCAATCTACATATACTAAATGGAGAACGTCAACCTTACTTGCTTTCGTTTGGAGGAAGTAATAGGTGTAACTGTGAGCCATCGAGACTCCCATGGCCTAAAATACACAGCCAATGCAAACCGGTGTAATTAGCAATTTTGTGTACCTTCAAAACACTACTGTAGCATGGAATGCCTACGTGGTTGATGACATTTAATTATAATTCAATTAAGAAATCCCCTTTTTCCTACCTCTTAAGAACACATCCCTACAACACCACAATTACAGCGTTAAGAATGACCTTATTTTATACTCTCAAAGTTTCACAGTCTCATTAATGCAGTTCCAGCTGACGTCTACGAGGCCCGATCAGGCATTCCGGTTCAGTGAGGCCAAAATTCTCGCGTTAGGTGACAATCGTGAAAGCCATGAGTTGCTTGAATCATGGTTAATGGGCCTACAGTCCACAAAGCGGCAGATTGACCTACCAAACCAATATTTGGCGCTGAGGCTAAGTTTAAAGAAAGCACTTCAACCCTCGGCAGCGTACCAGTGAACACGTCTTCCAATGCCACGGTCGGTGAGCCATATGGTCAAGCCATAATCAAGCCAAAATCCACCACGGATCAGGACTCGCATGCCGGCCAACAGATAATCAGCCCACAACCTGCCAACTATCCTCGATAAAGTGGGTGCCGTTAATTGTCATAGGTATGCAATACCATAGCGAGTGCAGCCTATAAATACTGCAACTCATTCTGTACGAACTACCCGTTTATTTACTGTCTCTGCTGATGGTTTAATGAGGAGAGTCCGAAACGTCAGGTGATTAAATGTCGTGTCCCAGTGATCGCATCTACTTCTTATCTAGGTTGCGAGCCGGTTGACAAATGTCACACCGGTTCTAGCTTGGGTTGACACCAAGCAGTAACCTTTTATACAGTCTACTGTCTTCTAAACAGACTGCTATCCTCACTGCCACGGAAGTCATGCTAAATGTACTCGCTGACATTGAAGAGAATTATCTCAGTCTTAAGGGAGGATCACTTTGCGCCAGGAAACGATAGTTCTACTAGCGCGAATCGAAAACGGAAATACCGCATCCAGAAATGGAAATATAATCACTACGAGGAACCTTATAGTACTTCAGTCATTGTTCACTTCAGCATTTTCTTGGTTCTGTCAATGGTCAATTCGAACTCGTATTGCACAAGCCACCTGGTCCTTTGAGCTCTCCTCATTAAATATTAATTTTTTAGGCACAACCCGCTGGTACCTCGGTGACTTCACACCAATCCTTGCAAATACCCAAAGAAGGCGTTATATCTGAGACTACTGAGCGCTATGTTATTCTACTAGGGAGATTAGATTGATGCGATAATCAATGGCGTTGAAATGGGGTATGAAAAATCACCCAGAAACGTTTTTTGCTTGTTCTTGTGTAGAATAGATTACTTGCAGGCGAAATATACCATACACTAGCAGCATCTGGGGGGGGGGGGGGTAAGGTGTCAGCGACGTTTGTGCACGCCTACGAAGTCGCGTTTTTTGTTATTTTTAAGATTAAATAACAACTGGCCTCTAGGAGCCAATTGAATATACTGAAAAAGTTGCCAGAAAAAGGGAACTATCCGGCTTTAGTTTTGAACCCAAAATAAAGTTACTTTGGAGGGCAATACTACCGATGCTTTTCGAGCAATCTGAGCTCAATGCAAGAAACAGGACGCCGACAAAAAGTCTAAAATTCTGAAAATAGGACTATCTGGGTAAAAGATCTATCAAAGGCGTTTCTACCCCCTTAAGCTTTCAAAAATTAGTGTCCTAAACGTGGAAACGTTGAAAGCCTCTGTAAGACAATATTATTTTTGAGTGTAAATCGTCGCCGAAACTGCACTGATAGTTTACTGTTTACAGTGGCTGCATGCATGAGCTTGTAGATATCAGTTAAAAGCAACCGGATCCTAGATTACTTCCTCTGATTTAATCACCCACTTCAGGCTTTCACTGGAGTCATAGAAGTCCTGAGGCAGATGCCAACTGCATGTTTTACAATGCTGCGAGTAGACGGATTAGAATGTTTACTTCCTCATCAGATAAAAAGATTTATGCGAGAGATTGGGGCCAAAGACAAAAAGGCTGGAATGGCCATTCATAGCTTAGTATCCATCTTCAGCCATTCCTGTCCAACACCGCGTTTATGAGGGCATCCGGGGTTTCATACGTTGTGTGATTGCCTGGGGGATTCTAGATCCAGACCCCCG
Source organism: Ligula intestinalis (assembly GCA_036362985.1). Classification (NCBI taxonomy): domain Eukaryota; kingdom Metazoa; phylum Platyhelminthes; class Cestoda; order Diphyllobothriidea; family Diphyllobothriidae; genus Ligula; species Ligula intestinalis. Next base: position 23,049,939 of record JAYGXS010000009.1, on the reverse strand, counting down.
CAACCTGTTGGTTTACACACATCATCCATGATATTCATTTGTTCACCGCATAGCCTGAGTAACAACCGTGCCGCCAACGCATGTTATCATGAATAAACAAGAGAAAAAAACTTTTCTGTGTCAACTTGATGTCTTGGCTACAGTAAATCAATCGAATTTATTCAAATGCTTTCGTTAAAGATGCCTTTTTTGCATCTTCTGCATCTGAAGATTCTTCCCTCAGAGCACTGGCCATCTACTGTAGGCAATACTGCAGCTTCTGAACTAATTTTGGATTCCAAAGCTTACGAGAGCTACTCTTTTAATCCAATGACAACAGACTCAAAAGAATAAAATCCATATGGTAAGAAACAGCATCTCAAGAGCGGTAAGAGCAGGATATCATCAAATCATATTGATGTTCTCAGAACTGCCACGAGGACGAGCAATGTCACGTAGTACATGGACCATCCTTTAAACGACAAATCCGCAAACCAATTTTTCAGCAGGAAAGGGCTTCATGGATGCGAATAGTTTCGGTAAACGCAGTCTGAGTAAGGAAATGACACATAATAATTGACAAGTGCGCGTGGGCTACCAGATTTTGGCGGATTTGCGGTGGCACGCCCAGTCAACCCTGCTTTGCTACTTGGCATTCAGCCAATGATCATGTTACTTGACCTCGAGATCCGCGCAGCCTCATAATCTCAGTCGGTAAGAAGGATTTGCGTGGCCATCTTAACCGGACGCGGACACAGGAACTGCCCACAGTACACGTAGTTTTGCGCCAAATTCCAGAGGAAGATAAGTCTGAGAGTTAAGGTAACGGTCGGGGTTAGGCTGGAGGTTTGGTTAAAGACGAAGTTTTGGGTTCTTGCTTACTATAGCGATTAGAGAATAAGGGTTGGGCTACGGGGGAGATTAGGATAAATGTTTAGTTTTGTGTCCGGGTTAGTGTTAGGACATGGGACAGCTGACAGCTAGGTGGTTGCTATGGTGGGAGAGAGATTTCGAATGACCCTTGGCGCACTTCTTTCCTCGTCATAATGAGGATTCCTCACAATTATTAATCCGGCGCGCTTGAATCTATCACGGTGCGCTAAAAGACGTGGCTTGGAGGGTTGCCAGCTGGCGGTTACCTTGGACACTGCAGTCGCTCCAGTGTGTATCGTTGTGTGATGTGGCTGTCTGTGGGCTGAGAGTCAGGCTGCAATGGCTCCTTCTTAATGTGGCCTTTATGGCGCTCCCTGTCGGGAGCATACCTAGCGAACCATACACTGCTGTATGATGTCGGAAGGTTAGCACACCTAGCTGAGCTAGAAGGTGATGAAATTGATCCAAGTGGAATCAAACGAAGTTCTAGCGGAGAGTGATTTAGGCCCCGACTTCCTCCTTCGCAAGGACGTCCAACCTTCCTGCGGCCATCGCAGTTGAAAAGGGCAACAAATTTGGCAACCAAAGTACGTCATACCAAACAGCCGGACTTCGCAAATGAGCAACTAAGGGCTGGAAGCCACTCATCACCTTTCTTACAGGATGTTTAGTTAGAGAGTACTTCTAAAGAGCCACACTGAGGGAAGATGACGGACCAGGGCTTAAAACTGCTGCTTAAAGGTCAATTTCTCAGGCCCTGTCTTCAAAGATGGCCAGACAGAAATTGAGACTCGAGTTTTTCAACAAGGTTAACGTTTAGACAGAATAAATGGCAAAAAGGAGACTGGAATAGTTCCCTCTAGCATATTTTTTCATCTTAAACCAGTCATTACGAACCTGTAACTCCAGATGTATTTCTTTGGTAGGCGGTCACGCATCCACGCCAGGGCACGGCTTCGACTTCGAACATGTGCGAATACTGTGTCAGACGGTCGACGGAATCTAACGACTCTTGAAGGAGGCATGGCACGCACACGCGGATTCTACTCATATGCATATCGATCTTCCTGACGTCTTTCTCGCTCTGTGCGAACAAATCAATAGCAGGACTGAAGGTCACTCCCGGCAGAGCTGAGCTAAATGTGCAGTGAGTTGTTCACTTTTTTATTCCTTGGTAATGGGGTCGCATGATATTTCAAAACGCGTCGGGCATATAGACTACTGGTCCCAAAGAACGCTTTCCCATCTTCTAATAAATAATTTGAGGCAAATGCAACTTAAATTTAGTCCTGGATCCACAGTTTGTAGGTGTTGACTAAAGATAACTAAAGGCATGCTGTTGTAGCCATTCACCACTACAGTTGAAGCAGTGATGAGCTCGTTCCGTTCCATTTCGCAAATCGCGAGCAGGCAGGCAGGCTGTCAGACAGAGTACCGGAAATTTTTATGGCCAACTTCTGCGCAGTTAACCGACCGACGGCGGCATGATATGCCGTCTACTAGCGTCATAGATCGAACCACCGTTTGGAGGCTACGTTATTTGCTCTCTCTCTCTCTCAAAATATAAACTGTCTGTTCGCTACAGACTTGGGCGGTTGTCCAGTATTGGTTGACTGCATGACCGACTAAACAGGACACGGGAATTAAAATGCCCCGTCAATTTAAAGTAGGTGTGTTTTGCCATAAATTGCACGGCGAGTAAATATTCCCGCGAATAAACTCTAACATAAAACTAAACCAGAAACTGAACCTTAAACTCAAGTGTTATTTCTGGCTGAGCAAGTTTGAAATTCTCCAAATCCCTTCTCCAGCGAAAATCTTGTCCAACCTACGCATGATTGTTTCCCTCTTACGAAGGCTGTCCGCCATTCCCTGAGCCACGTGCCTGTGTACCCTTCCTCCCTCGAATGCTGGCGACCCTCCGGTATTTACTCTAGTCACTCGATTAAGCATAACTGCATACTGCACCCAGCCCCCCCCCTGGTTCGGCTCCGTTGCTTGATACAGTAGTCGCCGGCTATTAAGTCCACGGTTAATAAGCCCGCCGCATATTAAGCCCAATTCGGTCCGGGCCCGATGCAGACTTAATACCCGGCGACTGCTGCAATAAGCCCACGATTAATAAGTCCGCGCTTATTAAGCCCAATTTGGTCTGGGCCCGAGGTGGGCTTAATAGCCGGCGACTACTGTATCAGCGTCTCCCCCGATGCTATCGCCCTCACACCGCGGATGCCAGATCCAGTCGATTTGACTACCGGAGATGAAATCCCGTGAAGTGGCCTTGGGGTGGAGAGCCCGCTGTCCGTTCCACCACCTTCCTCCCCCTCTCTTGACGCAGTTGCCGCGGCTACCCTGAGAACCAGTCATACGGCCACCCTTCGCCGCTGACACTTTCATATGGCCTCTGTTCACTAACCCTCTCCCGCCTTTTGCGCTGGTGTTTCAGGTCAATCCTGATGCCACATGAATTGCCTCCTGAAATCCTATAAAAGCAGAGCCACCCATCCCTCTCCCACTAACACACATACAAACACGCGCTTTCCCAAGACTAGTTTCGCCCTGCATGGCGTTGTTGTTGAACTTTTGTTGTTCTCTCTTATATAGTCAGGCAAGAAACGAGGCGCTCACCACACCCAGCGGACCCTCTCTTTGAACGGTCTGCGCACAATCATTATTCACGCTTGAGCCAGACAGTTGGTTTCGTGGGGCAACAAGTCTGCACTCTCGTTTACGACATTTTACACACACCCAAGGTGGGGCACTAACAGCGACTTTACGCACAACTGCCAACCTCGTTTTAACCGTATTCGCTGGCGTGGTCAAGGAGCCCTTCGTTCGCGTAGTTCAACGCACATAAAAGGGTGAACGGGAGTACAAGACGGTGGTGGTGGCAGGGGACGAGAACCCGCGGACACAGTTGTTGCCTTCCTACAGAGCGTTAAGCTGTTAAAACTGCAGGTTACGGAGAGACAATCGACAACTGTTTTTTTTCTTCTGTCTGGCTTCCAAGTTGGTTCATTGTTCTTGTGTTTAGTCAAGCACCATCAGATGTAGGGCCCCATTCAAAAAAACGCGGGAAAGACAAGGCCTCCCTTACTGGATGAATGGTTAGGCAGATGGAACAGGTAGACGCAGGGATAAAAAGTACATTTACGATGTTAGCTTGTTTAAATGCATTAATAAAGCGTAAAGACGCGAGCACGCAATATGAAATAGAAACTGTAAGTGGGCGGAAATAAGTCAAAAGGAAAAAGGCATTGGCTAGATTTTTCCAGGCGAGCTTATCCCAACTAATGATTAGCAAGAACATGCTAGGAGAAAGGAGGACAGCTAGGTAGTTTAATCGGAATTTCGGAACGACCTCGATTGAAGATATCATTGAAGTTGACAACATAGATAGATTCACGTCGAATACGGAAACTTTATCTAAGGCCTCACCCAACTTCAGTTCCCAACCGCTTAGTTTAAATCTAACACTAGGCAAAATGCTTATCCTAGGAGTAATACTTGACGGAGATTGAGCGAATGAGAACGGCATTTAACTTAAGCTTAAACAGAGATTGGGTGGGACCACATCTCCGATCAGTCGACGAGTTTGGCAGAGTGGAATAATTAACTTGACCCACTTATAAAAAACTCAGCCATCGCGTTGGCATTCGAACTTTAGCGCAGCCAAACGCTCTCGTCATCGGAGCTACTACGACCCCACCAAGGGCCGTGGATGTTATCACACTTTAGTCAATTAACCCGTCCGGCCAACCAACCGCAAGGTATGAAATCCACTAATTCTGACACATTCACCCGATCACCCAAGCAGGATTGCCTAAGCAATCTATCCAGAATCCACCAGATGACAACCAAATGCAATGAATTAGTAAGCCTTTTTGGCAGGTGCTGTTAAACTCGCGGCTCATTGTGTGGGCCTCGCAGCTCAGTTGTCTAGAATGTTGGCTGGACCAAAACCTCTCCCTTTTTGGCAGGGATTCGAATCCCACCGAGGCCGATGACATTTTCACAAGTAGGTTAAATGAGACATATCCGATCGGTACCTTTTTGTCTTTTAAAGTCCTGCGTGTTTTCTTTGGGCCACCGCTGGACAATCACAAACATATGTGTTCTTTGAGATCTAAGGTAACTTTAATTAGTGCATTTTCGAGTCTGGTGCCTCAGTTCATCGTCGGAGTGACAGGAAATGTGCAATTAACGACTTACATTTCAAACGTGCAGAAAATCAATAATTATACGGGGTGAGACCTACAACTATTGATTTTCCGCACGTTTCAAAGGTTTGTTGTTCATTGCACATTTCCTGCTAGTCCCAAGACGAACTGGGGCACCAGACTCGAAAATCCACTAATCAAAGTAACGTTAAATCCCAAAGAACATCTTCTTCAAATTAAAATTTATTGGGTTGCGTGTTTTCCAACGAACACATGTATATATATAGCGCATGCATGTGTTTCACCGATCTAGTAGAGGAACAATTAAGTTCCACCACTCGAGATTGGGTATGACTGGTTGATGACAGCTGATAAGCCAGAAATAGCCATTGCCGTCTCCCTTTGCTTTCTCGGATCCACTTCATATATATACATCAATGGATACCCCCGGAGCTTCATAGGGCGGAGTAGGCGGACTAACCCGATAAGAAAGCCGACGGTCAGCCAACCAAAAGTCTGGCGGGCGCTACCGTACATCGCAAACGTGTCTGAAGCAGCTGCTTGACTCCTGCAACCATTGGGTATCGGTATCGCCCACAGACCCGAGGCAACGATCAGGCGATTGGTAATGAAACCTAAGGCCCCCCTGTCCCGAGGTGAAACTGCCAACGTCGTGTACCGGATCAACTGCAGTTCCTGCGAAATGAACTATGTAGGGGAAACGGGCAAGCGATTGCAGACATGTATGACCGAGCATGAGGGAGCGGTGCGCAGACAGGAAGAACGCTCTCTAGTGGCAGAACATTGTGCAGCCACTGGGCACAAGTTCGCTTTCAAAGACGCTGAGATCATAGGGCGTGGAAGCGACCAAACGATCAGGGAGACGCTCGAAGCCTGGCATACCACAAGTAGCTCCATTAATCGGTGTGTGACGCTACCAGTTGCCTACCAAAGTCTACGGGAAAAGCACAGGAAGCAGAACCACAGGCAGGAACGCCGACCAGACGCACCAGCCGACAGCACAAACGAGGGCCTAGGACCACCCGACGCAAACACGAATGGGGGACAAGCTGTTTCGACCACAATCCTGCGAGATGAACAACAGGATGGGAACGCGGGTGAACACGAGCCCACGCCGATAAAAGACGACGGTGACTTTGACTGCCGGGTCGCTAGCAACCGAGAGGTCAACGCGAACATGGCAACCGCAATTTGCACCTCAAGGGGAAGGTGTGAACGCGACATGACGTCGGCCGGGCCCAACCTACGAACGATGCGCACCCGATCAATGGCAATTATCCCGCCAACGCCACCACCCCCGGATAAGACGAGCCCGCAGCCGCATGACAACAGGCATCCCCATGCCTAGCTGAATTTTACCTATAAATACTGTGATTGTTCGTGCATTTACCACCTTTGACAATGGAAGCTTGTCTGATTCCGAAACGTCAGGACATTAAATCCTTGGTTCCTGTGATCGCCTTGCCTTCTCAATTATGTCCAGGAACACGCATTTTCGCTTCTATCAGCAATATATATATATATATATATATATTAACATGACAAAAGATACGAGGTCCAGATAAATTATCCCGCTCCCCATCCCCCAAAGAAGATGAAGAAGAAAAGGCGCCTTCATGGACCACACTGTATTGGTGCTGACGTTTCGGAAATACACTATTTTCCATCATCAGAGTGGTGGGTTGTGTGTTCCTGCTTGCTGAAGGTTGGAATGCCGCGCAGACCATCTGGTGTTGTAGCGATGGCTGACGCACGAGCGCTGAACTTCGTGCTGTCCGTGGATTGGCTGCGGCATCTCCATTGTGGGTGGCTGGCGCCCGTGTGTGTCATCTGTTGCCTGTCCGTTTGTCGTTAACGCGTCTACGTTAACCGGCCCGGTAGTGTGACCATCGCCCGACCTCCCCTCTGAGCCGGATGCGCGGATCAGCCCTCGTTCTGGGTCTGGTGTCCGTCGGTGGGTAGGTGAGTCATCCCGGTTGTGTGCGCGGCGAAGAGCCCTCTCTGCCCGTCCTTCTACATCCCCCGTCGCCTGTACGTCTGTTGTTGTCGTCATCAGGTCTGTGTGCGTATTGTGTGCACTTGGCCGGCTACTATCGGCTCTCCTTCCATACTCAGGTGGCTGGACTGGTTGGCATTCAAAGCGCGAACCCGGCTCACATGTTTGGGCTCGTCGGTGGGTTGATGATTCATGCCGATCGTGCGAACTGCGGTTAACTCTTGCCCCCTGCTGCAGTCGTGGCTGCCATTGATGAAGCTGTAAATCGCTCATTGGCGTGGTGGGCCTCGGCTGGATCGATTGAAGTCTGGTACGCAGGGCCTGATAGGCCGGATTTAAGTCAATATTTCTATTGATTGTGTCTACGGAGGACCAACTTTCGAGCACCAGTCTGGCCATTTTGTCATTGGATCGGCCGATGACTTCGGCGTTTTCGAAAGCAAATTTGTGCTTCTCCCGTTTCATGTGGCCATATACCAGTGACAGTCTGTCCGTGTAGTCTTGTACAGAGGCGTTTTCCCGTTTCACCAATATACCTTGCACTGCAATTTTGACAAGGTATGCTGTAGACCACTGCTGATTGTTCCGTTGTCGGCAGCGGGTCTTTGGGTCGCATTATCTGCTGTCGAATAGTCGAATCCGGTTTGTGGGCAATCCCAATTCCAAAAGGATTCAGGATTCGAGCTGTCGCTTCCGAAACATTCCTTACATAGGGGATCGCGAGCCAAAACTTCGGTTTTTCGTCGTTCGGCCGCTGTCGGGTGGGTTTTCGTCGGCAGTTACGCAGGAAGGACCGTGGATAACCATTGGCTGAGAACAGTGAGTGTAAATATTTTGCCTCCTCCTTTCTCCCGTCCTCATCGCTACAGTGTGTTTGAACCCGTTGAAATAGAGCTCTGACACAACTGCGTTTGTGACCAATGGGGTGGTTACTTCCGAATTGTAGGATGCGTCTGGTGTTTGTTGACTTGCGGTATACCGTAGTTCGTATCCTTCCCTCGGAAGTCCTCGTAACTTGCACATCCAAGAAGGGC
>JAYGXS010000009.1:22949551-23036876 GCA_036362985.1 Ligula intestinalis | reverse complement strand
TACTTCCATGTCATGCACCTAATAATTTGAGAGATTATTTCCTTGATATATATATATATATAGGATGAATCCACGCTCGTTGGTGGCAGAACATTGTTCGGATACTGGACACACCTTCGCTTTTGATGGCGCTGAAATCCTAGCCCGAGGTAGTGACCGGACAACCAGAGAAACACTCGAAGCATGGCACACTGCACCAAATTCCATCAACCGCTGTACGATTCTCCCGGCGGCTTACCAGGCGTTACGCGTGCGGTTCAATCAACGAAATCGCCGGCAGGAAGTCAGACGGGTCGCAACGACTAGCAACCCCACACCGGGCCAGAATACAGGCGTCCGGGAACCTACCCCAGACACCAATGCAGCCGTCAGCGACGCCGCAGGCAACGTGAACCAACAAGACCTCCTGTCGGGCTTGAACGCAGTTGCACATGACAACGGTCTCGGCATAAACACTGATGGCGGAGTACGATATTCCGCCGGCGGGACGAACATGGGAAAGTGCTAACGGGGGAAGCCAGCAGGACATGCGGCACCGACGCGATCGATGCAGACGCGAGCAATGACCGCTGGCAGGCGAACACTGCCCTCCCCCTCCGATGAGGTGACGGCGAGAAACCCTGGTCAGCAGGACGATGACGGAGCTCCAGCCCCGCCGCCGCAGGGGATCTAGCGCCAATAGACGGAGAGCGAACGAGAAGTCAGTGGTAACACCTATAAAAGACTGTGAGGCGTGTACAAACACAAACCTCCGACGATGCAAGCCTGTACGCTTTCGAAACGTCAGGATATTATACCCATTATTCCCGAGATCGCCTCTTCTTCTCATTTATGTCCGGGGACACGCATTTTCGCTTCAATCAGCAATATATATATGTATATATATATATATATATATATATATATATATAACTAGCTCAGAATTTGGAAAATTTGACGGATGTTAGGGCCCCAGCCGGCTCTCCACAGACTGCACAAGTACGAGGCTGCACTAAAGTGAAAAACCATGCTATCGAAGGCCACACACTTATCCAACAGCAGAGCCAGGTACTTAAGCTAGGAGGCGGCAGTGGTAGAACCACACACGAGGGACAGCCTCCATCACACTTACTGCTGAATAAAAAAAAAGCTCCGAGTCGCAAACACAAAGTCCAGTCTTCAGCGTCACTTCGGCAAAAAAACTTTCACGTAACAGCCCCAATGACTGTCAACAGAAGCTAGCATACACATTTATTTTAGGACCCAGTCATCAGCGGCTGCAAAATGGATGAACGGCTTGCAGTTTTCAGAATACCACGTGACGGCTAAAAACTCGCAGGTGGACCACGTGGGCAACTTCTCAAGACCTGCAACAAATGGATTGCAGCAGATCAAGAACATTATGGCGACCCTTGCGGACATTCTTCTTTGCCCGCGTACGTCACACATTTGGTGGAAGCTAAAAGGTCTACTTCGCACAACAAAAATAATTAGTTTTTTTTTTCTGCAAATATTCCCATTCTTAAGTTGAGAAGTCAAGTTGGCAAACATATGTTTTCAGCAAATCATCATCAGGCCAGAACATTTGCAAGGTAATTAAAACTATACAGATGGACAGGGTTAAATAGTGCAGTCTAATTACAACTCATCGTTTAAGCGTCGCCCGCATGTTCTGGCCTGATGATGATTTGCTGAAAACATATGTTTGCCAACTTGACTTCTCAATTAGTTTTTTTCCTAAAACCTAACAGCTACTGCCAAGAACTTACAGGAGATCTGAGATTGTGTTTTATCATCTCTTGCTGCAAAACAGCGGCCAAAAAACCCAAATGACATTCCAAAATGCACACCAGTGAACTGGAATTTAAACCTTCGGTAAAATTGCTCACACATGTGTGGAAATAAAAAGGCTTCCCGTCTATCCCTTCTATCAAGTGAACCTACATAAAACTGCAGGGCTACGCAGGGAATACCTTGTAAGCATAAAGGTCACTCCAACAAGGCGCAAAGCTAGCACATTGTGGCTTTAATTAACCAAATGCTCAGTGCAGCGGATTTCCTGATATCCGCACTGCAATTTATCCCCTAGGCACAACGTCGCATCTATTTTATATGCATCGTTTCCTGAACACCAAAGTCGTGCATACTTTGGGCGTGGTTGTACTGTTTATATCGACTTTAATCATTGTTTGGTAGGCTTTAATGTCGCCTTCTGCATTCCCGTTGAGAAAGGCGGATTGCGCGCCAAAAACTACGCTAAAGCTGATTGGTCGATTTGACTTTGGCCAAACGATCAAATCCCTCCACGCGCACCTCTCCACCCAGTGAAGCCTGCAGCGAGATGAGCGCCAAATACACGTCAATTTCGGCAAGTAAAGGCAACGGAAGGGATTTAAAGTCCTACGCATTTACTGCAGGATAAAAAGAGCTGTCCTAGCCAAACACATGTGAGCAGAGGCATTCGGCAACAAAATAATTCCGTTGAGAAATAAACATGCTAATTTTTTATTCTTGATCGGGACCCAATGCCGTTAGTGACTTTCTAATCCTAGCCTGCGGGAGAAGGGGACTTTTAAATTTGCTATAAAAAACCAACTGCTTTTATAAGAACCGTTTAAGTTAGGTTTTTGAGGAGAAAATCTCACCCTTTCCAAATCTCTTAGCGCATATTGGTGGCTTCAACTATTGTTCTCTTAACGATTCCAGGAAAACCTTTAGATTGGATTTCAAGAGAAATCTGATACGTTATTAAGGCAATTGGACGTTTAAACTTTTCGTTTGTCCACTGCATCTAAACCGAAAACGTAATTATCCAGGCAGAAAACTGTCCTCTTTTGTCATTAAGCCTTAAATCGGACGTTTTATCGCTGAAACGTGTGACTTGTGTGCCGTCAGCCGTGATGGAAAATATTCGTAGTTAGGTGTCTTTATTCCAACGGGAGAAAAGCAGACGGGCACAGCGCTGTACCATGCTCTTCGCCCTCCCGATGACAGGACTGAGGTTCCTAGACGGGGGCTGACAAATTAAAATCATCCCGCCTACGCATGTCAAAACTTTATCCACTTCCGCACTCCTGTAGCAGTCTCTTATAGGAGGGTTAAAACATCTGGTAGGGAAGCCTTATACAATGTCACGCAGAAAGAAGTGTCAATGAAAAGTTCATTTTTGTTCACTTACCATCTATGGTTTGTCCTGCATCAAGGTTGCATAGTTAAATACCCCTTTAGAATGACCTTGGATGACCCCGTTGTATATAATCAACATCAGCTATTTGGAGGCTACCGAAAGGAGTATTTTCAGAATTTTCGATTTTTATGCAAACATTTTTAATTAGCGAATAAATTTAATCTGACCTGCCAACACAATTGCATAACTGGATCTTATCCTACATACTGTATGCACCACGTTCTACGAAAGTCTGAAATATTTTTTTGACATATGAAAGATCGCGCATAGTGCTCGACAAAAATTGTGGCGGATGATGATCTTACTAAATAAAAAAACAACTATGTTTTGTCGGTGTTCCAAGAAATCTCAAAATTAAAAAACTTTTAAAGCCGAAAGATAACCTTTATACAAAGTCTACTTAGTACCAAAAAAGAAAGTAGTTGCGCATTTTCTATAAAATATATACCTAAATTTATAAGTGCATCAAAAATTAATGGGAAACATCTATAATGAGTCCACTCGTCTTAGTGACGTTCTTGGAAATTTTGCGTTTTTATAGAAAGTTGGATTTCTATATAATGTTCTAGCCCCTCTCTTAAACTAAAATGTGTAATCTATGTAGGAACAGTAATTGTTCCTTCCCTCCGGTTAAACTTTGATGCACACAGCGCTAGCCGATTCTGCGAACGTGGAGTTTTCTTGTGAAATGCAAGTGCGATTTTCTCTACTGCCCAGTTGAGGTCTCAGTCCCGATGATGTGCTTTAGGTGCGCACTAAGTGATGGTAGGACGAGAAGGGGACACAGGAGACAATAGGACACTACTTACCTTGCTTGAAGCCATGTCGCTGACCGAACGATGGGTTTGGATGCTTTCCAGTCTCTCAAGACACCATTCAAGTTCTTCAAGGGTCTCCGTGGCCAATGCGTTATCGGGTTCATCTTCGGCTGCACAGAGAATGGACACAAGATATAAGCTTAAAAAATCCCTGGATCCTAGGAACATTTCAAAATTGTTTGCAAACAGACGGACACGAGTACAGAGCGCTTAGTGTCATAGGCGGGAAGGGGAGAGGGGGCACACTGTCGTTTCTGGCAGCCTTCCATACTCTCTGAGTCTAATCCATCCCATCACGGAAACATAGCCAATCAAATTGCACCAGTTCACTAATTGGCCGCAAGCGACCGCAGAAACACCACGCCCCGGGGGCAAGACTCATCGTCGAACGCAGACACACACGAGTACTAACAATTCGTTAACTGAGTAGAAGCTCGTCAATTGAACTAAGTTTTCTGCGGATGGATCACTCATAACCTGAAATACTCGTACACGTAGCCGTTCGTTACTGGAGGTTCCATTGTATCAGGTTTCCAGGATACATAATCCAAATATTTATGCCTCATGTAAAACCTGAACGCTGAAGTGAAAACTCTCTTCCTTTTTCCTTCAGTGGTATCCCTTAGCAAGCAGGGGAACTCAGTTTACCCAATTGTGAAACATTTGCGGCCTCAGTGGGAGTTGAACCCACACACCTGGACAAGATTTTTGGTAGCCAAAACCCGCGTGGATAAAATCGACCCAACTGTGCTTCAATGCACGGCCCACAGTGAGTTTCGTCGGTCAATGGTAGAGCGTTGGCTTCGCGAAAGCCTCCCCCGGTGTCTCTTTGTTCGACTCCCACCAAAGCCACTAATGTTTCACAATTGGGTCAACTGGATTAAGAAAATCTACCAAATCCCCCTAAAAATTCGTTAAGTAAGCGGAAGCTCGTTAATTGAAACAAATTTTCTGAGAGTGGCTCGCTCGTTACCTGAAATGCTCGTTAGCAGAGGAGCTAGTTCTAACTCCTACAATCAATTTAGGCCAGACCAGGCACTCTATCTCCTGGGCAGGCTGTAGGATACTGCTGAAATTATTAAGTGGTAACTTTCGTTATACGCAAATAAACGGTATCACTCGCTAAAGCAGAAGAACTTATTGGACAAAATCTGTCAGAGTTTGGCCTGTTCGTGCCATAATGTTTGCGACACAATGCAGAGCAGAAACAAGACACCTAAGCAGCACGTTTTAATTCCTTGCTTAAGATGCTCCCTCCCCCCTCTGCATGTACGCGCCTTCAGAAATAAATGCACACACTTGGAACTAATCCTTCGGAGGAGCGGCAAACATTTGTAGGCTCCGACATCGGAAAATACATGACGCAGTTATTCTGAAGAACCTGGTGTGCACTCTGGCTTAACAATTCATATCGGACCGAGGCCGAATGGGTTCATCCCGGAGGATTTACGCGCGCGCGCGCGCGCCCATGAGGCGATAAAAAAGGGTGAAGCTAACAAAACAGAATATATCCCAGAAAAGGTACGGAAAAGGTTGGGAGAGGTGGTCGGGGTGAGGGGCATCAATGAGGTGAAACTCTCGCACCTGCTTGAAACAAGTGGGAACAGTAAGTGGATCATTTAACATTGGTATTCATCTGTACGTCCAGGCAGAAAATGGGTTCTCCGTTTACTCTGGTAAATTTGCAAGCCTACTCGAGCAAGCAAGATAGATTTGAGGGCATGCAAGCGGGGTTGAAGGCAAGGCCTATCACTGACAAAGAAAGGACTGAGGGAATCGCTATTTCTCGTATGCTTACCTTCATCAGCCCGTCCTACTCTAGCTTAAGTTCGGGTAGGTCTGGTGCTTTAAGCCAAGTAAACACTCGATAGAACAAGCTATAATAAATAAACCGTAAGTGCAATACTGGTCGATTGCTACGGGGATTTGGGGGCACCCGCATGGTGGGGCGGGATACGATCGCTTCAGATAACATTCAAAGTTTAGGTCTTGGAAACTGCCATGTGTCGGTTTTCGGGAGGCAAAACTGATCAAAACCAAAACAGTTCGAGTTGCCCATCCCCCGGACTTATTTACCAGCATATTTATCAATCGCTCATCAAAACCATCGTCATCATCATTATCAAACCACCAACACTAGCATGAGCATCAGTCAGTCACACAGCCAACAAAACCCTCTCATCAGGCAGCCAAAATTTGGCTTTTATCTGCAGAATTAAAAAAACTGGAGAAGATTTAGTGCTGCACGTCCTCAAACAAATGCAGCTAAAAGCAGTGCCATTTTGTCCATCCCTCCTCGCGAATCGCGTGTAGGTTATTTTCAAATGAGGAAAGAAAATTCATTGAAAATAGGCAGTCGCATTTATCACAGCTTTTTTTTTCTTGGTCTGCTCAGCTTTCTTATTTGTCATATAAACCATGCTTAACTTATCGGCTGGAAAAGAGCATGGACGTAGAGCCAGGCTCCAGTTATACTTGCAGTTTTATGCGAGGCTGGCGAATTCAATACTTTTGTTGAGCTGAATAAGCCGCCCCCCTCCTTTAATGGTAACCTCTTTTCGGGATCATAATTAGGGGCACAACGAGCAACTGGGGGGTGTTTTGACTGCAAACAAATATGTTCTCCTAAAGGCAAGCTCCGCAAAACAGCAGCGTTATTTACTGAGAAGTAGGTCAGAGTTGCTGTAGATGCTTTTTGATGCTGATAAGTTTCACGAATCGAGGGAAATGTTTGCAGCCCAGGTATGCGTATGCTTTGGGCAGAAGAAGCCGCGTCGATCACCAGAATCATAAAATGGCAACAGTAGTTTATGCAGTGCACCTCATTTACCCCTAGTCCCAGCATGTTGTCCTACATAACGGTAGTTATAGGAGTTGTATGAATGGAGAACTAGGATAGGCAGTGGAACATACTTTAGTAATTGCTATACGAATTTTTATTTTATGCATTTATAAATTTTGTTGATGTATATCTGAAGCTTATTTTAATCTTCACTATCGTTTAACTTATTGCAGGAAAGCCCAATTATCAAAATGCAGGTCTGTTGAAATTCCTGAAAAAAGTATAAATGGTGGCAAGGAGGTCGTTTACTTAAACTTGTCTGAGGTCCAACTTACCGTTTTGGAGGTAGATTGGTATAGTCCGCGGTGCGAAGCGCCCCGCACACCTTCAATTTACATGCGGAACAACTAAAGCCCAGCGGCCGCGGGAAACAAATTCAACTACATTTTTCTACTTTGTTCTTTCTTATACAAATTTCCTTAACTGTCTATCGTATTTCCTTACCCTCAAAACCCCCTATACCACCGTTTCCATGGAATAAAATGCTGGGACTAGGAGTATAATGAGGTGCACTACTTAAACTACTTTTGCCCATCAAACTATTATTCCGGTTATCGACATGGCTTTTTCTTCTCAAGCTGATAAGTTTTTTTAATTGCCCTTTAAAAATTTAACTACTATTCTCATTCGACCGGCGTTGTAGCCCCCCTCCATTTAGTCAAGGGCTAGGAGATCAACTGGGTTGAACTACCTATTACGCGATGCGGCACTTTATGGTACCGCGATGTTCGCTTATTGGCTACTTCGTCTTGGCTAGTATTTATTATTATATCGTTGTAGATTACTTGTTATTCTTTGATTTATTGTGTTTGGAAATGTTGTTGACTAATATGTTACAACTAAGAATATTTACAATTTGGCCAGTTTTATCGCCAAATCGGTGGTTTAGCGATGGGATCACCGCTTGGAACTCTATAAGCTGATGCCTACATGGGCAAACTGGAGAGCGAAAAATGTTCCCCTATTATAAAGGACTTTCCATCCTATGTTCGATATGTCGAGGATATATTTGTAATAGCAGATGAAAGACTTGATTTGGACAGTTTCTTAGATTAAGTGCATCAGGCGCGCGTAGCGTTAACCTTCACTCTAGAAAAAGAGGACAGAGAGTACCTCCCCCTTCTGGACGTTCTTCTTAGTAGGTCTGATGGAACAATGAGTCGAAGTGTATTTCGCACGAAAACCTGTACACGGCAATACACACATTTTAACAGTTTTGTCCCACTAAGCCAGAAAAGAGGCCTAGTCAGCTGCCTCACGAACCAAGCTAGGAGAATATATTCTCCAGAGACACTCTGCAAGAAAATGACTTGCCCGAAAACTTCATCGATAAGTTTGTGGAGGAACTCCACCAAAATCGGAAGTGCCAACAGCTGCGAAGAAAACTATATTATTTAAATTGCCTTTTCAAGGGGATCCAGCAAGCAAACTTCTACAGCTTCGCCTGAGCGCTGCAATCGCGCGTATTTATCCATCAGCTAACTTACGATCAGTATTTTCAAGCACTCCACTTTTTCGCCTTGAAGGCAAGGATATATTCCCGTCCCAGGCCTCTTCAATGTGTATCGACACCTTTACATGCTCCCGTGGGGCAGGTCGAACAACTAGGCGGCTATCCAAGCGCATGCAGGTTAACCCACTAGAAAGGCAGTGCTTCGGCTGCTTCGTTTCGCACTGATGCCGGTGGTGGTTGTTGTTGTTGTTGCAGGATCAATGGCAAGGTAAGTGGCTTTAGAACCACGACTTCCGGATCTTCTTCAGATACCGGACTGTGGCAGAGGGTCTTCGGACGGTTAGGTCGATCGGCGCTCTCAGTCTGCATTCGACACCAAACTCCTGAACTCTGGCGACCATCTCGGCTGCGCATTCCATCAGGTGTTCGTTGGTCTCTTCCTCCCCACAAGCTGCATACGTGGAATCATCAGTCAGATTGTACCGCTTCCTGATGTGATTCAGCTTTGGAAATTGCCAGGTCCTAAATCCCACAAGGGTCGTTCTGTCTAGCCGAGTCATTTTCTTTTCTTCATCCCAGTTGATACGGGTCGTATACGTTCTTCGGCCGCGTTCATGTGTCATTTGTGTCCTGGGGGTCATTCGTCTGACTGCTTTCATCGTTGACGCAAAGGATGTCGGTCTACCGTCCGGTTCAGTCCTGGCCGCTGATGCTTCAGCGTCTGCTTGTTCATTCCCGGGGATACCCACGTGGCTGGGAATCCACGCAATTTCCACCCTCCTTCCTGTTGTGGCTCTCTCCAGAACATTTATCACTTGTTGCGTTAACGGTTTCTTAAGATCTTCTCCCGTCCCAAAGTTCTGTAAGGCATCTACAGCGGTTTTACTGTCAGTAAGGATTCTGGCAGAACTCCAATCCTCGGGTGGGTGCTCTAGCCATTCCATCACCGTCAGTAGGGCTAGCATCTCGGCATAAAATAATGAGCTGTAGCATGCGCCCCTTCTCCTGGACGTTGCAATTGTTGAGTAGTTATTCCAGCTTCCCTTCGTCACCACGACTCCCGCACCTTCCTGTCTGCATCCATCTATCGCCAACGCGTCGGTATAAATAGTCAGGGACGTTTCCGGTATGGAGTTGAGCTCATCCTACATTCGCTTCCAATTTTCTACCATCTCTGCTTTGCTGCAGAGATCTTCAAAATTCCTTAGAATATTGATGTTGGGTTGTCGCCATGGGGCTAGCGTGTTAGTAGCGAAAAGCTCTCTAGGCATCTCCGAATCCTCTCCCAGAGTTTGGTGCAAGCATCTGCGCGCATTCTCCCTCCAGGTTGAGGTCCGCTTTAGCTGGGTTGGCTGCTGCTTTTCGGCCATCTGTCTGCGGAGAGACTTTGTGCGGGAAGTCTCAGGCTGTGTTCGTAGGCCCTAATGGCTTCGAACCTGCCCCTCTCCTCGATCGTCTGGATATCGGCCTCTAGTAGCACCATCTCCGTCGGACATGAGATTGGGAGGCTCGTGGTAATTCAAGCTGCTTTCAGGTTCAGGCACTCTAACCTGTCAAGTCGTGAGCGGCAAATCCACAGAATCCATGCTGCTGATCCGTTTTCAATCACCGGCCACACACAGGCCGTGTAGACTTTTTGATGTCATCCGGCCGCCATCCCCAGGTTGTTCCACCTAAGGCCCTTATCATATTAAGTCGCTTCTCCACCTTTTCCAGGACAAAATCAGTGTGTCAATTAAACGTTAGCCCCGAGTCATAAACCACTCCAAAGAATTTTGCAGTCGGTCTTTGGATGATCTGCAATCCATCAACCTCAATGGCCCTGACTCCTTTTCTTTCACTCGGGGTCATACTGAACACCACTCACTCCGTCTTCTGGACGTTTACTTGCATCTTCAACTCTCGGCTCCATTGGACCATCATTTCTGTCGTGATCTGCACTCACTGGATAGCCGTGTCGGGGTTGGTATCTTGGCTCCATACTGCAGCATCGTCCGCGAAAAGGCTCATCTCAAGGCCCTCTCCGATGCCATCCCCAAGGTCATTTATAAAGATGTCGAAAAGGAGGGGGAGAGTACTGCTCCTTGTGGGAGGCCCTTTGTAAGTCTGAACTCCCTACTGAGGCGTCCGTTGTATCGCACATCCATTAGGCGGTTGGTCAGCCAGCTCTCGATCCAAATCTGTAGGCAATTTGGGACCTTCATTTTGCCATTTTCAGCGCTAGACCAGTTCTCCACACCGTGTCGTAGGCTTTTTCGAAATCGATGAGAGCCAAAGCTGTCTTTCTGCATGGCTTACTATGGAAACCATCTGATACCAACTGAGGTATTTGGATCAGCTGGTCCTCAGTGCTCCTCGTCTTCCGGAAACCGGCTTGATAGTCTACCAGCTTCTGGTTCCCTTCAACCCAGTGTCGAAGTCTGCGTTCGACCATCCGTTCACAGACTGTTCCCACCACAGAGGTCAGACTGATGGGTCTGTACGATTCCAGTTTCCCCGCGTCTTTGCAGGCCTTCAAGGTTGGTACTATAATGGCTGTTTTCCAGCTCTGGGGTATTGCCTTATCCCGCCAGCTCTGATTTATAATGCTAAGTAGCGTCAATTTGTTATTTGTAGTGAGGTTTTTTACTGCCTCGGGGAGGATTTCATCCGCTCCACCTGCCTTTTTGTCCTTAAGTTGTTGTAAGGATTCAGTCAGTTCATTGATGGAGAACTCCTGTCCGTAGGTGTTATCATTATCTAGGTGGAGGGCTTCTTTCCGCGCTTCCGCCGCGTATCACTTCATCGTTCTTTCATGTTTGGCCAGTCTCAGTCGGCTCACACTGGCATACTGACTTCCAAAAGCGTGTGCCTTCTGTTTGCCGGTGACGAGGCGACGGTCCCCCTGCAGGATAACATGGTCAGATGTTGACTTGTAGCATATAAATAGTACCCCACATTTTGGATGGGCATCGTCCTTTCTGACAGTGTCGAGACACTCTCGCCATGTCCTTGTCCTCTCTTTGCTTATAGTCGTTCTTACTAATTCACATGCCTGGGTCCACTCTGCCGTATTCCTCTTCCCCTCACTGGCCAGCCTGTCTCGCTCCTTTGTGACCTCCTCAATTTTTGCAGTCCACCATACGCTAGCTGTCTTTCCTCCGCTCTGACTTTCCTCGCAGTTCTGCGAAGTCCTTCCATGATTGCTTCAGTGAAGGTTCCAACGCAATCTGCAATCTTTGAGGTCTGGGGTGCATGATTGTGTAGATAATTTTCGGCGATTTCGTTGAACTTTTCCCAGTCCACTCCGGATATCTTCCAGCGGAGCAGATTCATCTTGCTGGTTGACTTATCCTCTTGCTGTGCCCTCTGGATGACAATGGATTTGTGGTCAGAGCTGGACGTGTTGAGCACTGTCCAGGTTGACTCTGCTGCTACTGTTGCTGTAGTGATGGATATGTCCGGAGATGTGCCTGAGCGTCCTCCATTTCGGAGACAGGTTATGCACGCTGGGTCATTCAGGACGGCAAGCTCTTCCTCTCTTATCCAGTCTTCTATTCTTTTCCCTCGCTCGTCCTTTCTCACTCCGTCCTGCCGTAGTCCTGAGTGCGCATTGACGTCACCGAGCCACATCATTTTGGGGTGACTAGAGAGTAGATGGATATTAGGTTCCTCACTGAACGTCCCATCATTTCTAGTACGTATTGGCGGAATATATATGTTGATAATCTCCAGATCAGGTTGTCCTTCGTGGAGCAGTCGGATGTGTTGAAGTTCTTGGATGCCGGTTTGTTGGGCTCGTACCAACTCATGAGGGATGCCATTTTGGATAATCGTCATCAGACCACCTCCGAAACCCGATTCTCTGTCCCATCTTAGGGCCTCGTATCCTGGGAATGTAGGCGTCAGTTGGATATCTCTGAGTTTCGGCTCCTGAAGGCAGCACACGTCAATATTCTGTTCTGTGAGTAACTTGCACAGCTCCGTGACTTTGGGCATCAGGCCGTCGCAGTTCCATTGCAAGATGCGTAGATAGCTGGGATCCTTTATCCTTTCATCAGTAGTTACCTGTTGGTTAGGGTTGAGTTCCACAAGGCAGGCGTGGCACTGCCAGGTTTCCTTCAAAGCACTTTCCCAGGCGGGTCTCTTTAGTGCAGAACATTTGCGATCGAACACTTTCAGGCATCTCTCACATCGGAGTCCTCGGTTTCGGGAGTGTATCAGGTTGTTGCATTTGCTGCATCTTTCCTGTTGGGATACTCCCCGTTGTTAGGATTGGGATTTTAATGGTCCACCATGTTCAGCGCACCTCCATTCTCCATGTTCTTTTGTTACTTGTGTGAGTTTCCAACGGGTCATACCAGAGCATGATTTATGGCATCAAGCAGAACAGTCAGGACATTGTAATGGTATGATGTTACCCGCTATAGTCGCATTACAGTTGCAGCAGTATTTTCTGCTGAGGTTGGTGGATATGGCTGGGAGGGATGCGAAAGACACTGGGGTCCCTGCAAGCGGCTGATGCGAGTGAGCGGGCAACACTGCATGGTCGAGCGAGAGTCCGGCACAGGTCCTATGGGTAAAGCCAGCACTCGTAGTCGTACGAGCAAGGCCTCTCGTACCCGTGGGGTGTTCCGGTGAGGTCGACTTCTCTGCGCTGCACCTGTGGCACTGGATCTCATTCTTATCCTTGGCGGATGTGGCCCGCCCTACTGTCATCTTTAAATACTTTAGATGCTCCCAGGCTCCAAAAATGTCGCACTGGACACTTCCTTTGTGTGCTGACTTCCCACAGCAAGGACAAGGCCACCTGGATCCTGGATTCATTTCTACGTCTCCTGATAGCTCCAAACACCTTCTAGGCCACCAGCCAGCTTCCTGGTATCGAGATACTGCTGCTGGCGCTTCGGCTCCCAAATCCAAAAATATGGCGGTCCTCTTTTGGCCCACTTCTTGCATGTCGTTGGGGTTTGATCCTGTAAGTACCATTCGTAGACGGCTTCGTGGAAATCGACGTCCAGTGGACCCGGTACCGCGAGGAGGTTGGAACATGACCGGGCGGTGGTGGTAGTGGTGGAGGCGTGGTCGCAGGTGCTTGTGCTGGAAAAGCCCAAACCTTGACACTATAGAGTCCGACCTTCCCAGAAGGTGGCTGACTAAGCGCTACAGCAAGGCAGTTTGCAAAACGGCACGTTCCCCGCACATCATCCTGCCCCCCCCCCAACCATTCCTATTCAGTCGTCCATCAACTGTCATTATCTGAGTCGTAGAATAAACAGATGTAATGGGCTAATTGATACAGCTGTCGGAAATCTCGTCGGCTGCCTCTAATCCCCCCTCGCTCCCCTCCCCTCTGCGACAGAGAAAGAGGTGATTGTCTTAAACATCCTATCACTAAGCCGGCCAGCCAGCCAAAAACAGACACACACATACGCACTCACGCCCACGTGCACAATACTCATAAAATGACAAGCTACCAAGCCCTTCAACGCCCCGCTGACAAGTACACAGACTCAGGGAGGCAATATAGAAGCAGATGATGGCAGTCGAAGTTTAACACTGTCCAACCCAGCAACCAAGAGGTGACCACCCAAGCACCTGACAACGACAATTCCTTTGGTAGCTCAGCCTTCCCAATCAATCATTCTTGTGTGAACAGCCACTTTTTTTTCAAAAAATTCACCAGCTAGTCTAGGTAGGTGGGTAGCGACTGGCAACCTAGGCAAGCCTATATTAGCCCGTAGAAATGGCACTGGCGGTGGAATCGCTTGTCTCCTACACCTCCTGGGGGATACTTCATGCTAACTTAAATGAATACAGCGTAGTACCATGTGAGGTCAATTGTTGAAAGCGAAGACGTCTCCCGAATGCCCCCGAATGGTGTGCTATCGGTGACTTGTACGTGATTAAGTTTGTATTTGAGCAGACTAGTGTAGGGGACAGTTCCTCTGCTGAAAAGTAAGCTGTGTTCTCATCCTTGTCTTCGTTTTCCTTCTTTTCTTGTTTTCTCTTCCGATTTTTTCTTTCTTCTTTCTCTCTTTCTTTCTTTCTTTCATTCTTTCTCTCTCTCTTTTTCTATTCCTCTTCCCTCGCACAACCTGCTTTACAATGTTATCTCCGACCTGTTTTCCTTATTACCACTGCGTCCCTCCCATCTCAGGTGACCGATCAGCTAGGTAGTGGCTTGTTGTCAGTGGTGGGGGAGAGAGTGAAGTCGATCCTCAGCGCATGTCTTTCCTCACTTAAACCAAGCTGATGCGCTTGAAGCCATCACGGAGCGCTAAAAGACGTGGCTTAGACAGTTGCCAACTGCAGGGGATAACTTGGACCTCGCAGCCAGTCCAGTGTGTGCCTCTTTGCGTGGAGTGATTTACTGCGAGCTGAGAATTAGGCTCAAGGGCTCCTTCCTTATGAGGCCTTTATGGCGCCCCCAGGCGGGAGCCTACCTAACAAGGTTTTGTTGTTTTGGCGCATGTTAAAGTGTGTTACACGCACACTGCCTGCGCTCTACCCCATCCCCGGTCTTCTAGATATTTGTCTTGACAGCGGGTTCCGGCGTGGGAGCAGTATGAGAGAGCGGGGTAGATTTTCCGCGAGTCTACTTTCACTGTAATCAAGCCGCAGTCACCGCGTTGCTTCAGCTTGCTGAAGCTCGTGGTGGACGTCGTCGAGAGCGATGGTAGGAGTTTGTGCACTTTGTCCTCCTTCACAAACCTCGTCCCGACGTCAAAACTGCATTCAGACGACTGGAGGTGGATGCGTGCTTGGTGCTTGCTAATGCTAAACAATCCATCTACGCGTGCCACATACAAGCTGCTCCAAAGTGCATGCATTGACCATTTAAGTACTCAAGGGGAGGATGGGGGCTACTTGATTTTTGAATGAAAGATAACAGGTTTGCTAGGCTTCTGACGGGGCGTTGGGAGCAGATCAGCGGTACTTAGAGAGCACTTGTTCAGAAAATCAACCCTAAACAAACATTTGGGTGTGAGGGGGTTGAAAGGCAAGTAGAAAAAGATAGCTTGATGGTGCTCATACATACCTGCACAGGGAACTCGGCGCGTATCGTCTCCATGAGGTGTCCCGAATCGAGAACTAGAAAAAAAGAGAGAAGAAAGGCCGTTTTGTAAGCAGCTGTTGCGTCAGAGGAGACAAAACAGAGAAAGCGAGAGGGGAGAGAGCAGTTTGGTATGCCCAGACTAACTGAATCATTCAAAGCATTAAAAGTACAAAATGTTTGACTCATACTGGAAGTCATCGCTAAATGGGCCAGCCTTCTGGAAGAATCCGAGATAAACGGCTTTCTCTTCCTTCCTTTACGAGAAAACAGTAATTTCCGTTTTCTGCTTCCTTTCAAAGTCGTATATCGACTGCGGATGACGAGGTGGGTGCGGTCGTCATTTGCATTAAAATAGTTTCATAGTGACTCATCAACACACCGCATCTACCACACCTATAACTTCCTACACTCAAACTGCAGATGAAGGCCAACGAGGGCACAGATCTAACCCTCCTGTCTACGTCCAGGAAACTCTATTCTGGGCTCTCGATTCTCGCACATCCACCTCAAGCGTTAGCCATGCTAATCCCATACCACCATTTCTGGGCTTAAATCAGTTGCTTTCCTAGGGATACCACGCGGCGTGCTGCGATAGTCTTACTGTGTTTTAGGTCAACAAGGGTAAGAGGGGGATGGGGAACGTTAAGCCCTGGGCCGAGCTGGGTCTACCACGCTGCATCTCCTGCTTCTTCCGTCCCCTTCCCACACACACCAGTAACCTTCCGGCGTGCCGGAATTCAAATCGACCGGGGGAGAAATGAAATTTGAGCGCAATGGCGCCAGTTGCCGCCTCTAGCGCGCCACCCACGAGCTCATCAGACCCCACACGAAAACAATAAGTATCAATAAAACCACCACTACGACCACCATGATCACGCCGCCGAGCCTCCTCGAGAACAGGCTGACTTCATTGTTGTGTTGTGCCGAATGCGCTGAGTCAGTATCGGTACCATGCACCCCATCGTTTTTCCTCCCTCGTCCCGTCTGTGACGGTTTCGGTGAATTTTTTCGTCACGGCATGAGGGCGTAGTCTTGGGCATGCCACTTACTGCAAATGCGATAATGAGCTTTTATAACGATGACCCTCCCTCCATTTTAAAGTCTGCCTTTTTCACACTGGCAATTTTAAAAGACGTTTAGCGTCACATCCGCTCACCGGATGCATTGGCGCCAACCATCAAGGAAATTGGCTCTTTGCTCACGAGCCTCCACATACTATCGCAGATGCATTTGGTGACATAGCCTCGACATAGTCATTAACGGATTGTCAGTCCTGGCACCCGCTAGTTCAGAGGCCCTAATAGTGTATAAAGGTGAGGGTGAAATGAGACTGATACTGGCGGAATACATTCTCACGACAGATTCCGGCGCCGTCCTGCTAATCAGACGCACTTGAACTTCTCCCGACGCACTGAGAGTCGTACCAACTGACGGCCCTCCTGTAGACCAAGTGGCAGCCTCCATGGCTCTTTTGCAACATTCCCACTTATATGACGCTCTTCGCACCCCATACACAATCCTGGCACATTAAGTCAGGAAAGAGGTCGCGTGTGGACTAATTAGAGTGACTGTTCGACTTCGTCAGCCACTACGCCCAGGCCCTACCTCCAGGGCAAGGGAATAGGGAAGGCAATAGACCCTACAGAAGTCTGCTCCGCTAGTAAAGCAGATCACGCACAAGTTGCCAGGCTTGCGTCTATCCTATTGAACAGGCGACAAACATCTTCATCGGCGGCACTCACATTGTCATCCCAGGGTAAAATAGAGCACCATTTACCTCGCTCTGTCACTCTCTCCTTCCACCCATTAGGTTAACGTAGTAGGGCAAAGTCCGCAATACAAGCGACAAACACTGGTCTAGTAAGTGGGTTGACGTAATCTACGTTTTCACACGCTTCGGGCCTATCGTGCATAGTAAGCAGGCTTCGATAAAAAGGGGTCAACGCACATGAAAGCTATGGCTGAGAGAAACGATTGCGAGGAGATCCGCATGTCGGTGTGGGAGAATGCTACCCCCACCCCCCGCCCCCAAAGCCTTTGGCGCACAATAGGAAGCGAACAGCTCTTCACGGCTTTGTGTACACTCTCCTATTCACGAAAAATAGTCAGACTAGGGAAGAAAGCTGAAGAGTATCAGCCAAAGACGGGATTAAATGTCTATGCCTATTACCCCTTAAACATACTGCACTTTAATGCACAGCTGACCTACAAAAGTCCCTTTTACTGGGACGTGTCACGAGGGATGAACCAAGAAACGTCATCCTCGGGTTTAATGCGGGTCGTGGGTAGATGTCTGAGTGATTAAGGTGACTGGGCCTAAACACTGAACTTGAGAAAAAAGTGAAAAGGCAGCGGTAATTGTTGGTTATGCTAGAGGTTGCCATTCTCACACTACACACCCATGTGCTGCCTCAAGGTCCAATGAATCGGGCCAATTTTTCTTCAAATATGACAAATTCCTTCTACTTTTTCATCAGCTGAAGTGTATTTGAAAAATTCAAACGATATACGGGAAAAGGGGTTACAGAAGAGACGCCATGTAAACGCATTAGTTGCAGGTGACTTCAGTTCTCGACTTAAAAAACTGGAATCATATCAAAACCCCTATGTGGACATCAGAGGGTAGCCTATCGATAAACAAACTTCCTCGCAGGTCTATTTTTTTGTTAATTATCTAATACAGCAGTTTAATTTTAGATTCAGTTTAGTTAGAAACCGCCGTCTTTAGATAAATATAATTAAAGAACCACTAGATACTAAAGTAAACTAACTAAACTAAGCTTACGTATACAACACTAACTTAAGTAAACTGAAATTAAATTTACACTATTAAAGCAAATAATAATTTAAAACTAAGCTAAACTTATACCACCGGGACATCTAAGATGGACGATAAACTTAACTTTTACCAAAGTTTGCAAACATATTAATACCGATAAAGACACTTCAATAAATATACATGAGGAACTCTCAGCAAGCCCCACTCAAAGAAGAACCGTTATCGCGGACATGAATCCGTTATAAACAATT
The DNA here is from genome assembly GCA_036362985.1 of Ligula intestinalis. NCBI lineage: Eukaryota > Metazoa > Platyhelminthes > Cestoda > Diphyllobothriidea > Diphyllobothriidae > Ligula > Ligula intestinalis. The sequence goes on along the minus strand of JAYGXS010000009.1, from coordinate 23,018,528 downwards.
TCAACTCACTTCATTCACCGTTAACTTTGTACAACACTGGAATGAGTCTATGTTTGTCGCATATACCTGTTTCGCAGCACCATCTGTGAGCACCAGGGGTGTGGTGGTAACTTACCAAAGTCTACTCTCACGCCCTAATGGGTGGCACGGTAGTCTCGCAATTGCGTCAAATAGGCGTCTGTACTTCGGCCAAAGTAACAGTTCACTTTCCTTCACAGCAGGCGGTGTTTACTTTGGCGTATTTGTTCAGTAAACATTTGGAAGCCATTTCACGAAAATGAGTAAGAACAGACTTTGTCTCTCTCTCTCTCTCTGTCTGTCTCGGTCTCTCTATCTGGACCCCATAAAGATAAACAAATCACTCAAGTGCGAACCTTGCCAGATCAAACAGAAATAGTTTAATTGACAGCGCGTGTGTGACAGTTATCACGGGTGCACTTGTTGATGGAACCGATAAATCGCGAAGACCACACCCAAAAACGGACAGTCTGGAATATGTCCGAGGTTGTATACTATACGGGTTTGCTCAAAACCCTACGCAGAAAGTACCTTTTGGTACACATGAATTTTCACATGTTATTAATAGGAAAACGCACACGCACACACTTCTGGACAGGGTCTAAATTCTCCTTATATCCGGACAACTTCCCCAGCTATTATAATTACCGCAGAGAGTAATTAACGTCGAAAACGTTGTTAGGGGGGCGGAAAGGACTTGGAAACAAAATCTTTACCAACTGAAAACTTGCTGCTTCTGTTAATGTCAATCAAGTCTGACGTACGTTCAAAAACAGCGCTATTTTCAAAAGGACAATAGATGGCTGTCACTTGAAGCTTCTGATTTGCAAATGTTTGTAGGTTAGCATTATAAAGCGTAGTAATAATGCCAAAGGGCACTGGTCTGTTTTATCATGTCCTTAGGTTCCCGCCATCTAGAGTTATTTTACAAATAACGGCAAACAGACCACCTACAGCTTACTTTTAATAAATGATGTGTATTGCATTAACCATAGAAGAAATATGTTAATTTTCACGCGACCATTTTAAAACCTACTTCAAACAAATGTTGCCTATTACTGGGCAAAATAACAAGAAGGCCTCCACAATAAAACTAAAATTGACTCCTTTCATTTGTGGCAGAATCTTCAGCGTATTAGCCAGTAAGGCGGAAGAAGCAAATCGTCGTCTACAAATGTTGAAACTCGCTGCAGATAACTCCAGTTGATCAGGGGCATGTTCATCGCTGGTCTTTCTTGTGGACATCAACTTTCCTCTTGACTAGGTTTCACGCAGGAAACTACCTATCCAGGCGAATTTCTTCATTAACTGCTTCATTTCGAAAATGTCTCTTATGAAAATCTACTGTATCTATCAATTCATTTAATCGACATTTTGTGGATATCTGGAATCTGCGAAAATTGCATTTTTTGGTTACTAATATAATTTTGATTCCATCCGTTAGATACGAAACTTGTGTATAAACTCCTCAGTCACTGAGAAACCTATTACTATGCGAACCTATAAGAACGTCTATTCCCACGATATCTCGCTTTCTATTTCTTCATATTACCATCTTCCCTGTTACCGCTAGCATTTCCAACAGTACATAATGATATATTTGGACTGCTATCAGTCTTATTTGAAATCTCTGCTAAAAATCTGGCCTTGGCTAACTGGTATGCCACATCCTGCAAAAATTCTATTCGTCCAGTAGGGAGTTTCGTGTTTTTCGCATGTTTTCTATTTCTGAGGAACAGAATATGCATTTCAAAATATTTTTGCCGTTTTTATTTGGCTGCATGTGCATTTGTAGTTTAGACCGATCCACTTGTTTTGGCGCCCGAGTATGCGGGAATTATGTGGGCGTAGTTTATAGCCCGCCCCACCTCGGCAGGACCGGTGAATGCCCGCAATAAAAGAATGGCTTCGGGCCAAATTCCAGGCACCTCAGCGCTGGGATTGCTGTTAAGGTTAGGTTGAGAGATAGGTTGACGTCACAATTAGAATAGAACGCGGAAGTCGATACAGCCCGACTGTTAGCGCAATTTCTACGGTACAGCGGGAAAGTACGTTCCTGTTCCCCTGCCCAGCAGTGGGGTGATAACTGCAGTCAGTCCCCGGAAATTCTTGTTAAATATGCCCAGATCTCCTGGATTGGGCTAGTTGTCGTAAAAATGAAGGGAGAAGGCAATTAAAGTTAAGAATCCCGGTGAACATGCCATCTTTATGATGATTAGCCATCCAAAACAATGTACTGCAACTTGTAAGGGTGGGTGAAAAGAAGTGGGTCAACTAAATCAAGCAAATCTGCGAAGCCCCACTAAATAATTAAGTCAGCCTAGTATCATCCTGGTGGATTCTAGATTGATTGCTTAGGAAATCCTGCTTAGGCAGTCAGCTTGTTCTTCCGTATTGGTGGATACCATACGGGCGGTAAAGTTGAGCGGCTAAAATCGAGCCACAAGTAGTAAAATTCACGGCGATGGCGTGGCGTCGTAGCTCAACTCGGCAGAGCGTTGGCTTCGCATAAAGACCTTCTCTGTTGTGCGGGTTTGACTCCCGTCGACGCCACGAAGTTTTTCACAGTTGGGTCAACTAGACTAAGCAAATTCGCCAAACCTCCTAAATAGTGAAAAGAACACCTTTTGAGTGCATATTTTCACACAATCTTTAAAGAGTGAAAAAAATGTTAATTCAGCTTTTTATGCCAATTATTGCTTTTATTCATACAAAGAAGTCGGAAGTTATTGACACATTAAGAAGTTTCGTATATGTCAAGCATGCATGCAGAAGATGTTGATCCGCCCTTCTAGATTGCCGTCTGTTAAAATTCATAAAGTTTTTGTCTATAATCCTATTTGCTGTTTCACCTTTCGTACCATTAACCTCCACTGGAAATCGAGGTTGCCAGTTATTTGATTTCAAGCTTGTTTTAAAGGTCCATTTTATAAAAGGTAAATTATTGCTTGGTGAGATGCCCTAGATATTTTATGAATCTGCAGTCACAATAAGCTGTGGTAATTTACGCAAAACTCCTGTGCGTTCCCCTGGGAATGAACCGCGAAAGACAGCAAGACCCTTCCTGTTTCTTTACACAGTATTATATTCACGATGGTAAGATTTTCTGATAATTTCCATGACACGTTGAAATTGTGTGTTAGCGTGTGTCGCAAGTAAGAGATCGGACTGATCGATCATCGCCTGAAGCCAACCAATTGCCGATGGTTCAAAGGTTGCGGGTTTCCTGTCAGCAGTAAAACAAACTTTAACTCCTCTGGCCGCGCGCGCCACTTAGCGTGTCCTCCGCTCGTAAGTTCCCACATATGACCTTTTAACGTGCTCCGATCGGGTGACCGGACCATTTATCTGTCTGAAACGCGCGATGCCATCTAATCGTTGTCCCAGTTGAGCGGAATCATCACTAACGTTTAGAGAGGACTTTTGGTGTAGGCAAACGACCTGGATTTCTGCTGTATGCAAATAATAATGCTGACGTGAATGTGGATGATCATAACGCAGGCCCTTGATACGAAGCAGGTGTGGCGTCTAAATAATTACGTAGGCAGTACAATGCAAGGCCATCTGAAGACAACTTTCACGTCTACAATTACTCCTTCGTTCACAATAAGATTGACAATTTACCAGCCAGCATTTCTGAGTTAGTTTTCTATGCTTAATCAACAGGCATGGGAACGTTCCTCAAAGAAAATTGCAGAATAAAAACCCATAAGGCACATGGAAGACACGCACTAGTTAGCTACAAAGGCTGCACAAAGAGGGTTCAGAGTTTCTCCTAGCGTTCTCTGTTGATGTTGCTGACGGAGAACCATTGACGGACGTCGAGGTGCAAGACGAATAAAAGTCTTGTCCCAGCGATCAGATTTTCTTCACATCAGGATTCAGAGTTGTCAGAAGAAGACATAATTTTGAATGGTCACCCGAACACTCCCCCACCCCGTAATTTCTAAACATCTAGTCAATTAACACATGCCTTCAGCTGTGACCAGAATAAATCGTTGAATCCAACACCCTACTCTCGCAATCCCCTAGTAGTGAAATCACCACAGAACTACTTCAGGTTCTGCAACCTTGAAATGCTATCTTTTAATTGTTTTTAGTGACTTGCTTGATCCTCAAAGCATTAATATTTGCAAATGCGAGAAAATATTCGTATTCCAGGAATGCCTATTGGTAAAGGAGACGTATGGTCGATCACTGCAAAAAAATTAATTTTTTCCTGAACTTTCGAGCTTCTACAAGAGCCCATCGTCAGAGGTGGAGAAACAGTAACAAATGTGGAAGCTACTTGGGGCGTGTGTACAATAACTAAAATTTTGAACATGCAGAAAATCAATAATTGTCTGTGCTGCCGACTTGCCACTGAGGGCTGTGCTAGCCTGTGTCAGTAGGCAAGACGGACAAGTTGGGTGGAAATATTTACAGAAATAGAATCGTCAACAAAACAAGTAATAGTAATGGTGGGAGGGATGGGCAATTAAAAAAGTCATAGGAGAAGGGAAGGAGGATGAGAAGAGAGGGATTGTGTAGGCTTGGCAGCCAAATGGCCACGTCAGCATCGAAAGTGGGATGATTATAGAGGATGTTGGGCCAATTGATTACGGCGGGCGTCTGGATGTGATCGTTTGCAATAGCGTAAGGCCCTGTATGCTGGCGCCAATTCGGCACATCTGTTGACCGAATTCTCATCCGTGGACCAGGCTTCGATACATTTTCTGCTCGTCTTGTTTCCCGCGTGGGCGAGTACCTTGACAGCAGTGAAGTTGAACTCATGCCCTGTTTCGCAGGTGTGAGTTGCAACTTGTGATGATTCGTCGCCTAGTCACACGGCCTGCTTGTGTTCATGTATACGCGATCCGAGCATGCATTCCGTTTGACCTGTATAATTACAGCGACAGTTTAGGCATGTGATGCGATATACTAATCCAAATTGTTCATTCTGCGTAAGCCGGTCTTTTTTTTCATCACTCTACTGCACATTCTAGCTTTGGGTCTGTGTGCAATTCCAACACCTAGTCCCGCAGTGATGCGCTCAGTAGCTTCTGAGACGTCTTTTATGTATGGCAGAGCGTGCCATATCTTCGGTGGTTCTTCTGTTTGGGTCCCCCGGGGCCGAACGCGAAGGAATCGGTTTATACATGCTTTTGGATAACCGTTCCACATGAACTGGTCACGGAGATATTTGGCCTCGCGTGCCTTTTCCTCTGGTTTACTGCAGTGGGTCTGGATCCGTTTGAAGAGTGTTTTTACACAGCTCCGTTTGTGGGCAACTGGATGGCTACTGTGAAAACTGAGGATTTATGTTGTGTTCGTCATCTTCCTGTAAACCGTCGTCCCTAATTCACCGTTGGGTGTTCTCTTGACGTGGACATCAACGAAAGGCAGCTGCTGCTCTTTTTCTTCTTCCCGTGTAAATTGTATGTCAGGAAATATTCCATTGAGCAAGTCATGGAAGTTTTGCAGCATATTTCTCGTGATGATGACAAACGTGTCATCGACGTAGCGGCGTCAGAAGACAGGCTCATGTGGGTGAAGGCAATGTTTTCTAGTTCCTGTAGAACCAGTTCTGCCACTAAGCCAGAGATCGGGGAGCCCATCGGAGTTCCTTTGATCTGTTCACACGTTTCTCCAGCAAAGGTAAAGTAGCAGAATTCATTGATATCAATGAATTCTGCTGTTTTCGCCTGTTTTCGCCTGTTTTCAATTTGTACCGGGGAAAAACACCTTCAAAGGTACAGTAAGTTTTCTGGCAGAATTTGAATAACCTCATAAGGTGTTTAATTTTTAGTGGGTTTTGGGCCTCATCATATGCCTCTTAAAGTCTCTTCTGTAAGATATCGTGCGCAAGTTTTGGCGGTATGGATGTGAGCAATGACGTCACATCGAAAGAAACCATGATTTCGTCCGATTGAATCGTCCGACGTCGGAGGTCCTCGAGGAATCGAGAGGCTGATTGGACTGAGGTAATCGAGTTGCCTTGGAGGAAATTAAGTTTTCTATTCATCCACTTTGCCAAGTTATAGGTTGGGCTGCCTTTAGGGGCAACGATTGGCCGAAGTGGGACATTCAGTTTGTGGATTTTTGGCAGTCTATAGAATCTAGCCAGAGCGGTAACCATTACTTTCATCTCGCGCCACTCATTCACCGTAATCACATTCTTGCGCCAGTATTCTCTAAGTAGTTTAGTCTGACAGTCAGATACTGCTTTTGCTTGTGAGTTCCCAGCTGGTCTGTAAAATTCTGTCGTCCAGAAATGTTAATTTTTTTCACTGTAGTCATGTCAATTCATCACGACAGTCGATCATCCCTTATCAGTAGGCAGGGCGATAATACTGTCATCTTTCCTCAGGTATTTCATGTCTTTTGACTGCCTTTGCGAAATATATTGCTTCGTTTGTAAGCCATCAACAAGGAGGTCACACGTTGTCGGACTAAGTGTTTTGTGTCGTCAGTTGCTTCAGTTCTCAACATCGTCGCTTCTTGTACAGTAATGAAGTCAACTGGGTCGGCATCTGCGGTATTAAAACAGGTTTCATGCCGTAGCACGTGTAATTCCTGTTCTGCTAGTTGTTTGGATGAGAGGTTGTGGACCACGCCAGGGCTTGTAGTGTCAGCGGGTTTTAAATTATTCCGTTTTCTCTCCAACCATCCCCTTTCTTAGTCTGCTGGTAGCGTGTCAAAGTTGAGATCATCTTTCCAAGATTGTCGGCGATAAAATCTCCAAAGAGTTCCCTTTCTCACATTCCTTTTTAATTGTTTTGAGAGATCGAATGCAACGAGATACAGATGGTTTTGGAAGTTCTGCTAAACAAATTACGAATTCAAGTGCTTTTGTTCGTTTGTCCGTAAAAATATCGATTTATTTCAACATTTTTACCAAAAACTGAAAAGACACGCGAGGCCAGATATCTCCGTGACCAGTTCACGCGGAACTGTTATCCAAAAGCATTTATAAACCGATTCCTTCGCGTTCGGCCCCGGGGGACCCAAACAGAAGAACCACCGAAGATATGGCACGCTCTGCCATACATAAAAGACGTCTCAGAAGCTACTGAGCGCATCACTGCGGGACTAGGTGTTGGAATTGCACACAGACCCAAAGCTAGAATGTGCAGTAGAGTGATGAAAAAAAAGACCGGCTTACGCAGAATGAACAATTTGGATTAGTATATCGCATCACATGCCTAAACTGTCGCTGTAATTATACAGGTCAAACGGAATGCATGCTCGGATCGCGTATACATGAACACAAGCAGGCCGTGTGACTAGGCGACGAATCATCACAAGTTGCAACTCACACCTGCGAAACAGGGCATGAGTTCAACTTCACTGCTGTCAAGGTACTCGCCCACGCGGGAAACAAGACGAGCAGAAAATGTATCGAAGCCTGGTCCACGGATGAGAATTCGGTCAACAGATGTGCCGAATTGGCGCCAGCATACAGGGCCTTACGCTATTGCAAACGATCACATCCAGACGCCCGCCGTAATCAATTGGCCCAACATCCTCTATAATCATCCCACTTTCGATGCTGACGTGGCCATTTGGCTGCCAAGCCTACACAATCCCTCTCTTCTCATCCTCCTTCCCTTCTCCTATGACTTTTTTAATTGCCCATCCCTCCCACCATTACTATTACTTGTTTTGTTGACGATTCTATTTCTGTAAATATTTCCACCCAACTTGTCCATCTTGCCTACTGACACAGGCTAGCACAGCTCTCAGTGGCAAGTCGGCAGCACAGACAATTATTGATTTTCTGCATGTTCAAAATTTTAGTTATTGTACACACGCCCCAAGTAGCTTCCACATTTGTTACTGTTGCTCCACCTCTGACGATGGGCTCTTGTAGGAGCTCGAAAGCTCACGAAAAAATTTTTTGCTGTGATCGATCTCCGTTACCAATTATTATTTGCATTTTGCCTTTAGACTTCCCTAGAAAACTCTCATTTCGTTGATGCAACCGTGGTCGTCTTGGCATTGACGTGTGATCGGATCAAGGTAGAGGAGGTAAGTGAGTGTGCCTGTTTGCTACAACGCAAGTCGGCATCACTTTTACACGCGAGTCCTGTATTTTGCGCCCTGTACCCGGGACCACGTGATTGGTGCCGTATTTTTCGATGGTCGATCTAACAAGTGTCGGATTGGCGGAGCAGATGTCATACAGTAAGACAGCAGGATTTTAGCCTTAGCGTCGGCATCAGCGTCGACCACCTTATTTGAAGACAGCATATGTAGCAGAATTTAATGGGACAATAAATTCCGCGAGCGCTCATCAGCCACTTCCGCTCGCTGCATAAACAGAATAGCGAATGATAAATTACAGAATTGAATTCATACAGAAAAATCAATCCAAAACGTCAAGGTCACTTGAGTTAGCCAAGAGACAGTCAATAAAGTAGGTATTCAAACATTGTGGGCTGCAAAAAACGCAGTAAACTGTCTAAGGCAAAAACATCGAAGGCAAAAACATCGAAGGCAAAAAGGTGGGAAGGGGGTAGGTAAACAAGGAGTCGGTGCTACCACGGCAGGGTTAGGTTCACCACATGCTCCAGTTGTTTACATAGGTCAGGTTTAAACCGCCTTATGTATGATGCCTCCAGGTAGCGTAAGATACGCGTTGTTCGTGCCCGAAAAAGTACTCGGAAGGATGTTTTAGGGTCAACAGAATGACCCGTATCCAGTAGGTATCCAGTGATAGAAGAACGGGGAGTCCTATTCTCCTGTCTTAATAACCAATTCGGCTAGTGCTCTTTTGCTCTGGCTGCCAATTGCAGTTGTGTTCGTCCTATGTACTTGCATCCGCAAGTGCATGTAAATTGGTCAACAACATTAGAAGTGGCGTACAACGGCAAGGCATCTTTCGCAATTGGAATCGCAAGGGTCTTCACCGAGTTGCAAAATACAAGCTCAGCTGCAAAATAGGTCCTTTCAATGGTATTGCGTAAACGTCTCATGATGGTGTTTAAGGTGTTGTCTCCCTTAAATGGCAAGGAAATGAAAACAGGCTTTTTCGGAGTTCATTGTTCTATAACCTTTTGCCGTAAGGGTTTGCTATTCTTTTCAATAAAGTGAGCTGGATTACCACACTTGAGAAGAGTTTCCTTGAGGCTGGCAATTTCTGCATCCAGTGTATCCATTGAGCAGATTTTGCTTGTCCTCTGGAAGAGGGTTCAAACTAAGTTAGGTTTCCATTGTAAGGGGACAAAACTTAGATAATGCAAATACTGCCCTCTCCATGTATTCTTATGGAAAACTCTACGCGTTATAGAACCATCTTTTTTCCTAGTCATGTGAACGTCTAAGAAAGAAAACTGGTTTCCACGTTCCACTTCCATCGTAAATTTCATTTTTGGATGTAAACTGTTCATTGTTAACAGTAGTTTCTTAGCTTCCTTCATGTTTTTAACAATTGCAAAGACGTCATCCACATATCTTCTATAGAGTTTTGTACTTTTCAATGTGGAAGTTACTTTTTCTTCGAGGTGACCCATAAATATATTTGCAAAGGTAGGACCAAGAGGACTACCCATTGCCACTCCGTCAACTTGTCTATAAAGTTGGCCATTAAATAGGAACTGAACATTCTTTGTACATAAGTTTAATGACTCTCGTAATATGTCAGGGGCAGGCGAGTTTCAGAAGCATATGCACAAATGATATCAACTGTTTCATCCAGGGGCACGTTGGTAAATAGTGACTCAACGTCCAAAGATATCATATATCTGCCCGCAATATTTTGATGAAATATTAAGAGAGTCATTAAAATTATGTACAAAGAATGTTCAGTTCCCACACGTCTCAAAGGTCGAATGTAAGGCAGCTAGGGAACTCAGAGCCGACACTGATCTCTTTATCGTGCCGGTAGGCATCGGGCACTCCACTGTCGTATTGGAAAGGAAAGACTAAATCAACAAAGCTCAAACTTTGCTAGCGGATCGTCAATCCTACTTGCCATGCATGTCCAACCGCATAAAAACGCTGACACGCGAGATGAAAACAATGATGTGGGCAACGGGGAAATCAGTTGCAAGACCGTCAATCGACCGATGCATATCAAGAGCGCGAAAAATGGCCCTGACCAACTTCTATGGTCGCCCCAAGGTGCACAAAGACGGCGCACACATCCGGCCAATCGTACCTCTCAAAGGACCTTTGACCTACAGACTGGCAAAGTGGCTGTTTTGATGGCTCAGATATTTTACCAATGATTCAGACCCCACAGTCCGGTCATCAACACGATTCTTGGAGAAAGTTAAAGGAATAACTCTCCTGCCAAACAACATCATGGTCCTTTTTGATGTCACGTCCCTTTTTACTTCTACTCCACACGACCTGGCAGTCCAGACCATCCAGTTACTCCTACGAGACAAACACGATAAACCGTAGAATCGCCTCGGATACGCCCACATCCTACAACTCCTAGAAATGCAAATTTTTTCCGTCTCTATCAGTCCAAAATCGATTGATCTATTTACTACTTTCGCTGTCTCTGCTCTTGACAATAATCTAAAAAAGTTTACTTTTGCTTATCTCGGTTGCAGGTCAGCTGAGAATTGGCGACGGTGGCTGTTAGTCGATCTGATGCCTCCTCCACTCACTATAGACTCACACCACCGGCCAAATGTTGCTGGTAAATAATTTCCAGAACCCTTATCCTAAACCTGACCCTAACCCTGAACCTAATTCTATCATTTACCCTAACCTTACGACACAAACCTGGGAGCTAAGCGTATATAAGGCACGCTGTTCTGGGACCTAAACTAAACTTCCACCGGCATTGGTGTAAGTCATGGCATGGAAATTCGTGAGCTGGTGGGATTTTGATCTTCCTGTCAAAAAACAACCGATATGTAAAAAGCACGGTAAAGAGGCATCCCTGCGACAGTATATGGGAACAGAAACGGCTCGTATTACCGGTGGATGTCTAAGAAAACTCATGTCGCGGTGAAAGTGAGAAGAAGGAGAATGATTGTTGGGGTTGGGAATTTAGCAACCGGCCGCCCAAATCGCGCAGGAGATAGCCCTATTCCGCAGTTTGAAAGTGTGAGCTAGGTTTTTAAATTAGCAATGTGAATTTCAGTTAAGCCTTTGTGCCGCCAGCTATCTAGCAAGCTTACGCGTAGGAAGAGAGATGAGTCATCAGAACGGGCGGTCATTGCACATGCATGGTTTGTCTCTACAGTGTACGTCAACATTTCCTAAACTCTTCGCTTACTGAAAGTCATGGGTTGGAGGAACATTACTGACAAGGAAGACTGCAATGGATGTTTCTGGTTTACCAGCCGTCATCGGCCAGCCATACCCAACCATAAGCGGTGTTCCACCTGAAGCTCGGTCACTCAACCTGTTGGTTAGAACTCTAACGATTTAGCCCACTGTACGACGAGCTGGTTTGCTTGCCCGTTTCGATGGGAAATCTAGACATTTGTGACTGAACCTGAAACCAGTACTTCACGGGGAGCAGTACCGAGTAGTGCCGAACGGGATCCTACCTTCCATCGAAGCGACCAAGTAACTGTTGAATAAAGTGCTTCTTTTCTTCCGAACGTTGCTGCCAGCCTAACAGTAAGATCGATCCAACACCTTCGTTGAACTGCAGCCCGACAGCTTGTCTTCAACTACCTCGCAAGTAATTAAACTCAAATTTACAATGCAATCAGAGTTAACTCAGTCTACCTGTGCGAGAACATGGAAACCTGTCTCATTGTTCAGCAACAAAGAAATTATATCCGAATAAAAACAGGTTTCTACCAGAAACCTATCACTTCCAATTGAATTGGAAATCCTGGAAGTTTCCAAGGTCAAGGTCACTGACAAAGCCAATAGGAGCATGCGATAGCTTAAAGGCTGTGGAGCGATTCATGCAAACTGGGTGCACAAACTGGCGCATCAAATTAAGGCAGGATGAATGCTCCCTCCTGGGACGGAGACTTGTTGCTCTTTTCACCGCAGTCAGTCGGGAAATTCGAGGAGAGACTGGGGCAGACAGGTAGGCACTCAGCGTAAGCTAATTTACCTCACCCATTTCCCACTGTGTGTGTGTGCTCCTTAACCAAGCGAGTCTACGGTGAAAGTCTAGGGCTTGGCTTGTTAAATGAAAAGGTTGTTTTTTCGCGCTCTACTGTCACTACTGTGAAAGTTCACGCGCATACGCGCCCTTTGTCTCTGTCTTTTCGCTATCGGCAGTGCGGTGGTGGTCTCACAGCGGCATCAACCCTTTGACGTCACTCCCTGCAGGGCGGACCTCCTTTCTCCTCCCGCACTGATGCTGTAATGCAAGCATCGCACCAGACAAACTAAGGTCTATCACCGACATCAACCCCGAAAATACATCCTCAACACTGGTTTGAAGAGCATCCTGTGCTTCGCAGTAAGACGCTAGACGGCCTTACATCGCGACGGTCGCAAGGCGAGGTCTTTGAAATGTTCGCAGCCCGTGCTGTTTGGGTAGGGCATAGCGCTCTCTTTCGGCTTAATAGCCATCGAGTTTGTGAGAAAAAGGTGTAGGAGCCTGCCACCCAGCGCAACTGCGCTGACTGCCCCACCCTCTTCTGTCATTACATTCACCTGTGACAAATTATCCCCTCTCCCACGCGCGCTATCGGCATTTCTAACGCTATCAATTAACTCGCCGCTTGATTAGTACGTAAGCTTGAAGCCAATCGCTACTTCCGCTTCATTTGATTGGTTGCAGGTGAGACCATATATCACGGCAGGCAAGACTTCAGAACAGTGCACTTCTCCACCGAGTTGACCGGCCTTTGTACGCGGCGCTCGCAGCAGCCATTGTACGGCTACTTTAGCACAGTAAAGCTGTTCTAGGTCATCCCATCTTCCCTGAACTGTGATTTGTGGATCCTCCTATCGTCGATACAGCAAGTAGTTACTGAGAAAGATTATTTGATGAAAGCATGCATGCTACAGTTGGCTCTAGGGGATAAAGTTGCAGACCTTTTCAGTACCCACCTTAAACTGCACAAAGGACGGCATGGATGGAAAGAAGAAGAAGAAGAAGAAGAAGAAGAGAGAGGCTTAGTTTTGGAATAAAAAGCAGAGGTTGAGACCGAATGGATAGGCCCCTAAATGCGTCTCAGTACTTTACCGTCAAGAGCTGATATAATTTTTCTTCAAAAGCCTTTCTGTGTGTACATATGAAACCTCGTGGAATGTACTTTTATGACCTTCGCAGTAATATAAAGTAGCAGAAAGTGCCCGCAAAACAGGTGGCTTGCGCTAAATTCACAGGGAAATCGGGGCTACGGTCAGGGTTACGAATTAGGGGTAAGGTTAAAATAAGAGCTGGGGCTAGGACACAAACCTACAGCAAGACGCAACTTCATCTGTATTACGCGGGAACGAGCAACGTTCCTATCCCCCTGTTAAAGCGGTGGATGCCCTAGAATTAGTCCCGACCGCTAACAATCGATTGATAGGAGGGGAGGTAACCGTTGACCCCTATCTGCGCATGACTCAGACTATCCTACCATAACCTATGATTAAGGATTCCCGATTGAATCCAGTTCAGTTCAGTTCAGTTTTATCAGGGAAATATAGGTAAATACCTTTGAGCTCCCTCTTTGTACATAGCTATCACGCAGAACATGTGACGTTTCCAGTAATGAAAACTGTGGTCCAGTGGTCGCATCCTCTTCTTACTTTTACCCTTTGTAAGTCGGCACGTTCAGTTGTGGCCTGGCACGTCCTACCAGATCTAACATTGAAAAGTTATCAATACCAGCCAAAATGCAAGTCGCGGGGGGGGGGGTAATTCAGAAGAAGCCTATAAACACATGCAATGACCTGCCTGTTCCCATATTTGATGCAGCTGAGGCCAAATCAATTGGGGCATCAGGGGAGCGAACAGGCGAACGTGTCCTCTAACGCCAGCGACATATAGCCGAGCGATTATCATGCCCAAGTCCAGCAGGGTGTAATGACAGTTCAGCAGATCACGGCCCGCACGCCGGCCATCATCGCAATTAGCACACGCACGGGCGATTACCGTCGATAGGGGCAGGAGCAATTAATTATCACAAGTTTGCAGTAGTATAGCGACTGTATACATACTGCGACTCCCTCTCTGTGTGAAGTACCCGTTTCTGCTAGTGTCTCCGATGATGTATTCACTAAGGAGTCCGAAGCGTCGGGCGAATAAAGTCGTTGTCCCAGCGATTGCGTCTGCTTCTTCTCAGTTAAATTTTGAGTGACTTTTTAACCTGTAGCTTGAAGAGGAGTGTGCCGGGTTCCTCAAGTGAGAAATTAACTGGCTTGACCTATCGAATTTCAAAAACAGTAATTTTATTGATTAGCAGGCGGCCTTCGAGTCAGTGGTTGTCAAACCCTGCTTACAAGTGCTGGTAAACACCAAGCAGTAGTGATCCCATCCCAAAAATACTGCACCACATTGCGACTATCAATATCTAATTCGAACAGGTGTAGTGACCTCGTATTCTAATGCATGCTTTCTTCGCACGCCTCTGAGTGGGCCTAATGTCTGTCGTGTAGACTATGCACGTGCGCAGCAGAGCGTGTCAAAGGCAGGTTAAGGTCACGGACGTGTGTTTACCCTTTCTCTGTCCTAACGGGCCAATCACTTTCCACGGCCAGCTCACAAAGGACCTTATTGCGGTGACTGCCTACGCTCAGACACTCTTGGACCCGATCAGCTCACTGCCGGTCTGCAGATTACCGGACCCTGCGACCTCACTGCCGGAATGCAACTCTGGATCCGGCCCGCTCATGTCTGGACTGCACTCGTCTGGGAGTCACTTACCCATTTCTCATATTATACTGCTTCTATACTCAATTAAATTATTCATAACACTCTGACCTTCCACGCGTTATCGTATTTACTCGTTTATAACCGTTGGCATACACTCTATCTTCCTTTACCCGGCCGGATTACTTCGTATCCTACACAGGGCTGGAGCGCTAACGTAGAGCATCGGGCCGAAAAAACTCCTGGTTCAGTGATAGCCCAACACCTTTTTTTCCCATGTATCGATGGGATGGCGTGTCTCCATGTCCTGTGGAGATGGAAAGATGTTGAATAGCTGATTAGCAGGGCAGCTTCCTCAGAGGTCCGGAAAATTCTGGCTCTAGTTAATACCATTAGCAGTATTGAACTCATTGTTGCATCCAATTAACCTCTAGGTCAACTGTTTTATGCATACTTCGTTGGATAGGACAGTCCAGCCAGTTAAATGGAATATTACAGTAGAAAAAAACACCACGTGGAGCACAGAATATGAAAAAATCAGCTAAAACTTCAGCGTACTGAGATAATATCTGCTGACTACCACAGCGGCTGCAGAGGTTGCCTCCTTCGATCCTTGAGTGCGAGCGTTTCTGGCAGTGTCGACTGCCTCGGATGAAAACTCAATCAATCGATTTATCGATCTGGCACCAGCGTACATCGCCCTGCGCACGCATCTCCGGACTGACGGTACTCGTGGTTGATTGCCCCCTCCTCTCCTCCCCCCACTATAAAGGTTGATTGCCCGCTGCCCCTATAACTATTGCTTGTTTTTTGTTGACGTTTTTATCTTCGACGATTGACTCCAGTAAGAGCCCGAAAGCTCCAACGAATAAAAGTATGATTTCGGTGCTCGAAACACCTTCTCCTTCTCTATCTATATACAGACCTGGGATGCAAACATTGACCTCAATTCGTAAGACGAAGTTGTCTCCAGTGCCCAAGTAATTTTGATTTGAGGCCGAAGAAGTTTACTGACAGTACACTGTCAAAGCCTGACTAGCGAACCGCGTGGTCCTCCACTTAAACTGCAGAGGAAGCCGGCCCATATGGACGTTCGACGAAACGCCTTCTCGCAGAGGGTCCTTGGAGCGTGGAACGGACTCCCTGAGGAGGCCGTACTTTCAGAAACAGTGGCGACAAACTTGATCGTATCTGTTGTACTTCTAATGAACATTGTGTCAGTAGCGGCAGTGTGCGACTAGCTCACACTTATCGCTGATGTTAACCCGGTTTTTATTAAGGTTAAACGTCTTCGCTTGTTTTGAAGAGAAATAGGGAGCTTAAGGGTGTAAGCCTTCTTTCCTCAATAAAGTGACTTGAAGTGACCTGACTCATTCTGAAGTTTACTTCACACTACAGGTAACTTTGTGCTAAATTCTTGGGGTGGGGAATAGGTGTGGGGAGGGGCTTGTGATAGCTTCAAGGCAAGAATTGGGAAGGTTGGAATTGGAGTTAGTATAAGGGTTACTGGGAATGGTTGTGGCTGATATTTAAGTTAGAAAACAGGAGTGTGTGAATGAATGTAGGTGGTTCAACTGATCTATTCAAGGAACAATTAAGTTTCACTTTGTCAAGGAGCTCGCAACGCAAACCCTCAAGACCGTCACAACCGAAAAAGCAGGGAACGCGTGGACTGGAGGCAGTGACTTCAACATAATTCCCGAAGGTCCCGGGTTCAAATTTCGGGGATGCCAACCCTCGAGATTGGGTATGACTGGCTGATGACGGCTAATAAGCCAGAAATGGCCATTCCGGTCTCCCTTTGCTTCGTCGGATCCACTTCTTCATCATATCACCTTTGTCACAGAAGTATGTACCGAACAGCCAGTCGAGCCCCGACTAACAGGCGTATTTCAAGTACTCCCTTCCTCGTTAGTGCTAGATCATCCCTGTGTGCACAGCAAACGACCTTAAACATGACTAACTGGCCGAGCATGCAAAGCACGGAGACGGGGGAGGGTAGCGTGTGTGACGCCGATGGTTGGAGACCATGATTAACGCTCGAATGACAACGGCCGGTGAAAGTTTAAAACTGGTCCCCCAACACCATCATTGTGTAATACAGGACAGATAGTAATAGAGATTTTGCAGTTTGAACATTACAGCGGGAAGAAAGCGCGTACATGAAAAGTAGCACGTAAAAAAGAAGGAAAAATAGGAATAATTATTTAAATAATCTAATGTTTGGTAGCAAAAAGTGCCCCATAAACAAAATGTGCAACTACGCGAATAACATGAACAGCTCAAATTTGGGGAGTAATGCAAAGAGCTACGAATTCTCGAGGTCAAAGTAAAGTGAAGCAAAGCAACAATTTTAACCGCATGCCACTCATAAATATAAAACTAAACTTAAATTAACGTAAACTAACTGAAGTAAGGTAAAATAAAGTAAGCTTACCTAAATAAACTGAAAACTAACTAACCAAAGCTAAAGCCAACTAATTAAATAAAGGTAAACTAAAAAAGCTAATTTAACTAAACTACGCATTAATTTAAAACTAAAATAAAACAGATAAAACTTAACGATGAAGTAAAAAGTAAACTTAAAACTGGACGAAAATAGTAATAAGTTAAGTAAACTAAAAAAACTAAACTAAGTTGAGGTAAAGTAAAGCAAACAAGTAACAGTGTAACTCGAAAAGCCATCGCATGTAGCTAATAAATGGAAAAATTAACTTAAAAATTAACTTAAACCCGACTTAACTAACTGAGCAAATGCAAACTAAAATCAACTAAACTAAAAAGAAATCTAAAAATAAGATAAAAATAATGAAAATTAATAATAAAGTAAACTAAATAAAGCAAAATAAACTTATACCTCTTTTATTTATGGCGCGCGTTTTTATTGCCAAATATAAGATTATTTAACCAGTTTTGGGGACCTAAAGTGAACTTCCAAGGCTACTGAACCAAAGCGCGAGACGAGATAACCTCGGCTGTTGGGGACTTGCTGGTAATCACACTTCCCAAGAAACCTCATGAACATTAGATGCCCGATAAACGTCTGATAAATGATATAAGGTATGTGTTCCAGAGACCTAACCTAGCCACGACCCGATGGGGAGGAGTACCCATACCAATGCCTCTACACGTCACCAATAAAGGTAATTTAAAAGGTCGCCCATGCGTTTCTTTGTTGGTAACGTTCTACAACTCTGTGTACGCCTGTTCATTCATCCCCATAAGAAAGGGTCACCCTGCGTTTTCGGCTTTTAAATGACAGGCTGTATACTTTGAATTTTAAAAAATGCAATAACTCCTATTCGCTGTTAGGAAGGGGATGCCTGGTGCACAACAAATATTTTGCACTAAATACAGTGGAACATCTGCCAACAACTTCAGTCCATTCTGGCACCAAGCTCATCATGTGAAACGCTCGTCTTGCAAAGCCTAGCCAATCAAACTGCATCAGTTCCCTGATTGGCCGCAGGCGACGGAGGACCCACCACGCCCTGGGTGCAAGTCTCATCGGTGGACATAGACACACACAGACACACGGGCTAACAGCCCGTTAACTGAGCAGCAGCTCTTCAATCGAAATAAATTTTCAGCTAGGGGCTCACTCGTTACATAAAATGCTCGTAGATGGTGGGGCTGCTGGTCGTAGTCGTCGTATTTTACATATCCGAACAAAAATAGTTTTATCGAAAATAAACTGTTCCCTCAGGTAGAAAATTTAAAAGAGGTGAACATTTATGAAGAAAAGCACTCTAAGTAGTGAGATTTTGGTGCATATACCTTCCGCAACATACTTATTGAATTTTTAAAGCCGTCAGCACCGTATGCCCGCGCTAATCATCCTTTAAAACAGCCCCGTATCTCGGCCTTCCAGTCAGTACTTCATGATTTTGGTCTTCACAGCCTGTGTACTTTCCTACACACTAGCCCACACCATAAAGGACCTTTTTTCCCTAGTGTCTGCCAAATCCCCCCTGTCTCTCTCCTACTCCCCCATCTCCCTTCCCCCTTTTCACAAAGCAGAACGAGGCTTTTCGCAGACATGCCAAAGTCACCGTTTCAAGGCAGACTCGGAAGCCAATTGTCTTCTGCTCTCTACCGTGAAAACGCCCAACAGTAGCATCTGCTTAATAAGTCCTTGGGCGCGTGAGCCGCGCCGCTACCTTCCGTTCTTGTGGCCAGATCGGTAGATCTAGCGTCCCCTCTAATTATCGCCTCTTCACAAAACGTTATCACCTCTCTGTGTGGCTGTGTGTGTAAAATATCCTCTGTCACTCGGTGTGCTCATCAATTAGCGATCTTCTACCGCCTATTAGTCCTTCTGCTGGATTCCAGACTGATTTCTTAGGAAATCCTGCCTGAGCAGTCAACTTTCTGTCCCTGAATGGTGGATTCCATACGAGCAGTGGGCCGGGCGGGTAAAATCGATCCAAGTGAATTTTTCACAATAAGATCAGCTGAACTATACAAAAATCAATTCAGCGCGTCTACAGGCTTGTCAAATACACCATCAACCGCAGATGTGGATGGAAAGTTGCTAAGGGCACATAGTTTTGTATCGCTCTAAGAATATTACACAGTTTTTGTCTTGAAAGTAATACACTTCGGCTTGTCTGCGTACATCACCTTTTGGAATGAGCCTATCAAGCTTCCTTGCGAAGGATTTAGCCCAAAATTAGTAAAACAGTGTCAGTATTCCGCGGTTAATAAAAGCTTACTACAAGTTTCCTGGTGTTCATAGGTTGCTCTCATAAGCTATCAGGCGAGGCAATTTGTATTAATTTCGAAAAATGAAAGGACCTTGTAGGTCGTGATGGTGTAACACATTTTCTTTATAACCCCTTGAGGCATTTGAGATTCAACTTTAAGAAAAGCTCTTAAGCAGTACTTGAATAACGTACTCAGAGGCGTTTTAGTCTGTTTCAGCTTACAGTGCGATAACCACAAAGTGCTCAACACCCCATGGTATAAGTTCGCTGTCAGCGAAACGCGCAACTTTCCTAGGTAAAACTGTCTCCTTGTCAAAAGCTCAGCAGCTCATCGTAACTACAACGAGTTCGGCAGAATGCTTTGCGCTTGGAAGGGTTAGCAGGGTGCATCTTCCAGGCGCATGAATCGAACAAAGCATACCTCCAAAAATGTGAATTATTCCCCTGTAATCAAGTGGCCTGACAGTACTGTCCTCTCCCACTATATATCATGAAATGAAAAAAGTATTCTTTTGATACCCTCTCATATGCCTTCCAGCCCAAGTAGCGTTCATGGAAACCCCAGCAGCGAAGAGAATGATTGTTTTTCTAACCCTCCTTGCAACACGCTTTCGGATACTTTACCTGGACAAACTTAAAAGAGTAACGCGGCCATGACGACTGGTTCTTTTGACATCCGGGTAAGTTTTCATACTGAATAGGCCCTCCATAGCACCACACTGAACAGGCATTACTTTATGCAAATGCTAAAGGGATTGCATGAGGCAGTGAGCGAAAAAACCATTCGGAGTATGAGGGGGAGCGGGTTGATTGCTGCATCATGACAACTTTCAAAATCAGCCTGTTTTGGCAGAAAAAAACAACGTCATGACAACCATTTCGCAGGTTTCCCCTGCCTGCTTATGCCCCAAAAAAACAGACCCAAACGAAGAGTTTAAGAAATTTATCAGGAGTTTTGGCAGATTTTGCTTACTTTGAGTTGATCCAATTGTGAAAAAACTCTAGGCGTTCTGCGGGATTTAAACCCACGTATTAGAGAAGGCCTTTACCGGAAGCAAACTCTCTAACCGCTGGATTCCATACGAGCGGTAGAGTTGGGTGGGTAATATCGACCCAAGTGTGATTAAATTCATGACGCGAGCTGCGGCGTTTGTAATTTAGCGATTAGAACGTTGGCTTCCTGTAATGGCCTTCTCTAATATGCGGATTCAAATCCCACCGAAAGCCTCGAGTTTTTTCACAATCGGATCAGCACAAGTTTAAAAATACTCGCTGGGGACAGGACGACTAAAGGAGAATGTTTAGGTTGAAGAGAGGAGAAGTCGTCGGAACCAGTGCATGATGAACATCGTATCGAGGGGGCTTAGTATTTTTAAATGTACTCCCTACATTTTAGAACCGCAGATTTCATTCCTTTTTCAACCAACCCGGCTGTGCAAAGATTGTTCTTGCTCTGTACACGGCCAGCGTGTATTCATGCGAATTGTTATCCCCACCATGGCGCACAGACCTCCCAAAAAAAGACTAGCGAAGCATCCAGGCAACTGCATAGGGGAAGACTGCATAAATTATTGGCTCGACGCAGCCCAGTCCCAGGCCAGCCCAGCGTGCGGTGTCCCTTTAATGGCAGCACATAAAGGCGCAACAGAACAGGGCAGAGCAGAACGTTAATATTCACCAGCACAAAGGAATCCAGAACATTGAGCACTGATCCGACAGATTGGCCTGAGCATTCACACTTCGAGAATATCCTGCTCAAGCGAACGGAACGGTAATTTCCCCCTGTAATTAATACCTGCTGTCACACCTCTTGAAACAGAATTGGTGATGAAGTCACGTAGGGAGGGTGTCTTTGGTTTTTGGATAAAATTACTCCCCCCCCACCCCAAACCCGCCACCGAATCTTGAGCAGTTGCAGTGACGTCTATTCGAGAGCTATTCCTACTTCGAATGCAGCTCGAGCCAAGGCCAACGCTGTTATGTCTGAAAAGATGAGTTAAGGACTGCGTCGAGGAGGAGGAGGAGGAGGAGGAGGATGAGGAAAATAATTATGCTGGAACTTTGTGCTGCAAGCTCTTTTCGTTAGAAAAGAGCACTTCGTGGCTGGCAAGCACTGTGAAATGTCGGCCCGTCAAATCAAGACACCTCGCGGCGGGGGCTAAAACATAGCAGTTTGGCAAGGAACATAAGCGATCAACCTTTCGCAATGCATTACTGTCACAAAGTTTTTATGATAGTGCTTAGCTGAGAGCGTATTGAGCGCTTTCACGAAATACAAACTGGGAACAAGTTAATATGGCATAAAAAATTCTCTGTTGGAACTATCTCAAATAAGGGCAGAGGACGACGATATCGACTGTTGGCTACAGCAGAAGCAGCCGCAATCAGGCTACGCTGACCGGTCCTGTGCGCCCAAAAGAACTCCGTTGCGGCACCGCAGTTAGCACGGCCGAATGCCGCTTATTCAATAGCCCGCAGCTTATAACCTCGCCCCCTAACGCTGATCATATTTTTTGACCCCGATTCCCCCCCCCCCCCCCCCCCCCCCCTCCCCACATGCCCTGACAACCGCACTGGCGGCCACAGGCCAGAACGGAAAGGTAATCCCGCTGTAATTAATACCTGATGTTACAGCCTTTCAGGAGGTTTTGTGAAGAAGTCAACTAAAACGCTTTTTCTGCTATAGTTTATTTCCTCCTCCCCCTAATTGCATATTTAGAGAGCTTGGTTGTGCCTTTTCGGTGACGGCAACCCGATGATTACTCTAGTTCGAATGCACCGCGAGCCAAGGGCAACGTAATTCTGCTAGCAGAGCCTAAAAGCCAGCTGGCTGAAAAGAGACCGTGCGCTGTTTGGAGGAGCATGAGGGGCAATTTGAAACTTCGTGCTGTACAACCCTAGATGTAAAGAAAAGCTGTTCACGGCTAACATCCAGTATTTCGAGATGCCTTGCGCTGGATGTTGAAGCAGTGTGACTACTGGCACGATAAGGAAGTGAAACTCTTTGTTGAAAACCATCTATAATCTCTTTCGCAATCCCTTTTTGTTATAGGGCTTACCAGCTGTGTTTTTTCACTCTAAATACCACTCGAGGCCAGTTGGAAAGCATTCTTATTACACAGGATTTAAATTATTTGTGCTACTGAGAGCGTAGTCAACCCTTTCAGGGAGCATGAACTTGCAACAAAACTTGCATATCGGAAAACTTGGAAAGGTTCACAGTGAGGGCGTGATTATAATTCGTAAAAAAGATGTAACGGGCACTGGGCAACCTGATGAACTTTCACCTGACCGTTAACATTATCTGTCTATACTACCAGCTGTAACGGTAGTCAGGCCCTCTGTCTTGAGGCAGGGCGGTCGGGTGAATGTTCATCAATGAATATAAATAGCTCCTGACCTAAACTGGCGAGACAGCGAGCTGGTGGTTCAATGTTTACGGCGTTAGACTAATCGAAAAGGTCGCGAGTTCGAGGCTCGGATGGGGCACCACATGGGTCTGGGTCTGGCTGGCTGACGATGGCTAATGAGCCAGAAATGGCCATTCCAGTCTCCTTCGTCTGGACTGGCAACACCATCTGACTTTGCAATTTTTTTCAGTTGCTGACTAATATACGGGAGGTTTGCCTCTACCCGGGAATGCGCTGGACGGACACGAGGATCCGGAGCAGAACAGAGCACGCATTACTTGGAATACGCACCCATAAAAAAACGCCACACATGGGGACTCTGGTGGCATGCCTTTACAGTAACATACTCAACGTCAAACACTTGCGCTAAACCCCTCCATTTGATGGTTTACCACACTCAGACAGCGGACTGGCTCTTAAGAGTGAGTGAGTGAGAGAGAAAAAGGTCTACTTTGCGGATTCTGTTTAAACAGCACAGAGCGCAGTCAAATGAGTCAAATCGCGCTCTTAAACTATTACGGTGAGGTGTAAAAGCCATGATCTGAAGGGTAGCCAACCACTAGGTCCTCCTCTCAAGACCGAGGGTCAGGAGTACGCAATGGACCCTTTATAATGCAGCCTCTGTTGCACCCCCAATCAGTTGGGATCTAGGTCACTACGCCCAGTCCATCGGGTTCGTGCCAGGCCTGTGTCTGGTACCCGTAGGCGGGATGTGAAGTCTTTTTGACCACTGCATTCGAATCAACCTTTATTGGCATCGGGGTCGGGCGCTTAAGAGAGGGAGAGATAAGAAACTGTGGTCGATGTCGTGCAAGTGTACTGGCCCTAATTCATGCACAAATGAACGTCCCTGTGTCGGCCTGCATGCCTGCATGGGTTTACCCACTCGCGATGAGCGAGCGAACTATCTTACATGGAACTCGCATTGGAGAAATTCGAGCAAGTAATCTTTTTTGGACCCACAAATCACTCGGGCGCAGAGAATACTTTTCAGTGGTAGTGGTAGTAGGGCATTCATCGGTTGCGTCTCGTTGTGCCCCAGGGCTCACGTCCCAACCCGCTGCCAGCAATCGGTACTGCGGGAAAAAGGAAACCAGCTTGGCTATTTCTGCCTTTTTATCGACCGTCGTCGGCCAGACATACCAAACTGGAGGTGTTGCACCATCGCTGGCTCGAGCCCGCTACCTGTGGTTTGGAAATCCAACGCTCTAGCCGACAGCGCAAAGAGCTCGTGGTTCAGTGGTTACTAGGCTGTTTCACTAACCGCCATGTCGAGCTTCAGTGGTTGCAACACCAAGGACTGAATATGGCTGGGTGATGAGGGCTTATAAGTCAGAAAGGGCCACTTCAGTCTCGCTTGTCTCTGTTGATAAGGCTGGTCCGACCAATGATTTTCTCCAACTGCACTAGGTATCCACGAACCTTTCATTGAGGGACAATACACAATTTTCTGCCCGTTTAAAACCATAAACTTTAAAAACCACGTACTCCGTCTGGACACCTCCAGCAAACGGTCAGAATTTTCGCCCTGAGATTGCCCTTTTGCTACCAATACTTCGGTACACATGTAGTGGGTCGTGCCTGGCCGACTAGCTCACGTCGAAGTGCAGTTTCCCAAAGGCTCACCGATGTGGTTTCTCGACGTCTCGATCAGCCAATCATAGTTCCCGCATCTACATGGTTTGAGGCAAGCGACGAATAGCAAGCTTGCACGCATTCCCGACGCAAGCTGCCTCTTTGCCCAAAATCTCCAGGCCGACCCAGCTAACCAAAGCTCTCTCTCTGTCTTCTGGCCCAACTACTCTCAGACCTCACTTGGTATCCGGTCGATCTCCTGATCTTTCGGGCTCTCCCGAGTCGGTCTTTTCGTATCTATTCTCCTCATCCTTGTGTACACAATACATTCTTCCTACTACTCTGGCCTTTACGGACTTCTCTTCTGCACTTAGTAACGATCGTCTGAAGATCGCAAATGCTGGGCTAAACTCACTTAACCCCCTGCGATAAACACTTGCTGACGTCATACAGTCACGATAAAGCACTTGCCGCATTCGCCAAAGGCCAAATTTCCAGAAAGTGGTCAGTTCAAGTTATTTCGCGATGAACATCACGAAGAAAACAAGTATAAAGGCACTGCATCTGCATTAAAAGTATTTCGCTTACTGAGGCTGACTGGGTCAGTCTGCGGATGGTATCATCCATTGTGAACGGCCTATTTTTGTTTGAAGTCAATCCAGGTGGTCCGCTCCGGCCATGTGTATAATGCTAATTGATCAGCTAGAAGAACTAACGAGCGTGAAAAACGCTGTATCATGCAGGCGCTGAGACAGGCTTTCGTTGCCTAGCTCCACAGGTTATGATCAGTCGACCTTGTGGCGTAATTGCACCCAGCAAATGTGCACTTGTGGCTCTAGACTTCAAAGATAAAAACATGAGAACTCACTAGGCAGAAGAACTCTTGATCTCCGTAAGATAAACGCACACAGACGCTCGGTTTGGCCACCAAGGGGACGTTTTGGGGTAAACTGAATGACCAGTCATCCGAGCAGAGAGTTTTGAGCATTGCGCTCATCCCACCGGTGGGAGAGGGAGCAAGGTCGACCCTCAGTACCTTCCTTCTCTCATTAAAAACAATCGGATGCACTTGAAGCTATCGCGGTGCGCTAAAAGCCGTGGCTTGGAGGATTGCCAACTGCAGGGGGATAACTTGGACACCGCAGTTAGCTTCGTGCGTGTTTTGTTGTGTGAAGTGGAGTGGAGTAACCTACAGCGCATTGAGAGTCAGACTCAATGGCTCCCTTTTAATGCGGCCTTTATAGCGCTTCCAGGCGGGATCCTACACAGAGAAAGGTGTGCTATTGGTACGCGTGTTGGTCGCGCCAGCCACCTGCGCCCTCCACCATCTTGATTCGACTTTTGTCTTGACATCGGGTCCCAATGTTCAAGTGTTGAGAGAAAGTGGGGTAGGTTCTCCCCAACTCTGCTTTCACTATAATCCCGGGAGTCACTGCATTGCTTCAGAGTGCTGAGGTTCGTGGTGGACATCGTCGAGAGCGACGGTTGGACTGTCGTCCCAGGTAGTGATTGCAGCGACGGTAAAATGGACGTGAATTAGAAGGCAGATTCGCGCCCCCTCTACCGCGACTGTTTGCCCTCTCCACCAAAGAGTGTGCGATGGTGCAGCGGTTTACAAAGAGGTCATCTACGCGGACCACACACGACCTGACAACACAGTATGTAGTACCACGCTTGTGATAACACAGACAGACTCGCGAATTCACAGTTCCTAGATAGGGCTGCAGTGGATGCATAAAAGTGAAACTTGCTAAACTTTCTACTACGATCAGTAGCCTAGCACTTTTCGCAGATGTCTTTGTAACCGGACAGGGCGAAAAAAAGCGAAAGCTGAAGTCATTTATATGCAAAAAAAGAATCGGCCAGGCGACAGAGTATATCATTAATTTCGTTGCCGTGGTCGTAGATAGCACGGGGGGAGGGAGCAGTGGCCTCTGAAATGTGACTTGGAATACAGATCCTAGGATAATTATTCGGCACGTCGACGTCCCATCCGTTTATCGGAACTTATTTAGTTACCTTAAGGCAGGAAGCGTCGGTCATGAAGAAACTGCAAGGCCGTACCAACTCCGGTTTGTTTCTATTTATGGGAGCCTACCACTTCAGCAGGTTAAAATATCCACAAAACCAACCAATCGCTCAACCACTCGACTCAATTCACCCCCTCAGCTCTTCGTAACGTAATTAAAGGCTTTCAGTTAAGTCCTCCATTAACCATTCAACCAGAGATTTTTCATAAACTGATTTGATTAAATTAGAGGGTTGTGTTGGACTTCTAAGGATACCAGGGCCTTTAGACGGTAGAACGGACAAGTAGTTTGAAATTTAGTGTGTTATCTATTTTTAGCTTTGTATTCGTACATATCTTGAGATAACTTCGTTCTCAGAAAGTACATTTTCTAACAAGTGACATGTCAAAGGAAGACTAGGCCAGATATACTCAGCAAATACTGTCTGCTACCACAGAAATAGATTTTTTGGATACAAACCTGTAGGTAACTCACAAGTACGCAACATAACCTAACGGTAAGAATTGAATGCTCACCAACCGAATGATACCTGCATCCGCACGCAAAGGCATAATACTAATTTCTAGAACGATAAACTTCAAGGCGCCATAGCTAAGCAAATTCAGTACCCCGGTTTATTTTTAGCCTCTTTTCTTTAGGGAAGCAAGTAAACACGTCAGTGGTCTTTGCGTTCAGCCAACATCATTTGAGGAATAATGATGGCGAAGTGTACCCTCGAAGTTGGCCATCTATCACCGCGGCAGTCTCTCATTTATTTTGTGGAAACTTAGCATGGCCACTTTGGTGCGAAGTGGATATTTCGCAAAACTCCTTACGGTAGAGAGCTAAAACAATTTATTTTAGAAACTGAATTTTTGGTAAGAATTAATTTGGTCGGCCAGCTTAGATAAGTCTAGCCCTGTGGTTGCTTTCGGTTTTATTAGTTTTAGTGTAGTTTTTATTTTATTATTATTTAGTTTACCAGTGTATAGGTTACACTATTCACTAAAATAGCTAACGCACGCTGAGTAAAACCAAACAAAAATTAAACCAAACCAAAACTTGAACCTATCCAATAAAGTACATAATTAACCAAAAAACTAAAGCGTAAGACAGCATTTTGGGGCTGGTGATATCTAACGTGGACGACCAACTAATGTGTAAGTGATTCATTAGGATCAAAAAACCTGAATGTCGCTTGAATCGCTTAATTCAAGTTAAAAAGCTACCAACTTAAAGTTCTGAAGAAAACTAAGGATTTTCTCATCGTGGAACTCGTAAAATGACCTGAATTCCCAGTGCACGGAATGTGAACTAACATGGCATGCCAGGGAGTGGTGCTGTGACTATACCATCGACTACAACGGAAATGAGGGCAAAGAAGGTAGGACAGGAGGAGGAAAAGGGCGGTAACGTGGTGGCAATGGAAGTCAAATTAAATGCCTGCCACCATCGTTCAAGTCAGCTAGTGTTTTTTTGCAATCCTGAATTAGACTGTATTCTAGGCCTAACTAGCCACGCCTATCTTCCCGCCGACCTAGGCCGTACCCCAAAGGCCTAAGGTAAAGGTAGTTTCAGTAGTGCACCTCATATACCCCTAGTTTCAGCATTTTTTGCTACGGAAACGGTCGTTATAGGAGTTTTTGGGGTGGCGAAATACGATATGCAATGAAGGAAATTTTAGAAGTAAGCGGAAAGTCGAAAAATGTGGTTGAATTTGCGACCCGCGGCCATTGGAATTAAGTGATTCCGCACGTAAATTGAAGGTGTGCGCGGCGCCTGGCGTCGCGGACTATACTAATTTAACCCCACAGTGGTAAGATGACCTCAAGTTAACTGAAATAGAGGAATGCCTAAACGCCATTTCTATTTTTTCGGGAATTTCAAGAAACCTGCACTTTGATAATCGGGTTTTCCGCAAAACGTTAAATGATAATACAGATTTGGAAATTCTACAGATATAAATTAACAAAATTTCTAAATAAAATAAACTAAAAATGCATATAACAGTTACTAAGTTATATTCCACTGCCTATCCTATTTACCCATCCATAAAACCCCTGTAACCACTGTCTCCGTAGGGGTAAATGAGATGCACTACTTAAACTACTGTTGCGAAACTAATCGCTGATTAGTTTGTATGATAGTGATAATGGTGTTTCTTGAGATAGTACACGAAGGCACAGCCTCAGGCCACGTCAAGAACCTATGCCCGACCCAGCCTCCGGTCCTTTGTCTCGACACCAGACATAACTGGGGGAACGAAGAGAGGGTAAGATAGACGCATCACAAGCCTATTATCATTTAGCACTAATAAACATCCGTCACTGTCTCTACATCGCCATGCTATGTAGCACGTGGCGGATCTTGTCAGAATCGACGAGCAACCTGACATACTGTTTAGCCTGGGTGTCCACGTTAGGGGAAGATCGCAGATTGAAGGTTACAAGTTCAGCAGAACTTACAAGTCACTGCGTGGAAGCATCACATCGAGGGTTCATAAAACAAAAGAGCAGGTTTTTGAATGAAACAAAAACTATTCTACTCCTTAAAGTACCGGATCACGGAGATGTCGTGACCTCCCAGTCATGACGTTAGACAAGACCTGTATGACAACCTCCACTATTCGAATGTGCTTACTGTAATCACTTTTGGCCGAAACTTCGCCCAGGCCAACAATTGGCCCGCTCTATGAGATGGAAGTGGAAAGTCAGCGAAGGATACCTCAGCTTGCAGAGAATTTACATAACACTAAAAGATGAGCGGATTATTTTCGTCTGCGACAAATGCTTTCCCGACTATGAGAGTGTTTCTCCTTATATTATTTTTGGTGGAAGTTTTCACTTAATTTAAAATCCACACAAATGATAAAGTCTCTCTTAATTACCCTCTTCCTCGTTCCCTGCTTTCTTGAAGTTACATAAATTATACGCTATGGTAGTGGTCTGCAAATTATGCGTTGGTTACTTTCCCTTGTTCGTCAAACTCCATTCGTGGATCGGTGATGACTCACCATCTTATCGATATAGACGCCAATCCCTCTGTCTTCTGGCATCCGAAGGGCGTTTTAAATTGAGCCGCCATTCTTTCCTCCCTCTATTTGCATGTAAATTGTATCATATGTTAACTGCTTTCTATCCTTCTTTGTTTTATCTGAACAACAATGAGGCTATGTGTGCACTTGGTCACGACGCTGGCGCTGATTTGAAAGCAGTCCCATTTGGCCTATATTTGAAGACTTTTCCAGGTTATTTATGCATGCCGTCGAAAATTGTAGTCACTGGCGATTATGAATTACTTTTGATTTCGCGGTCTTCTGAATTTTTGCACCTAATTTTATCCAGGGCGTTTTTGTTGAAAATTAAGGAATTATGTTTTTAAAATAAAGCATATCTCTCTCTCTAAATTTGAGCTTCAGTTGCCAAAAAAGCAAAGCATCACACCGAATAGGCACCCCCTATATTTGCTGAAAAGGGTCCATCAGTCAAACAGGGCTTGGCTATAAACGTTGATCTTCGTTCTGGTAGCTAGAGGCCATCTGCGTGCGTGTTCTTAGCTTTTAGCGAATCCCTCCTCCCCGGTCACAACCGCCCCCCGTACGGCTCAGATAGTTCTCACAACTCAACAAAAGATGTACTGAAAGGCTGCTGTCCCCTTCTTGCTTTCGGCTTTGTCATCTGGCAGTCCGCCGAATGCCCACCAAACTTGAAGATGTGTTTACTCTATAACGCCAGACGGAACTTTGTACGCTCCTGCTAATGTTTACACCAACTGACGCTCTTGCCCCGTTCTGGGAATAAAGACCTCGGGAGCCTGTTTAAAAAGAGGCTCAATTTGGTTTGTGCGCAGGCATTCCCTTGAGCCTTGAAAGGACGTACAGTGGGTCGGTTTAAACCGCTTGTCGCTAATGTCAAGCTCTTGTAGCTGGATGCTCACATACATCCACAAGTTCCGATGCAAATTGTGTGACGATAATCGCATGCGAGGGGAGTTTCGGAATGTGTGAGGAAAGGAGGGGGAGGGCAGTTAAAACAACTTAATTACCCACCTATGTTGGGCTTCTACTTCATAGGGTAGATGCAATTCCGGCGCCTTCCTAATTAAACGTGGGTTTCGGATTGTGAGTTTCAGTAAAGCAAAGGCAGGAAAAGCGAAAATTGCGTTCTAGAACCCCGTGCACATTCACCCAGTTTTTAGCCTTCCAAACAGCAAATGCTGTGCGTTTTCTCTGCCTACACACAACCCTACCAACCCCTCGTAATATAGTTTTTTTCCTCTCTGTGTGTGTGTGTGTACAAATGGACTTGGCACGCGAAGGAGCAAACGTTGTTAGGCGTGAAAAAAACGATCGATAACCACCAACGAGGAAACCACATGGCAAAATTCGGTCATGAGGCACTCACAGCAATTAAAAATATTTAAGCTCTTTCAGACGGTGTGAAAGTGAAAGATTATTGTACCGGCACTCAAACGGAGCAGTTCTACTTGGACGCGTGCATTTTGAGGTCGCAAATAATACATTAAAACAAACGATTTCAACGGTTAAAACAGTTGTTCCATGCAAGCACACTCTAGCATAAAGTAGGTCAAATAAATCTGTTCCAAACACCATTTAGAGGCGTTGTCCGTTAACATGATTTTGGAATGTATTCTGTTTGTCTTTTCTTGCAATTCTCATGTTAAAAAGAGACAGCTAACAAACGTGCATATCGTCCAAGATAAAGCGTGCAATTTGTTGCAGACTTTTTAGGCACTTATAGAGCATTTACCCATTTCGACTATATCCCACCGATATTTTGTGTTTCTACCAGTCAGTTAGCTAAGGCTATATCGCGGTATTGACCCGGAAATACTGCCGCCTTAGTGACTGCAAATGTCTAATGTAACCAATCAAATATTCCCTTTATCTGCTTCTCTGCGGAGTATCAAGCGGACAGTTGCAGCCTTAAACTGTGAGGTCTCGGAGAAGAATCCGAAGCTGCTCAGGTGTCCACGATCTCTCGAACCCGGAACGGAATACAGATACAATGCTGATCAATCTTGGCTTGTATTTCAGGCGCAAACCAATGCTAAGGCCACTATCTGCGTGCTAGATTCTCACCTCCTGCCCAGCAGTCTGGTGGGTGTGAGGATAGTGAGTTGTACGTAAAGCGATTAATAGTGATGGCCGACTTGCAAAGTATCTACCTCACTCTGCTACTCCTCACTCTCCCAGGCCCAGTAGAAGACAGAGTCAGAAGGAATGGAGGCGGGATTGAGCCCACTAGTCGATGTAAACAGTCACCTAGGCATACAACATCCAACTCAGCATGCTTTTGCACAAGGGCGGATGTCGTTATGGTGAAGGCGAACTGAAGGCAACTTTGCAAGCGATTTCATTTACTGATTTTATGCTACGACCAGCAAGACCTTACTACTACATTTTATTTACACTATTTAGTAAGGGTTTTATGGGTCAAGTTACAAGTAAAACATCTAAAGTATGTATGCACTAAACTGGACTCCAATGGTACGTTGTAGCTTCTGACAAACCATATATTATGCAAGCATTTAAAATAGTATTCAAATGGCAAACATTGATGGAACCTAACACATTCAAGTGGATCTAAGCAATGACATTCCTTCAGGTGACTGAGTTATTCATCCTGTTTTTTTTAATTTGGCTACCCTCAGCTAAACTCAAGTAGTACTGGTCATTATTTAACAGAGGCTACCTCAACGACAAAAGAACATTGGTACATGCGGTCGTCTTTCTGCTATGCTCTCCGATGGCAGTTGCTATCACAGTAAGGTAACTTTCCTCACCGTAAGCCGAATGCGCAACTACAAGGGGTTCTCAAGCGTTTCGCATGCTGGGTTCTGGTATAAAAACTCCAGATCCAGAACAAACCAAAGATTTCGGAAATTAGGGTCGACAGCAGCTGATAACTCTTTTCAGGGTCGACCCGAAACTTTTAATAAAAAATTGCCCTTGAAGGCAATCAACATCTGCGAAATAATTAGTTAATTCTGATGAAGCCTACAGCAGTTTAATCTTTTTATAGGACTCTAAAAATTCATGTCCGCGTGTGCTATCTTTCACAATTCCTGAAATGAACTTATCTACATGCGGTGACTGTGATGCAATTTATTGTAGACAAACAAGAAGGTCCGCCTCTACAGGCATACATGAACATCAATTAGCGGTAAAGAGACGCGACCACCTGTCTGAAGTCGCAATGCATTTGCTTGAAATTGGGCACATGTTTGCATGGGACTAAACCCACATAATAGGTTCCTGCTCATATAAGAAGCGCTGCGAATTTTTAGAAGCTATTTACTCTAACGAGTCGTTTGTTTGTTGATTTGTTTTCAATGTACGTAAATCTCAAAAAGCCCTTGAAAAAACGCCACCCACCAGAGCCTACTGTTGACCATAGATGGTGAATCCCTATCGATTTTTCGACCTGGTGTGCCAGCGTCGAAAGTTACAATAAATTTCGTTCCTGTTTTCCAAAGAATATTTTTCTCAAATGCAGATATATAGATATACTTAAATTTTTCAATTTCAGAAGTTATAGTATCCACTTGTAGTAAACCCTACATGACCAAGCCTTCGGGCTCGGTCCGAAATTAAGTGCAAATATTTGAATTGAAGGCAATTAACTTCATTTTGAGGTATTCCCAACTTTATCCTTGGCCTAGAAGGCTATTAATTTATATAATCATATTGAACACCCTCATGGAAGCATCTTTACAAACATAAAAGGCATTTTACACGCAAAACAACTCGGTGCATATTCTCTCCTGTCTAGGCACATACCAGTGAAGGTTTGTGACCAATGATAACCTTTTTTCGCATGTTTGGGCTAGTCAAAAAACTCAGCAACAAGTTTCTTCCAGTTACTGCACTTGCGTGGTGTAACCTCGATAAGAACAGTTCCTCGGATCTCAGCTCGTTGTCTCCTTTACTAACAACCTAGCCCCGAATTCAGCCGCAAGACGCCACTTCACAACTGGGTACTATAAACAATATGGGAAACGGCGACCAGCAACGCCTCCTTCAGGCAAAGTACTTTCGAAAAGTAGGAAGATGCCTCTCCTCACAGCGTACCATTTTTGGACAATTTTACTTGCTAAGGTACTTTACATGGGACGCGTATTTTACGGTCGGCCAACACGCCATCCCTTTTTGGTGTCAAGCCGCATAGACTGCTGGTAGTGTTGTTATCTAAGGGTGAATGATTATTAAATGCACCAAGTTCTGCCGACAGTATGCCTTCATGTCAGATTGCGGTTGGAGACTGTGTAGCGCTACCGAAACTTTTAATAGTGTTGGTCTGAGTGCGTAATCTGCTGACGCCAGCTGATAGGCGTGTTTATTGTGCTAGTCTAAATAAAGGGCCGACTGCTGGACTGCTGCCTGACTCTGCGCTCTTAAAACCCGCGTAACACGTCCTCCAGTTGTGACAGCGGATTTTCACAGCCACCTCCGGCGAAGGTGTGCACATCCGACCTCATGGCCTCATGCCCGCCCCCAGAAGCCTAGCTGATGGGCAGAAGGTCTTAGTCGTTTGCGGTGAGGGCGTTGCCAGATTCAAGGCAAGGTAGCAGTCGAGTCATACACCACTATACGCTTGCTTCTACGTGACAAGGCAGGGACCGTTTGAGGACACCGGTGATTCAGCATCGCCACGTGCATGCCTGCACACGCCCGGCAGAAGTTTGCGTAACGCGGAGGCGGAGGTCAGCACCGGAAAAAGGAGCTCTCTAACTTCCACTCAAAAATCAAACTTTCTATGCATGTGCGTCGAAGTCATCCACTTGAACGGACACACTGCCGCACTGCCATCTGAGCATTCGCGTTGGCAGCTCGCAGGCAAGGAAGTACGGTCGCTGCGTGCTAGAGTATCCTCTCTAGTCTGGAGCCTCTTCACACGAGTGCTGCATGGTTGCACTCAAGGAGACGTGATTAATGTCGCCGAGTAGAGGAGTTCTAACCCTACTTATCAGCACGGTATCCTGTAGAACAACATAACGCCAATGCAAGCAAGGTTAGCCTAGTATTCCATCCGGTGGATCCTAGGTGATTTCACAGGAAATCCTGCCTGGCAGTCAGCTCATCGCGTCTGCTTTGTCGGATTCACAAAGCTGGGCAGTAACATCAGTTAAAGTGTGATTAAATTCACGGCGCACGGTGAGCCTCGTAGCTCAGTGGTAGAGCGATAGCTGAGCAAAAATCTTCTCTGTTGTGTGAGTTCGACTCCCATCGAGGCCGCAAATGTTTCACAATTGGGTCAATTGAGCAAGCAAAAATGTGAGTCCCAGGAAGGGATTGTTAAGAAGCAGATGTGATCACTGGGACGAGCATTTATTCCCCTGATTTTTCCAAATCCATCGCAGTGGCAGAAAGAGGAACTGTTATTGCTTACTGCTTATGTCCGCAATGGATGCCAAAACGCCAGACGGATAAAAGTATTGTTCCATTGATCGGATCTTCTTCTTTTCAATTAAGCAGGTCCCGAACCGCACGCCGGCTGCCGAGCAGTTGGCGCAGAAACGGACATTTATCATCGATAGTTTAATCGTTAAACCGTTATAAATGTGACTGTATCCTGCATGAATAACACGTTTCTGCTGCTGTCCCTGATCATGATGGATCCATGACGAATTTCAAAAAGTGAAGCGAATAAAATATATTACCCAGCGATTACATCTACTACTTTTCCAGAATAGCATAGGCTTATTTCTAGTCTTGCTAAGTCATTCTTACTACAATCGGAGCCTATTTTCCACCCAATTGACACATAACTGGCCTCTGTCAGTGACCAACCAACAGAGGCCGAGAGAGCAGGCGCCAGCCCTATTCCACTGCGTGACTACAACGGTCTGAATAAACAATCATGTGAAGAGCAGTAGGCGACTATGATCCCTACACTTGCAACTTGAGCAGTTTTTGCGCTAGTAGATACTGTTCACATGTCGGTCTCGCCCTATCTGCTACTGTCTTTTTTAGACAGAGCATGGATCAAATGAGGGCGCGGAAATAGCTGGATTGGAGCTGTGCATTCCCATCAACACGCCGGGCGCATTTTGTTCCTAAACGGAGTTGGTTTAGGCAGCCTTCTGGTCTGTACCGGTTATGAGATAATTGTTTGCACTTGCAACTTAAGCGGCTTCCTGCTGAGGTGTCAATTCATATGCTCCAGTGGAGGTTCATTGCCGTCCCTTTAGGTATTCCCAGATTAAGCTGGATTCCCGTAGAAGTTCATGGGGCGGAGGGAGGGACGAGGGTATTTGTGTGTGTGCGTGTGTGTGTGTGACGATTAGAGCAGTTCGGTTCTGAGCGGGCATCCTACGGCTTTTAGGGCATAAAAAGCAAGCTCCTCTTGTTGTTCTGAGCATAGTGGTAGTAGCGAGCAATAAGCAATCCAACACCTGATTTGCATGTCCTTCGCCACTTGCTGCTGACCTCAGAGGCCGCGAGTCGGGCTGTGAAACCTGTCAAAAATGCCGACCTCCCTGGCCTATCGCCTGGCAATTTGATATAGTAGGTGGTGCTCGTGGCTGAAGCCCCATGACCTTCAAGGTCATTTGAGGTCTTACTGACTCAAGAATTTGCCATGGGACTGATGTAGCAGCGAGATGTAATGATTGTATGGAGATAGGGGTAGGTACACGGAGCGTAAGCTGTCGAACTCCTACACGATTGTAAGTTCAAAATGCAAAAAATACTAAACTACCAAAAAAACTCGGCAGACAAGAATTTGGCAGCCTGCTGACGGCCTGCTGGTGGCCTGCGGACGCCCCATTCTAACTTCCGATCGCATTCAATGCCCGCATTTTCTTTTTACCCCAACCCATGGTCTGCGCTGTAGGTTCGAAAGCTCAAAGTTAGAAAATCACGGCGTGCCGAAGGTAGACTGGTCCCAGGCGGTGAAGCAATGACAGACAGAGCGTTTGGGTCAGTTTGCTCATTTCAGCACATTCGGGGAAAAAGTGTTTATAGATAAACACGCAAAAACAAGTGTCAAAGCACGCCATTTTATCAGCATGACCTTCAACCATTTACGCCAACCTTCGTTTACATATTTAGAAGTTAAGACCTCCAGAGCCTCTGGTGCAGAAATTAATTGGTATCCTCAAGGTCGTCCAGGTCAAGATACACACCTATTTATTTTCTTGGTTCTCATTGGATGCTACGCAAAGGTAAACCCAGAGGATTGTAGTTTTCTCTGATTCAGCATAGTTCCAACCACAGGACGTGAGCTTTCTGACCTTGACACAGTTAACGTCCAATGAGAAGGGAGGCAGAATTTGAACGCTGGAGTAAATGACCCAGAATTGGAATGTGGTAAGCTGGCACCAGGAATATAGATTTTCAGTAGTCCGCAGTCCGAAGTCTTGGAAAAGGGAAAATCAGGCTTTTCCATAAAAAGTAAATTTGGCAAAGATTTTTCCCGATGCTTGGACCAAAACAGTATTAAAAACTCGTGTTTGTAGGCAAATTTAGTAGGCAGAATAGTTGCAGAGTTTTACATTTTTCTCTGCAGAATCAAGCAGCATTCCCAAATGATGCAACCCCTTACGTAGTTCATCGAAATTCTTACGTTGTCATCAACTTGTCGGTGGACTCTGCAGTCTGCATGGTCGTATCTCGGCGATGATCTCGTGACTTCTATGGTCCCGTCCTCGTGCTGGCCCCGTTGTTCTCGATGAGCTCCTCTTGCCTCACCCCCATGATGCCATATATTTTTTTCCCACGACAAGACGCTTTCTTAAACCTCAACACCACGACCCCTTCTCATTGGATCATGTCACACCATATCAATCTAACTACCCATGTAAGCAGTTTTTCTCCTGTATGCTTTAGGAAATCCGTTTCTAGTTGAACTCTGTCACAGACTTTAAGTTAAGCAGATTTTTTAACTGCCTCTTAGGTAATTTCATCAAATTTGCCTAAGATTATTGAATATTAATTTTTAAAATTCTCTGCTGTAAAGCGGGTCTGACTTAAGATGCATAACATACTACTCATTCCTGTTGTTATACAGTTGCATAAGCGCAGCTGTGATTACCAACTTTGTATTTTTGCCACGGCACTAAGTCTCGAATTAAAGGGTCCCTTGGGCCTTATATATACAATCTATTTATTATAGTAGGTGAATTTTGCAAACAAGATTACTCTTTGGAAATTATTCTAATTACGTCAACCTAAAAAAGGAGACGTAAGGGAATAAATATGAGGAAAACATTTGGTTAGCCTCATTTTCTCATAAGCAAACAAATGCCTTCGGTTTTCCAAAAATGTTGTTAATAAATATGTCCCTAATATGTGTGCTTTTTACTGGAAGTTGCATATCGTGAGTGCAAAGAAACGCAGGTTAAGAATTCATGTTTCCATGTTCAACAAGCGAAACGAATTCTAGTCAGCTAGGTGAAGAAAGAATTAGACTGTTTAGAAAAATCCGGGATTGTCGCTTTTACCTACAAATATTGCAATTCAGTTTAGCTAAACTCCTCCTCACTCGTTTGCTGCCGCATATATGCCTATACCGAATGGACGAAAATAGGCGACAGGATTTACCGATCAACATAAATGAGAAGGCGGATTAGCAATGACAGATATCCACCAAGTCTCCACTTTCAAAGGTATCGCGTCAGTTGCTGTTATCTGGCGCCACCTGTTCTCATTTATGACAGTGGACAAACACGTTCGTTGGCTGATTGACAGCGGCTGATAGGCCATCGCAGTCTCTCTCTTTTTCAGTAGTCTGCCACTGCATATAGTGCTAGTCTTTTAGCGACTGCCTATGATGGCGTTATAGATTGAGTCCCAAGCAAAAAAGGGACACGTAGGTTTCGTAATGCAACCAGCGATAGCCAATCAAAATGGTTGGACAACGTGCTCGCGGCCAATTGATACGAACTTTGATCAAAAGAGCGCGGGTTCGAGCCTCAAGTGTCTCCCAAATTCCACGATCAATATGGCTGGCTGATTAAGGTTAAAAGTCAAAAATTGCCATCTTAATCCGCTGATCTAAGTCGCTGTATTCCCTTGACGACTGCTAGTGGTTTGCTTCGGTTCTGCACTTAGCGCCAAGGCACAAAGACGCGAGCATGTCCCCTATACGGGTTGACGACAGCCCTTCCTACGTCATCCTTTGGTCTATGTCTATAGAACTTCAATAAAACTGACGTATACCAAGATGAGGAATTAATTTCTAAAGAAATTAAATAGCTGAACTTTCAAAATCCGTTAGTCAACCAGAAAGTGTACAACGAAAGCTGGAGGACCCAGTGATTAGCCGGACCGCTTGCAGCTGTGTCAAGCAGCGACAGAACACCAGCGGAACAAGTATCTGGGCCTGTTAGCTATAACCTGGGCTTTTTGTATGGTAAGTAACAACATCAAGATATACGTATATATATAAACCTCGATCGATAATTCCTCTCTGTTATGCCCCTGGGCGAACATTTTCACCTTAGCCAATGGCATGTGCATAAATGATAACTTATGTAGTTAGGGGATATTAAGTGTAACCACTACTTTTAAGCATCGAATGGGTTGACAACCTTTAGCACTATGTGTTTGGGCACAATATTAAATATCCTCAGAAGTGTGGAGGTTTTATTTTAATTTCGAGTTATGCAGTAATTTTAGTCAAAAACAAGTTACACATTATATTTCTTCGGGAAATGTCTACTTTTTAGGCCTGTGACCTCAATCGCAGCTTTCTCGGCTCGCATCCTGGTATAGACAGATTTATACGCCAGAGTGGGTTATACAGCAACCTGTTACTTGGGGTATCGAAACAGCCATAAAAAGTGGTGACCTTGACGCCGCTTTTGCTACCGTACCTAACGCGAATTTTTCTGAAAATCAACTGAGTTCGACTTTGCGTCCAAAAAATCACCTCTGCAGTTGCCGGCTTAGGAACCCTTTTTGACTCGCACAACGTACACAACCAATAAACCGCACTGCAATTATATGTGCTGGTTGTAGTTTTACTCTGATCGCCAGAACATTTAGCTCTCCCCTGTACCAAATCTGCAGCCTGCATCCTCGAAACTCACAATGAATGACAAAGTTAGCACCCGTCCAGCAAGTAAAAGTCCCAGGTCAGCTAAGGTTAAGATTTTCAGCAGGAAATAAGCATGGACAGTGTAGAAGGGCTCGGGTTCGAGCCTCAGATGTCGTCAAACTCTGGGGTCAATATGGCTGGCTGACAACGACGACGACTAAAAGCTAGAAATGGCCACCCAAATCTAAGTCGGTATTCCCTCCACGACTATCACTGTTCTTCTTTGGAGCTACCTATAAGGGTTCTTCACTAAGCCCCAAGACACAATGGAGGGTGGAGGCAAGCATGTGCCCTATTTTGGTTGTTGAACGCTTATCACATGTGCATATTCAGCGATCGATATTTTTTCTCCATTATGTCCTTGGGCGCGCGCTTTCGCTTTACTCAGCAGTACGTGTATACACGACAACTCAGGTGCCGAGAGGAGTTTACTACTGCATTTTAACATCCAATGGGTCGAAACATTGCAAAAGATGAAGATTTTATTTTGGACGCGAAAAAATTGATTTTTGCAATAATGCAAGTTTAAGGCAGGTCATGCGTTGTATTTTATTGAGTCATATCATCTTTTTAGCTTTCCGCCTCCAATCTTGCCTCGCTCGGCTCGCAACTCTGATACTAATCGACTTCTCGACCAGAGTAGATTCAGCTGCAACCAGCCACTTAGGGGATCGAAAACGGCTGCTACTAGCGTATCTGAAGTTAGAAGGGATGCTAAGCCTTCTAACAACAGCATCATCTTAGGGTCGACTTTGCGTCTAGACAAAGCACCTCTGCCGGTACGGTTTCGATGCCATTTTGTGACTCAAAAAACGCAAGCAGCCCCGGACTGGAACAATCGCACTGTAACCTTATGTGCTGGGCTGTTTTACCGTTTAGTGTGGGTCTACCCTTGCCAGGAGTGCATGACACCTCGAAAAAGTAAACGAAACTCAGGTTAGGTAAAGATTTGAAGCAGAAAAAAGGATGGATGTATGAACACTGTAGAAGGGGGAGGGTACTTACTCTTTTGAGCTCTGTACGTTGGTGAGGTAGATGAAATTGCTGCGGACTTTACGTAGGCTGGCGAGGATCTGAGCAAACGGAGTGACGATGGCCTCATCGGCGTGACTAAAAATATAAAGTGAGTCTCTGCGTGAACCACTGCTGCTACCTCCACTACAAAGGGCGGGCAGTTTGCTCTTTGAAACAGTAGCGCTCTGATGAGCTGTCTGCGTGCCCGCGCCCGAGACCTGCTCAGCCACCACCTCTGCTCGTTTTATACTACGCCACACCGGCGACATGAATCCCAGCCTCGAGGGCGAGGCTACATTCTTGCCCTCTTTTTTAGTCTGCGAGCGTTTCCTAAAGGATCCACGAGAACGCAGGCGCACCATGATGGTTCTCTTGCGGGGATTGGATGAGGCGGTGGTAGCGTCCATCGCTTCCTCCGCCTGCTCAGCGTTTCTGACTGCCGCGAAGGGGTCTAGGGCGGCGCGTTTGTCTTCATGCGGTATCAAGGCTTCTTCTTCTTCTGCTGCTGCTGCTGTTGCCGCTTCCTCACCCTGCTCCTCCTCGTTTAGTTTTCGTCGAGTGGACATAATGGCCGCAGCGACGGAGTCCAGGGGAGATTTGTTGGCTGCACCGGCCACGGACGAACTGCTGTGACTCTCAGCGGTGTCGTCCAGCACAAAGGATTCAGCCAGGGCTAGCTGCGCTGTGCTCTCAGCCACCAGAGTGAGTCGCCGACCTGTCTCCAGGTCGATTTCAAAGTTGAGGGTGGAGCGTCGGGAAACCGGTTCCTCCCTGTCAGGAGCAACAGCAGTGGGGGGAGGAGGGAGGTTGTTTGCCGGCAGGCTGGCAGTGTGCCCGTTGGACTTTTTACGCGCAGACGGGCTGGTTAGAGTGGAGGGGAACTCAGTGATTAAGGCAGGCGGCAGCTGAATGGAGTCTGGCTTATCTAACTGCGGCTGCTGATGTTGTTCTTGCTGTTGTTGTTGTGCTGCTGTTGCTGCTGTTATCCGTGCCTCTTTCTTACTCAGTGCACAACAGAGTCGCCACATTGCAGGCTTCTTGGCCCAAGCGTGGTGGTGTGTCCTCGCGGAGGTTCCGAAACAGGAAACTTACGACGACGAAGAAGAAGAAGGGTCGTGGTGCTGCAGGTGCTGGTGCTGGTGCTGAAGGTAGTGATTTTGTCGGCAAAACTAGGGTTGAAAATTATCCTCTGTGAACTGAACATGTAGTCCTAGATAGTATTCCAGGGCTTAACAACGGCGGATACAGAGGAGGAGGTCGTGGCGTCATAGTACTTCTGTCGGGATACGAAGTTGATCTCATTTCAAGAATGCTACATCGTGGGCGGGTGCGTACGTGAGGCTTGTGGCACCGCGTCTTCAAATTGACATGACGCGTGCGAATGCGCACTGAATGGGCCTGTGGCCTGTAAGGTTTCGTGCGTGTGTTTGTGTCGGTGTGCACACGTGCGTGTGTGCTTATCTAGCAAAAGAGGTGTGCGTAGGGGTATCTTGACCTTAGCAAAGTATATATATGTATATATATATATA
This sequence comes from Ligula intestinalis, assembly GCA_036362985.1. Classification (NCBI taxonomy): domain Eukaryota; kingdom Metazoa; phylum Platyhelminthes; class Cestoda; order Diphyllobothriidea; family Diphyllobothriidae; genus Ligula; species Ligula intestinalis. The sequence goes on along the minus strand of JAYGXS010000009.1, from coordinate 22,976,481 downwards.
TATAAAGCAGACGACGGTTCGCGCACCCTGGCCCGGGCAGAAAAATGAGCGATTCACAGGGATTGCGGCGACAACGAGAACGAGGACGACAACGGCGTCACACCGTAGGGAGCGCGAGAGACCGCTAGACAGGCAGGCGGCGACGGTGGGGAGAACGTTGAGACACGTCTGCACATGCACACTCACGACGCGGCCGCAGGGCGCGCTACCCGGCCACAGGCTTACGCCGCTTACTGGCTCATCCGCACCAGCGCAGTCAGACAGACCCGCCTGTCTACTGGCTGCCTGCAGAAGACTTACTTTTTTCTGATTGGTTAAGTACCTGTCTGCCTATCGATCTCAGGCGGCCTGTGCAGGTGTGTGTGTGTGTGTGATTCGCACACACGCCCGCACGCGTGGGTAGCTGAACACTTCCTGGGTCACAGGTCGGGAGAGAGAGACAGGGTGGAATGTACTCTGCCTTTGCGATTTTAGTCCCTGCTCAATCACTCACTCACCCACCCACCCCGTTATACTTGTTTCTCCTTTGCGCTTTCGACGTTTCCCGGCCCGCAGCACAGCTAACAAAACGCACACTAGCTCGCCTTCCCTCCCACGTGCTTTTTTTCGCATCGCTTGCGGTTGCGCGCGCAGATTTCACGCATCTTCCCTCTAATTTCAGCTTGAACGGGGCGGGCGGAGGGGGGTGGAGGGGCTGTGAATAGAGGATGACCACCTTTCGCGATCTTTTTGCCCAAGAAGCCAGTTCATGCGAAAATCACACACGTCAAATTTGATTGCCTGTCGCGGGGTGGAGTAGGTAATCGCTCGGGTAGATTATCCGTCTCGCCAAATCTCCTGTTGCAGGAGATAGCCGTGTCACGCTGACTTCGCCAGGAATCCGAATCTTGTCATCTGCGGACCTGCAAAGGTCTGCTGAGTGAAGCGATTACCAACTTGTGAGTCAAATCGAATGAAGTTCGACAGTGCATTTATTTGTTGTTGAGGAGTTTATGGATGAAGTCTCGTTCAGTTGGGGGAGAGGGAGGACGGGAAGCAAAACGGCAGTCAATCTCTGCCGAGTTTGGTTTCCATGTGTCCCAACGAGTCACCACGTTGTCGGACCCCCCCCCCCGCCTAATAGTTGTCAGCTTACCATCGAGCACCGCTAAGCAACTCACGCTGTTCCATGTATATGTAGTCCTCGTATTGGCAAACTGGGGTCGACACGTATGTGCGAACACGGTCGCAAGCTCAGTGAAAGATGTAATCTTGTCTACCGATAGTGTGTATGGTCGAACAGTCTGTTATCGGACAAAAATTCAAGTAAAGGCTTGTCAATACCGGCTAAGAGTACGGTTGGCTGATCACATCCAGTCTTGCAACCAACACATAGCGTGTCAAGGCGGCCGGTTCATTAGCAAGATTTTCTGCCCAATTTTGTGTTTTCGTGGTTGTCAGAATGCGGTGCGATTCGGCTCCCAGTGATGTGCGTGTTGGTTGCTATCACGGACATGGCAGTTCGACCGTCGTACCCCATGCACTCCACGCTCTGTCGCATAGTGGGGGGGGGCTGGCTGTTGCAGAGACGGTGACTTGGTTCTTAATACTGGTGAACTTTCGCTGCATCTACCGCATCTCCATTCTCTTTCCTCATCCTGCTGGACCGGGCGTCAAAAAAAGTTCAATAAGTCCGTGGGCGGGATCTAGGGCAGGTGGTTGGCGCAGTGTGAACTCGCACCTTTGCGTGACGCCAAACGCGTGATAGTTTGTATAGCCGTGCATAACCAATAACGCTGACCCTGCGTTGCCCTGACTCCTCACCCCTCCTGCTAATCAAGTCTATTTATCGCTTCTGTGGAACGAGTGGAGAGGGCTGATCACCTGTCCACCTGCAGGTCAAGGTCACCTACGCTCAGCTGAGCAGACGTAAGGTCTCAGTATAGAATGTGCAAACGTTAGATGATGTCTACATGCCCATTGGCCGAAATGGGCTCGATATGCATATAATGAGTAGTAGTTTTGAGCCAAGGCAATTTCAAACTCAAGAAAGAAAGGCGAAACGAATAATAGCATCGAGCAAACAGTGCATAAAACTGAGACAGGTTTAGCCAAATTCAGCGAGCCAAAGACTAAGGAGTAAAAGGCCTCTAAGACTGAAAATACGCTTTGCGGGGCCAGTTTCGGTGATTATCACAGGGTATTTTTAATTCAAGGAACATTTATAGAGTTTAAAAAAGCTATTTTTCAGCCTTACGGAACTCTATTAACATCCGAGTTATCTTTCTATGCAGTTGATTGTCTATCAGGTTAAACTTCGTGGTATAAACAACACAATTCGTGTTGCATGAACTCAGTACACGCGTGGTGCCCGCAAGATTTGCAGCAGTAAATTAAGTACCATAATCAAAAAGGGGACATAGGTTAATTCATAAAGTAGCATTTTCGAAAATAACGATTGTCAAGTTGAACTAAAAATTCAGAATTCAGAAAATGGTTAGTTACAGGTCACTCATCGACTGTTAAATACAAAATGTGTTTAAGGCAGAGGAGCGCAAACAAAACGTTTAATTAATACAGAATAAGAGTAACCACCCAATATTTACAATTTGTTGACCGTCCAAGTACATTTAAAACAGCATTAGGTCTGTCAGACGTAGAGATGGCCAAGTTCTCGATAGTCTTTTTTTCAATGTGTGATTATTCTGCACAAGGTAAAGTATTCCTTGCATATAATGAACGCCTATTTGCACACACTTACACACACGCAGGGCATCGAAACGAATGAAACAAGGACCTAACATTGTAAAATATTTCTTCGAGCAAACAGTAAATTTAGATAGCTGAAAAACAGACTGCTTCTAATCACCTTCTAGGGTTATGTAACATGCAGTTGGTCGATGGTCGTTTTTTGGTTGCACTTAGAGTTAGTACATTCGTACAGAGGTCATATCTTCTTGTCTGATTGAATACAATCCTTTTTATTCAAGGAATAAAGTTCTTTTAAACTCAAAACTTAGACTTATACTTTCCCCCGTGGGAAAAAAGAACTCGTTTAGAACTGAAACCGTGATAATTATTCTGGGTGGCAGTCTTTTATATGGATCATCACAGAAAATGAAAACCTCGGAATTCTGTAATACTGGAAAGGTGGTAATTATAATTTATTTATTCATTATTTTTGTTATTAATTTTTCTTAATTACCTTAAGATCTTATTTACTTTATTACTTTATTATTTATTTGTAAATTATCACGCAGTACCATCGCGAGGTCGAAGCATTTCCTGTCTGACACTGGTTTCCAGTGCATACGGAAATTGGCCGCTGAAGGGCCGCTGCGCAAGCCGCTAGCTATTTTGTTCGACATTAGCCAGGACATACTGTCGAAGAGTACTTACGATGGAAGTAAGAAAGGTGGAGGAAACCGGCTCACATTAGGACTAATACAAGTGAACGTGGGTGTTCCAGGAGGCAATTGAGAAAAAGAAGAATCCATCGCTGGGACAAATTGTTTATTCGCCTGACGTCGCGGATGCATCCTCAGAGACATGAGTAGCAGAAACAGGTAAAGCATGCACAGAAGTTAGCAGTATTTATAGGATACAGTCATTACTGCAAACATACACTGACAATTAACGTTAACGGTAATCTAAACGTCAGGTGAATAAACAAATTGTCCCAGCGATCGAGTCTTCTTCTTCTTCTTCACATGAGGACTATTCACAAGAACACTTGTCAATGGTCACCCCATACATACTTAGAGAAAGAATGCATGAATTTGGGCATTTTATTGAGAGACTTCTATGAGGAAACCATTTTTAAATAGGAAAATAGACTTAGGAGGTTTTTTGCTATTTTTTCAAGGTTTAAATTACCCACAGGCTTTCATATTGAAAAAAAGTATTTCACTTTTTGCGGAAGTCCTTTTTAAAACAGCCTCTGACGTCGGCTCAGGTTGTCATATACGGAAAGAACATCCTCGAGAGCACACGGTGTCAACAGTTGCTTTGAAGAACTGTCGACGCCTGCTGGGTTGAATGACCATTAAATTTGGAGAGAGAGATGGAGCTAGTGATTAAAAAGAGAAACTACATACATAGCAATGTGTCCGCCGACCTCGTAAAGGATGCGTTCGGTTATAAAGGTATCCGCGGAGGCCGGCTGAACGCTGTACTGCTGCCAGATAACGCCACTCTTAATGGATCCAAAGGGTCTTAATTATGATTCAGTCTACGACGAAAGTCTAATTTTAGACCACAGGCAGCCTTTTCACTGGTCGTCTGCCAAATATTCATATTTTTAGAAGAGAAAGATGTGATCACTGGAACAAGAGTTTTATTTGCCTGACGTTTCGGATTCCGTCGGGAATCCTTAGTCATAGATAATCGTAAACAGGTCTGAGATATGCGCAGACAGTCCTTATTTTAATCCCATTGGAGATCTGTTTGCGTTAGTTCATTTATATAAGCCAAAAAACAAATAAGACTGGAACAGAAGTAGAAGTTTGTGCTTAATAATTTTTCAGACCAAAATGACCATTGACAACTTAATTGTCTCTGTGTCCTCTTGACCTACATGAGTTTCAAACGTTAAAGGTCAATCAAAGAGATGCCAGTATATCATACCTTCACTTTTTGTATTATTTTGTCATTCTATCATCCTTCTGTTTACCGCTGTCGCTTAAGGACAATCATCAAAATATTATTACGTGGTGTCTTTATCAATTTTCTTAATTTTTTTCCTAGTACCGTATTCTCCTACACCAGTGTCAGTTATATAAAGCTTCCGATTATTTGATTTGCCGTGAACTCATTTTTTATTTGGTGGCTTATGGTAAAACAATTAAGTTCTCAGCAAATAAATTTTACCCTGTAAACTAAAATGTACCTTCCTTTTAAGATTGGTCGTTCCTTTCAAAGACTGTAACTTGCGAGTTTGTGGGGCAAATAATTTGCACGCTCCAAATGTTTTCATGCGAATTTGGTGGTTTTACGTGAGTTTCAGGCCGCACTGTACTTATTTGTACGCAACAACTTCCCCGATGGCAACATGATCGGCAAAGACAGAAGGGCAACCAGAATGGCCGATTCTGACTTAGAAGCCATCATCAGTCATCCATAGCCAAGTCTAGGTGTTGCAAGACCCCAGGATGGAAATACCGTCAGGAAAACAAGCCTCCTGGCTCAGTAGTTAGAGCTTTGAACTTTTAAGCTACACTCTTCCGCATAACCGGTCTTATTGAGTTTGTCTTTACATCCGAAACGAAGGTGGGAGTAGCGAGCGAGAAGCGGATTCTCCGCAAGTCTGCTTTAACTCCTTTTTTCTTTCGCGGTAGTTCGTTTCGTCACTTCTGCTTGCTGTAGCCTCGTGTTGCTTGCCCAGCTTGCCTCAATGTCTGCTTCGGCTTGCTTCAGCGTTTGTTGTGGCTTGCTGGAGCACGCGGTGTCCATCGTCGAAATCGACAGGGAACTGTCGGACTTCGAAGCAGCAAATGCGGGCTCGATGTTCGGATGTAACAAAATACGGGCTTGTACATGGCTGGCTGATGACGACTACTAGGTAGGAAATGGTCATTTCAAACGCTCTTGTCTTTGACTACAGTGTAAGTTTGCATGTAATATTAGCAGCTTTGTGGAGGTTCGTGTGGATCTAGAGTCAGTCACGAGGACACGCGAGGGCCGAATATGCCCCATAATGTGATCAATAAATACCCCACTCACACTACATTTGATAAAACTTATTCCAGTAGCTAAATATCTCAGTGTGAACGCATTCTGGGTGTGTGGCAATAGGCCACGTCTGCCACGCTTTCCAACAACAGGCAGAAGAATTCAAGTAGAAATTCCAAAAAATTGGCCCCGTACGTCATGTGCAACTGTAACTCCCACTATTTTTGTCAGATGACAGGCTGGCGAACGCACTTTTGCAAAATTGGCTGTCCAGCACGGTGTAATTTTAGTTGGGGGAGGGGGGGGGGGGGGCGGAGTAATAACTGGGGTCTAAACTATGCCCACATTTCCAATTAGCGCTGGGGACAATGTGAATGTGTGAAAAAAAGAGGTTAATAGGGGTCTTTCGAAAAGGGACTGCGAAATGGAGCTTCAATCCTTTTCCAATCGAAAAAAAAGGACTTTGGGACGAAAGCGCATTAAGGAGCTGGCCTGACTTTGCAGGCAGACTACAACTGTGTGTATAAGGCCTTTCTGGTGGCTTCCATTAAATATAGTGACTATGCAGATACAGTTGTTAGTCGAAAGTTTTGAAAAATGTTTTTGTATCAAAACATTTTCGCCGAACAGTACTTTTATATTACAATTACCAAGAAACCTAAGCCCAATCTACGCAAATTGCTGCAGAGTGCCGCCCTTTGAATAAAATCTCGTTCCAGCCGCCAACTGCCAAAGCGAGGTTCTGGTGAACACTCTTATTTATGCATAGGGTTTTGAAACTGTACGACCTTCAAAACTGAACAGCCGTTTTGTTTCTGCCTCGGTCAGACTATTGTGCTCCGATCTTTACCCTCTTTGTTTTTTCAAATTACAAATACAACTAGCAGGATGCTAGCAGCGTTTAGAAAACGGCCCAACTTTGCCTAAATTTGCAATTAATTCAAGGAAAATCGGCAATTGTTGCGTTCGGTCATTTCGTGGTGTTGGTGATCACCCGATCTTATGTAGTGAGTGTGCCAGTGTTTATTCACAGTGAAGGGAAGTTTTTTTGCCGAAAATTTGAAATTGTATTGCCAAAATAAAGCATGCATCTCTCTCTTACTAATATAAATGTTTCTCATTCATTATTAATGTTCGTATAAATTCAAGAGTAGGTTATTAAAAACGTGCAGAAATGTTTTTTCCTTGCAGTCCCCTTGGTACTAACTAACGTGTTCTTTTAACTGTGTACTTAAACACAGTGTACTTTAAGCTATTAAAATAGTTTTTAAATTCCCTCACAATTTTCATCCCGACCAACAGTTTCACCTTCACTAGACTATTCCAGACTACACACAATGTACTTTTCTTCTACGACAACTCATATAATTATATACTCTCTTAAGAAGATATCGTGTTGGTCCATAAAGCCTAGCATTGGGAATGGATTGCGTTGCCTATTTAATGAGCAACATTCATAAGCATACACAGTCGATGCTGTAATGATAAACATTCCACGGCCTCAAAAAGCCTATGACTACAAGCCTTTCAGATAACAAGGTTATCCTTTGCAGGTATAGATTTCGAAGAATACAGAAATATTACTTTCAACATTCAGTACGCGCCAGAATTCATGCAACATGCCAACATATGCGAAAGATTGAAACAATTATCACTGCTTCTGACTGCCTTTATAACTTCAAATATATTTAATAGGAAACATGCACGAAAAAATTATTATATGTACTTGTTTGATAGCAAAGTACGCCTTTTTTAAGTTTTATACTTAAAGAAAGAGTATCCTTCGATTTTAGAAAAATATTTTACTATAAGCTTTTGTACGAGTGTGAGGTGTTCATTCATAATACATCGTACTGTCTATACCGTGTAAAGCATGGTCAGCACCTATTGCAATATTTTATGAAAACTAAGTGACTTCTTCCTGAAACTGTAGGCAAAAACGTACATTTCCTTAAAAAGGATATGCACATTGCGTAGTTTATAAACCTTGAATTCGAGTGTAGCAGTTAGCAGCTTTCAAAATTATTTGGCAATCGAGCAACATTTTTAAAACCTAAAGCTTCCCTTTTATTGAGTATAAAATTTAAAGAAGGCGTAATTTGCAATCAAACAAGTACAATTAATAACTTTTCATGCATGTTGTCCATCGAATGTAGTTAAATTTATCAAAGCGGTTAAAATCAATGTGAAACGGCATATTATTTAAGTTGTTACTTTATACAGTATATACGCTTTTTTAGTGGTCATAAAGAAGCTCTTTAAGAGGCCCGCATCGCATCATGACAGAGCTAAATTCAAAATAGACTACATGATAATCAGTATCACAACCTGAGTCAATTTTGAGTAGCGAAAGAGTATCTACCTTTACCATATATTGGCATGTTACATGAATTTTGGTGCGTAATCTATGTCTTCCACAAAATATATTTGAGTTTATAAGAGCAACCAAAACTTATTAAAAAGGCGTATGCTTATTGTGCTTCCATCTTTTTTTAAGGAGCGTCATTTTTTAAGTGGCCGAAGAGATGGTAATTCAAATGCCAACAGCCTGACATGAATGGAATAGTTTGCTGGTATGCTTCACCTTCATAATTATTGTGACCTTACATGACTAAAATCATGTCTGACTTAAAGAAAAATTTAAGAAAGTTAGGTTATATTTTGTGAGACGCTTTTGGAACAGCAGAAGTTATTTTTGCTTCCTGTTAGCTCAGTGTCTCTTCCTTTTGTCACTGCCCATAAATTAACCGTCAACTATTAATAGTAACTGTCATTACTGCTAAGCCTCCACGTTGGCGACAGGCCTGCAATTAGAATCTCTGTGTACTCAGGCCCTGAAACACACAAGGCGGACGATTTAACAACCATGGATTTTAAAAAAGTCAGCTTGAAAATGGACATTGGGTGTGCGCGGACAAGGGCTCTGGTCGACTCACGTAACTAGAAGGATGGAATGCCACGGCGGATGCAGCTGCTCCACCTCCTCGACTTTGCTCTCTGACGGATCCATAGCCATAGAAGACTGAACTAAGCTCACTTTTGTGGTACCGTCAGTCCATAGTAGCTGCAGTTCCTTTTCAGAACCTTATTTGCATTTTGACAAGTCGCGACCCCAGGACGGAAATGAATGGAGCCATTGGGATTGTAACAGTCAAATTTAAGGCAATCTCGCCACCCTCCTTCTAGCTCACTGTGTCTGGATGTGCGTGCGTGTGTGTGCTTGTGTGTCTAAACCCTACGGCAATTTTTGCCCCCGATACTGCGGTGAGTTTGATAACATCAGTTATCCCCGACAGCCTGTGTCCCGGGCAGTATCATTGGAGCACAGCGTCTCCAGGGCGAATAACAAGCGAGTGAGAATGCAGTCGTCTGGAACTGAAACCCAGCTTCTCATTTGTCATCTACGCAATAGCCTATCAAGCCAACGAAGGCAGAAGTTTAGTGTTTGGTAGGGAATCGGACCTCAGGGGGAATTCTCTGGTAGATTTGCTGTTATCCGGAAGGCTATTGGATGATGACGAAGCGTTGCTGGAGATAGCTAACGGAAGAGCTCAACCTTGAGGGAAGGGTTAGTTGTCAGGGCCTGTTGGGGGTTAATAATGGGATTTGAGCGAGATCCTCCAGACTAGATCCCGCCGAATGCCGTGAGTTTTTTCATAATTTGGTCAACCAAATTAAACAAATCTGCCAAACCAATGTAATATTTTTTTTCATTTTTGGCTCTTACCCCAATGCACTAACCTCGATATTATTTTACAGAGACACCGTTACAATGGCCGTCAAATTTTTCATCGTGAGCACCGAGGCCTCCGACATATCGCCGGCCATACATCGGCATTTCCGCATTCTATGCTGGTATTTCTAACAGGCTACATTATGTGTAACCAGACTGAAATGCAGCAAAGGATACTAGCACGGCAAACCGTTTGATGATTGTGTAGTTGGTTAATTCACTCTCTGGTCTCAGTGAACGGACACCTTTTTTCTTAGAATTGAGGCAATTTTTTGCATCCCAAATGCGTGTGCGTATAGGTAGAGAAGAAGAAGAAGAAAAAGAACCAGGCATAACGATCACCAGCAACCTAGTTTGATTCATATGAGCTTTTGAACTCTTACTGGAGTCCATTGTAAGAGATAAAAGCGTAAACAAAAGACGAGCAACAGTGGCTCAATGGTTAGGGCGTTTGATTCTGATCAAAGAGGTCGCGAGTACGAGCCTCAAATGATGCACCATTTCGGACTGGGCATGGCTGGCTGATGATGGCTTATAAGTCAGAAATGGCCATTCCAGTCTCCCTTGTCTTTGTCAGTAATACTACCTGCCTACACTACCAGCTGCTACGTTTCTCAGAGGCTCTGTCAAGACCCTAGGCGGAGCGGGACCGATAAACTTGTGAACTTTCGGCAATAAAATAGAATACCGCTGGATATTAACACACCTTCGCTGAGTATCCAGCAAAACAGTACGTTTTCCAGTCAAATGCTTTATTTCAAGTTAAACTTGCACTGTTAGTTTGGTTTATTAATTTTTTGAGAAGATGCTCTATGAGGAAGTCAGTCATCTACTGTCAGATGAAATACCCCAAGTAAAACATCGGCCAGACACCAGACGAAAGACAAGGCAAATGTCAACTTACAACATACAAGACTTGCTTCGAAGCTTCTTGAAATCGATCTAATTCAACATAAATCCATATATTCCAGCATAAATATCAAACCATTAATGCATCCACTTTTAATATACGAAAAAAACATCGATTTCATCCCACGTGAAAGGAGGTTCTGGCATTGAAGCGTCCAATTTGGCAGAAAAAAATATATCCGTAAATGCAGTTCCCAAAAATATGCCAGGCCCACGAAGTAAAGGAGAAGAAGTGGATGTGATCGCTGGGACTAGATTTGTATTCGCCCGACGTTTCAAAATCCGTTGCGGCGACCTCATGAGAGGCAATAGCAGAAAGGGGTAATTGATACCCAGGGATTTGCCATATTTATAGGAAACAGATATCATGCTATTGCACATTTGACGGCTTGTGCACTAATTGCTTGATGATGGGCGTGCCGATCGTTATTCTCCATCACACGAGGTGGAATTGGGCTTCATGACTGCTCGGCCAGCTCTGCCTCTCCGGCGCTGGTGTTATATGACACGTTGGCCTTTGCGTTCCCGAATGGCGACGAATGGTAAAACGTCAGACGAATAAAATTCTTGTCCCAGCGACCCCGTCTACTTCTTGCCAGTCATCTACTGTCAGATGCAAGATCCCAATTAGAACAGCCAGCAAATACCAGAAAACAGAAGAAGAGGAGACTGTCGAAATATTACAAATATAAAATTGCTTCGAAACTTCTTTTTCGGGGAATCAGTCTAAGTCAAAGTGTTTAAGCCCAAAAGTTCATATCAATAACACAGCTGCTAGGCATAGCATTTTCCTGGTTTCATCTCACTAGGACTGGGGCTCTGGAATTCCAGTGTACAGCTTGGCAGGCAACCTATCTCCATAAACACAGTTCCTATAAATATGCACTTATTTAAACTTAATCCATTCATACGTAACTCAGCATTGGAGGACAAGTAAATTTATGCAGCTGCTATAACATTTCCAGAACAAGAACATAATACTAACGATCTTAAATTGGGACCCAAGTTGTTTCGTGGTAATGCTAGAAGCAACTGATAACCATAAGTCTTCACAATTCTGCCTCTATATTACACAGGTCCAATAAGAAGAACAGTTTATAAATGGATCTACTTTTGCGCCCAGTATAACAAATGTGTGAAACAAAATGGAGACTTTGGAGCACACTGTCGAACTCTGGTTGCTGTTAAAACTGCCGCAGGACTCCAACAGGGCTCCAACGCGTCAGATCTGGCATTGCAGTTAGTGAAGCAGGAACCCCAGAGTGCCAGACGAGCGAGCAATCATCGCGCTCAAGTTCAATGTGGAGGATGAAAGTTCACCCGCACGCCGGCCGTCAACCAATTAGCGCACAGAGGGGGGAAATATCCTCGATAGGGGCAGGAGCCATTTATTATCATAAATATGCAGTGGCGTCGAGACTGCATCCTATAAATATTTCTACATAAATTCCATGTCTGAATCCTTCAAATATACATTTGCGCCAAATACTGCAGGCCCTATCTATGAAGTACCCGTTGCTGATATAGTCTCTAATGCTGGATCCCTGGCAGTTTTCAAAACCTCAGGCGAATAAAACGTTTGTCTTAGTGATCACTTTTGCTTCTTTTGAACTTTTGTTTACTTGCGGAACTCCTACATCGTGATGTCTAGACCGAAATCCAGAACACCGAAAGCACAAATAGTGATAAAAACGCCTAGCAATAGTAAAGAACGAAGGACAAGACTTCTAATTTACAGAAAACGGTTTGAAATTCCCTCTGCCAGCACATGTTAACTAAAAATGTCTTCAATCCTATGTCCTTTTCAAAAGGTCTTCAGCATGAGCATGACCAAGAAGAAATGGACAAATATTCACTGAGCGATAAGCTTTGTATTGTACTATGATAAGCTTTCAAAATTGCTCTTCGCATGAAGCTTAAACATAGCAGACATCGCGGAGACGCAGTCAAGGGACCTGCAGTTCGAACCCAAATACGACTATCCCTCATACTTCTGAGCCGGTGCGCGACTGCCCATGAGAAATATATATTGAGCCGTAAGACACGACCGAACGAGTACCGTCCTATAACCTGCGGTTCGACGACGCGTTCTCTGCTCATTGAGTCCTAGTAAATCTAAAACCCTGATAACAAACAAAGATTGAGCTTCAAAGTACGCTTGAAGGTGTACTTCTCATAAGCTTATCAATGTACGCTGCTATTACGTACATTTCTGATGGCAACCATAGTAAAGACGGGTTCCTGGACAACGCCTAAAACACAGTGCCTAACCAGGTCCCGCATACCTGCGATTGGCTACTGCTGGCTGACGAGGTCTAGTAAGGCAGACATCCGGTGCCGCACATCCCGGTGCTAGCTTGCACTTTTCGCGCCCAAGGTTAACAACAAGTAGGACAAGTAAACAAAAAGAATGTCAAACAAGACAAAGGTCACGAGACTAGCAGGACTTATCGACATCGTATAATTTCGCGACCTCTTAGTCAACTGGAAACGGTCATTGCCTGCTAATAAGGTAAATTAACTGTCCAATCAAGTATCGACCTAGAAGGTTGAAAATTGATAGGTAAATAGAGTAGGAGCCAGTAGTCTTAGATGTGGATGCTTTGTGAGGGCACAAAGGCAGTTGACAACGCGATTAGCAGGGCATATGCCGAAGTGGTTACTCAGGGCGGAAAATAGAATACCCGAGAGTTTGATCACGAAGCACCTAGTGGTCACTGACCATACGGTCGACCAAAGGACTACATTTTAGGTCGGACGATGACCCGGCGTCGCATACGCTTTGCGTAGGCCGCTGAACTACGGAGAAACCCAAAACTTCGTAAGCAGATGAACCACGTAATCAACCTCGCATTGCCTTGGTAATGATCGATAAACTCATTCCCTGTCACGCCTTATCCCTCCGCCTTATGACCGACTGCTGCCCTGTCCGTTACCCCGTTCCCCCCTTTACTCACTTTGCACAGGCTTTAGTTGTAAAAAGAATTGCCCTGCTGTTATAACTACCTCCTCCCCTACTCTACCCCCTCGCCTTGAACACACATCTAAGGCTGGTAGCTCCTTTTCTATTTACCTATCGAGTTTCAACGTTCAAGGTCAATACATGATTGGACAATTGAGTTATCTTATTAACAGGCAATGACTGTTTGCAGTTGAATAATAAGTTGCGAAATTATGTGGCGTCAATAAATTCTGCTAGTTTCATGATCTTTGCCTTGTTCCAATTTCTTCAGGAAAAACAATGTCCTTCCAATGGCCACTTAAGCTGAATTAGAAGGGCATTCATGAGACGTAGCACTTCATTTTTAGCAAACCCATGTACTGTCACACAGGGTTCCCTGGACTGAAAGCAGGTGAGGGAGAGAGAGATGTTACTAATACTCTTATTTGTCTTAGAACCCACCCTGGGGCATGACTACGTGGCTTCACATTTACAGCCCTCCGAACCAACTTTGGGCCATTGGCAGCTCGATTGAACCACGTAGAAAGAGAAGCGAGTATAGATACAAATACACCACCACCACCACCACCACCACCGCCACCACCACCACCACCATCACCACCAATAACAATGAGGAGGAGGATGACCAGGAGGACAATTGCTAGTGTTTATCATCGTCTTCATCATCCAGACCGGAAGCAGCTCAGATCTGTCGCTAAGTTCAGCTGAACACAACGCTCTGTCTACTGCGCCATGATAAATATTTGGTCTGTCGGCAGCAATCGGCGAAATTCAAAGGCCGCTATGTAAGGCGCTGATGCGAAGTCTACTCTGTTATCTATTAACCTCTGCTGCGGCATGATCTGTAGTCTGATAAAATGTACTATGCATTAACGCAAAGTAAGGCATTGTGGGGTCGGCGTCCGACCAATAAAGAAGCGACCTTATTGACGTCAAACGCGCACTATAATCCCGGTCTGTGTTTATGATAAAAGAAAACAATCTAAGCAGAAATTAATTAAGTGTTCCTACGCTGCGTCCTAGGCAAAAAGTGTGCTCGCCAGGCTCAGACATTGGATTGGTGGGTAAAATCTAGATTAATTGCCAACCTTAGACACTTCTAGCCCCAGAATTCTGTCTCACGTGACAAGTGTTATACGTTTCGTTTATTAAATAGTAAATTAGTTCAATTTTAGTCTTATTTTGCTAGGTAGTAGTTATGTTAGTATATTTATCTAACGTTGGCGACATCTAAGTATATTCAAAAGTTCACAACAACTACAATTAAACTATAATACTAAATACATAATTTAATACTCAATTAACATGATTAAAACTAAAGGTAACTACAAGACTAGTGGCAACGGGTAGCTAAGGTTAGCCAAAAATTTAACTTTTTTCCCACTCAGGCATGGTAAAGCGAAAATAGAGAAAGAAAAAGAGGCCACCTCTAAAAAAACTCCACGGGACGCCAGCGTCTTCCACATTATAATGACTTTGACGCAATGAAAGTCATGACTGAGGAAGCGGCCAAATAACGAAAGGAAACTCGGTTCTTCTTATCGGTACTGTTTGTAGGTGTGTGGAATGACTGGCAAGCGGACTGAGAGCCAGGCTGTGAGGACTACCGCTGAATGTGGCTGCCCGCCCTCCCTCGCATGAAGTCTGAGTTGCTCTCTTTTGGCTGTGTAGCACGCGTAGGCGGGCTGGTTGTCCTTCGTCAGCCACTGTGCTTAAGTTCGGATGCTCTTCTGCCTCCAGACGTGGGCGCGAGTGCGGTAGATGCATCGCAAGTCAGCTACAATCTTCATTCATTCCTGCACAATATACTGTAGGGTACATGGAGGACACTGTCATTCAAGAAGGGTGTGCGCAGGAAGGCAGGTAGCGCAGAAGGAGGAGTGAATTTGGCTTAGAAAGGTGCGATTGTGTAAGCGACAACTAAGTCAGCAACCCTATGACGCATTATATCACGTGATTGCACTTCTCCGCCAGCCTCTGAGATAGCCAACCACAGTTGCCGCAAAATGCGCCCACACTCAACCTCTTGCATCTCGCGACCGCTAGCAAGCGCGCATTTTAAGTCCATTCGGCAAAACGCCTTCAAGGCAGACTTACAAAAAGACCAATCTGTAGACGATTTGCTGACTGCCTGACTCACATACTTCGGACACTGCCCCGCTCGAGTGCAGATGCACGCTCATTGGACAATCAATTTTCTCTCACCTATGCTCCCCCCCCGCTGTAGAGGATACGCGTGGCGTCTCGCTTTTTCTCTTACCATAAGGAACCGGGCCTGAAGATAAGAGTGACTAGGGTTTTACCTATTAATTTAACCTAATGCAACTGGGTGACCCACTGATCCAAACGGGGCTGGTTCATCCACACGCGAGCACACACCCACACCGATAAAATTGTGGATTTTTATTTGAAGCCTGCGTCCCCTTATGGTAATTCGGTCATACTGCTTGATTGGCTCAGGCAGGCAGAGCCAATCTGTTTCTTGAAAATGTCGATGGTCCTTAAAAGTGGGGGTCAGGTCAGCTAGGGGATGACATTGCACATATCCTTCGGTAAAGCTACGTAAAGCTACCCGCTCTCGCCGCAAGCCGCAAATGCTATCGGGACAACACACCCATCTAATTGGCAATGAATCCAACAAACGGACACTTGTGACGACATAGGCGGTCACGAGACGGCTAACTAACCCTATTTTATACGCGCAGAAGGTGTTTGTACAGGCACTAAAACTCCCTTGGCCAAAGACCAATTCATTGTGCGTTCACGCGCTTCGTACTACGCCACAAAACGACAAGGAGACAGTGATGGGGCGCATCCCCACACCGCCACGAGACCGTGACACCTTACGTCCTGACACATCCCAACAAGACGCGAGACAGGAACGACGGAGCGAAATGAACTAATTGTTGGAGCCTCCTCTCTCCTTTTTAGTCTCACATTATTACTAGATGCTGACCTTTTAATCCCTTAACACCTCTCCCTCTAATTACTACGGATTAGCTACTTAAGCTTCTGTTAATTCTAGCTTCCCCTATATTATTGTGCTGGCCTGAGGATCAATAATAGAAAACGTTCGTTCGCCTAACTTGAGTTCTAGAATGAATATAAGGAAGGTGGGCGCTTTCCTGTCCTTCACTCAGTCCCACCTATAACACTCCCTCTTTCCACCTATTACCATAGGTCTCATAGCAGAGACTGAAATGTCTGAGTGGGATCGCACGTTGTGTCGTTGGCAGCTACCTCTACGACATCACTGCTAGTTGCCAAACATTTTATATTTGCATGCCTGCCTGTCTGACACTTAAACTGATACGCCCGCCATGTGTGTGTCGTCGGCGATGGGATTTAGTTATCATTAGAATGAATGAACCACATCGCCCTGTACTTAAACCAGCTTCCGCTCCTAGCGATGCCGATGATGATGGTGATGATACTGATGTTGCCAAACCCACGCGGTGCATTTGTTTTGCGTGCGTGCGTGTGTGCGTGCGTGCGTGTGTGCCGGCGCAAAGTTAGCAAACGTCTTTATCTGGGTTACGCATGTGTGTGTGTGTGTTTGCGTGTGGTTGCAGTACTGGGTCCCGCTAAAAACGAATTGCACCATCGTACTGGACCCTAGATTGTGCAACACATACGAACACACCACTAGCAGCACACTCTACCTCCTCGCCACTTAGCATGGATTAGACTTGTCACAGGTATGCGCGCGCAAGCGCGGGGAAAGCGGGACCGGCAGTGTGGATGCAAAAACGTATATTGGCCGGCCTGCTGTCTACCCACAAGCCTCTCAGGCGAAAAAAACTTAAGCGGGCCTTTTACAGCGTGCTCCCAAAACAAGCCGCGCAATAGACGCACTGAACCAACGCGGGAGCCGGAGCTAGACGTGGCTCGGCTCGCGGTCCTCTAGCCGAAGATGCGAGGAGGCGTTGGTGGTTCGCCTGGGTGCAAGCTCACGCCGCTCCAGTCAGCCGTGGCGGCTCAGGCGGCGCCTCTCACCTGCACCTGATTCCGTCTCCGACACAAAAGTGACCAGAGGGAGTGCCGTAGATGCGTCGCAAGTCTATTAGCACCTAAAACTACTCCAAAGTGCGTAAGTCACCGACCCTGCACCCACAAGCCTGCGTGGAGCACATGCTGGACATCGTCTGAATCGACGGTCGGACAGCTATCCCCTATAGCAAGTCAGGTCAGTGAACCACCGGTAAAGCCCATTTCCGAGTCCTATGTACGTGCTAACGAGGGGCTGGCTAAAAGACGTGCTTTTTTTCTGTAGGCAAATGTGTTGATGGTGCTGCTCTCTTCCACAAGGTACGTTTATTAGACATCACTCTTTGTGCAGGCACTAAGGTTTCCGTGGCCGAAGACAAACACAAGGTGCGTCTTCACGCTTCGCGCTTCGCCACGAGTAGTCGACGAGACGGAGACAGCGCATGTTCCCAGGCCGCGGGACGGAGACGAAGCAGTTGCCTAGGCCATCGCGATCGTGTGACACCGTACGTCCTGACACCTCCTAACAAGACGTGAACAGGGCGCAATAAACTAACTGTCGGCCTATCCCCTATCTCTGGTTCCTTATTATGACTGGAATCTGACCATTTGACCCCTTAACACATCTCCCACCAATTACCACCGATTGATTGATTAAAATTTTGTTAAAATGGCCCGATAGTGCCCAAATAGACACAACCATCGACTCTACATCATATCTATATAATCTCTATATCATATCTCTAGAGTTGATATAGGGATTATATGGAGACGACATAGAGTCGACGATTGTGTCCATTTGGACACAATTGGAGCATTTTAATTATGGCATACAAATATTCGGTTACTTAGCTAAGCTGTTTGGTGATGCGCGGGTTCAAATCCCGCCAAACGCCTAGAGTTTTTCACACTTGGGTCAACTCAAACTAAATTAAACTGTTGATGCTAAATAATCCTAACTGCAAACGTGCATGTGAAAGGCGAACAGCCAGCAATTTGTCTCGCAACCGTTTTGGATGACCAAAGGAAGAATCATCTGAGTGTGTGTCCCGAATGGAAATATAATTTGTTTCTTGTTGACTTCGAGGAATTTGTCCAGGGTGAACTTGTTTCTCATAAAGAAGCAACTTAAGTATCTGCAATTGCGTGAGAAATAAACACTCTGAATTATGTGGGGTAGGTAATTCATCAAGAAAACGTACCGGCCCCAGGTAGCGTCCAAAATCAACCCGTTTTTGGAGAGAAAAGATAAGATAACGATTGTTCACCTCCCTCATGTATCCCACCTCGCTCTCGGCGACTTCTTCGTATTCTGTAAATATTCCCATGTTTAATTTGAAAAGTCAGTTTTGCAAACATGTTTTCGGCAAATCTTCATCAGGCCAGTAGCTTTGCAAAACAATTAAAGTGTAAACGTGTAGAAAAATCAATAATTTTCTGACGTGGGCGCCGATTGGCCACTGCGGACTATGTCAGTCTGCGCCAGTAGGCGAAATCGGCGTGTTGGGTTAGGTTGTGGGCATTTTTCAGGGGTTAGGTGCATGGAGTGATCACTGTCATTTGTATTGAGCGAGCGACTGTCACTGGCCTGATAAAGATTTGGCGAAAAGATGTTTATCAAAACTGATTCTTCGTATTCTTACGAATGAAGACAAACCAGAGGAGAAAGTGTTTTCATAACATAGAAGAGGAGTTTACGCAAACTCGATGGAGGCTTTTAAAATCGCTAGTTCTGGAGAATCTTAAAAATGGGGACATACGGGGAAAGCGAAAAATGTGACTTCCCGGCGGGTACTTCAACTGAAAACTCTGCGTTTTTAGTTGGCCAAGTAGCCTACATGAGTAGCCGGTGCAGTGGAGAGAATTATTCTTTGAGGTAATTCACTCCTCACCCACCGACGATCGTGGTAATTGTGCGATGAAAAAAAAATTGCAAAAAGTAGGACGTAAATGATGGTTTTTTATTTCGAAATATGTCATTCATGATGACATTGTTCCGAATGCCACCACCACAGCCAACCCAACATTACAGGCTGCAAGGGCGATGAGACAACTACATGAGGCAACGAAAAAGACGACCCAAAATTTGGCTGCTGTAAACACGCCCGCTTACACAACCTGCTTCAAACTGAACCGTTTTTCTTGGTGGAAATTGGCATTAAAAGAATTTGGCGCGTCCCTTTCTCCTTCCTCGTTATTCAAAAGAACAGAAAAAACAACATCGCGAAGGGAAAGTATTGAATAGATTCGGAAAAAATCATGTTTGGAAACAGTTAGCGGGCATTAGTTTAGTTTAATTTAAAGCAAATGTTTCAAGCAGTGGAGAACCGATTAGCGCAAGATTTTATCTGAATTTTTGCGTAACTCTCATACTACCGAAGCGCAGCACTTCTGCTATTTAACTAACTCACTTTTCGACTCTAAAATTTCTGAACAAGGCGAAGATCACGGGATTAGCAAAATTAATTGACGTCGTATAATTTCGAGACATTTTATCCAACTGAAAACGGCCATGGCCTATTAATAAAAAAGAGTAAACTGTCCAATTATGTGTTGACATAGAGGGGGGAAACTTTATACGTTAAAGCTATGCCTAAGAGTTTAATCAGGAAGCATCTATGGGACACCGGCCATGCGGTCGAACAAACGACTGCATTTAGGGTCGTACTTCGGACGACGAATGGGCGTCTCCTACGATTTGCGGAGGCCGCCGCAGTACAGAGAAAGAAACCAGAACTCTCTAACCGGCTCTATCGCGTTGTTGTGGTAGCGATCGATAAACCCATTCCCTCTCACGCCTCCTCATTCCCCTTAGGACTGTTTGCTACTCCATCTCCTCTTCCCCACCCCTTTTAACCATTTTTCACAGGCTTTCATGAACTAACATGAACTGCCATGCTGCAACAACTACCTCACCCTTCATCTACCCCTCACCATGCGCCCACACCTAAGACTACTAACTTTCACTCTATTTACCTATCAAGTTTCACCCCTCTAGGTCGACACATAATTGGACAGTTAAATTATCTCATTAATAGGCAGTGACCTTTGCAGTTGAATAAGAGGTCACGAAATGATATGACGCCAATCAATTCTGCCAATCTCACGATCTTCGCCTTGTTCAAATTACTTCTGGGAAAACAATGCTTCCATTTTCCCTTAAAGTCTCTGCTTCCTCTGCACAAAGCAAACGTTTATTTTCTTTGACTTCCCAACAATCCACCTGCCCGCTAAAGACTAGGTCACAGCGAAACAACTAGGCAAGCTAAAGCCTGTATAAATTATTGGCGTGACGCAATCAAGCCCAGCTCGCGGTGTCTCTTTAGAGGGGAAAAAGAGAAAGAAACGATGGAAAGCAAAAAAGAATTCCGAATAAGCACTGATCCGACGGCGGCCACAAGCAAGAGCATTCACACTTCGTGAAATATCCTGCTCCAGACCTAGGCGAACGTAAAGACACCTCCCTGTAATTAATACCTTGTCACGCCCTTAAATGAGGATTGTTGATGATGTCAGATAAGGGGGGTGCGTCTTGCACAGAAAAACGCTTTTTGGATAAAATTTCTCCCCCCCCCCACCACCCACCCGCCACCGAATCTATATGTAAGTCCTTTGAGCAGTTTCGGTGACTTTGAATGCAGCCCGAGCCAAGGCCAACGCTATTATGTTTGAAAAAAGCGATAAAAGATTACGTCGAGGACAGAATTATGCTGAAACTTTGTGCTGCAAGCTCTTTTCGTTAGAGAGGAGCACCTTATGGCTGGCAGGCACTGCGAAATGTCGGCCCGTCAAATCAAGACACCTCGCGGCGGGGGCTAAAACATAGCAGTTTGGCAAGGAACATAAGCGATCAACCTTTCGCAATGCATTACTGGCACAAAGTTAAGATGATACTGCTGTGCGCTTTCACGAAATGCAAACTGGGAACAAGTTAATTTGACATGGAATAAAAAAATACTCATTTGGTACCCTCTCACATAAGGGCAGAGGCCGATGATAGCGTCTGTTGGCTGTGGCAGAAGCAGACGCCATCAGGCTACGCCGACCCGCCCTGTGCGCCCAGAAGAACTTCGTTGCAGCACCGCAGTTTCTATGACCGAAAGCTGCTAGTCCAACAGCCCGTAGCTTATTACCTCTCACCCCCAAACGCTGATCAGATATTTTGACCCCAATCCCTCCCACGTCCGCTGACAACCGCAGTATTTTTGCTACCAATCCGCCTAATTTATTTAGTTAATTACCATATAAATGTAAAGGCCTGAAGAGAATTTATCGATAACAAACCTATGTTCGCCAATTTATCTGATGAAATTTTAACTGGGAATTTTCACATATTTGAATTTTGTTCAATGAACGCATCTTGCAAGCGCAAGCAACCAACTTGCACCCAACATGCTGTGGAGCGCGAAGGTCGAGTTGTCCCCTACTTAACGAATCCTGCGCGCTACAAAAAAGGAAAAATAGTTGCCAGCTGCGAATCGCCGACTGCGGTAGTTGAACCTATTGCCAATAAGTAGATGATTCGCTCGATCTCCAAATTTTGATACGTGATCAGGTCGAATGGCATGTCTTTTGCATACAAGAGTTTTGTCAGCAGACTATTTTTCAGGCGACAAAAAGCGATCTACTCATGAGGCATACATAGGCCCCAATAATTAGGAACAAATTGCTTCTGCGGGCCGCGGCCTATTGGACAAACCGCCCTAGACAAACTAGGTGACTCGCTCTGGATAGAGCATGCCATACGAGTTTCCAATTTTCATTGTCAGTGGTAATAACTCCCCCCAACCCTTGCGAAACATCAAAATTCGGAGGAAAATATGCGCACTAGGAGACTGTTTCGTTTTACCTAGTATTTAAATCACATTATTGCAAATATTTCTATTCGTAAACTACATATGGATATTTAAAAATGCCTAATGAACTAAAGTATATTTAATTTAAAGATAGCAATAGCAAGATTTATGAACTTGTGCTTGCATCGATTTTTCTATATGAATTCAATTAGGCAGAAGGACATTACCAGCAAAGACAGGGGACACTAGGAAGGCCTTTTCTGCCTTGTTAGGCGTCATCAGCTAGTGATACCCAATCCCAGTATGACCGCTGAAATTGCTGCCACACCGAGATTTAAACTCGCAATCTCTCCCGTCAGGCTGAACGTCCTAACGGTGGAGCTACGAGCTCACGGTCCAGTTGGTACTAGATCGGGAATATACAGTGGCATAGACGCGTCCACCGATCTGTCAGAAGACCTACTCGTCTCCCATATTGCCTTTAGAGCTCTCTCTCAAGCCTCTACCGCGAGGCGGCTAGGATATAGGCAGAAGGACAGAAGATATTGCGAGTTCAAATCTCGTTGTGGCAGCAATTTCAATGGCCATACTGGGTTTGGGTGTCACTAGCCGATGATTCCTAACAAGGCAGAAAAGGCCTTCCTAGTGTCGCTTGTGTTTGCTGGTAATGCCCTTCTGCCTATACCCTAGTCGCCTCGCGTTGGAGGCTCGAGAGAGAGAGGTCTAGAAAGGCAATATGGGGGGACGAGTGGGTCCTCTGACAGATCGGTGTACACGTCTATGCCAATTAATTCAATTAGCATTTTCTCTTACAAGATTCATATTACGCAATGAGAGGCAGCAACTGAAGAGCTCTCTCGAAATGTCATGGATCCAATAAATCTAGCTTTTATTGCTATCTTTAAATTTGCACGTGGGAAACGTTGCTTTAAATTGTATTATCTTTATTGCTTTGGCTCTTGAGGTGGTCTTATGCACTTATTTACAAAGGAAGTATGGTGTGCGATCCAGTTTGGGATCTACAAATGGCGATTCCGAGGCCCATATCCGTTAACAGAACTTATCGACTTGCGGATAGCAATGCCTTGTTCCTAACCCTAATACACAGGAGCCTTGGGTGACGAGCAGTTCCATCTACGAGAATTTCAGTTAACGAGCGAGACATTAGCTAAATATATATTTTTTTCGATTGAGGAGCTTCCGCTGAGTTACTAAGTTGGCAGTGCGTAGGTGTGTCCGTGTCCACCGTACAGTCTTGCTCCCATGGCGTGGCTCTGCGGTCGCCTGCAGCCAGTCAGTGAACTGATGCAGCTTGATTGGCTGAGTTTCGCACGTTTCACACGACAAGGTAGGTGCCGGAACGGATTAAACGCGTTAACCGAGGTTTTTTGTACTAAAATCGTACAAATGCAAATATATTCCTCCCGAAACTAACTCAGAGATTCCTAATGAACTATTATATATTTTATTTTGACATTTTTGATGACCTTTTAAACTTATTTACAGGTAAATTGCGAATATGCAGTCCAGGTTGTGGCTGGCATTGCCTACTGACAGCTAATAAGCCATAAATGGCGATTACAAGGCCCATATATGTCAACAGAACTTATTCACTTACGGGTTCTATTGCCTTGCCCCCAGCAGAAATACTAGAAAAATTTCCAGTCACATCCCATCGAATTATACAACAGTACGACTTAATTGTGAGAGTTAAGTCTTATCCGGGGAGTCGTCGAACTCCCTGAATTCGCAGGTGAAGTTTTATTGACTTGCGGGAAATTGAGTTACCTTTGTGTGCCAAATAAAATTACGGAGACTTAGTTGCGGGCGTTCCATGGCTGATTTCGTGAATTCGACAGCATTTACTGCCAACTTATATCTGTGACTTCTGGGTAAAATATACAAAAATAGTCATCCATCGGATTAGACTCCAGTTTTTTAAACATTTCCCGGTACCAGTGCACCTAATGCGAAGTAACGTGCGCTGTGCTCTTTTAGCCCCGCTTTTAAAAATTGAATTACCTATGACAGTAGGCGCCATAGCTATAAATATACCCGCGCGCAGGCCCTGGATTTCATTAATATGTTCTGCACTTCAGGTAGAACCCGATAAAATGACACTCCGTACAAGTAACCAGCAAATTCGTTATACTTTGATTACGTTTAAGAAAAAGTCTATGTTTTTAAAGATTCAACAAGACTGCCTAGCGTCCACACGTCTAAATGGTATACTTCATTGAAAAATGTTTGCCAGAATTTACTCCCATGATTTTAGCATATTATCTTGCTTAAAACAGATGTATCCTACCTCGTAGCCGGTTTAAAATTGTACCTTGCGAACGTAGGGGATTGGACCAGTCGGCAACCCACAAGAGGCTAAAACCACAGTTGTCAGTGATAGAATAAAGGGTTAAGATATCGTTCGGATGGCAATCAACTGAAAATTTCAACGCAGCCAAACAATCCACTTCTTCCTGGATCATCGATTCTTAACTAGTCGCGTAAAAATTGGAATTATTCAGACGGTCGTTACCATGCTCCTCGTGAAAGCAAGGAGAAATACCAGCTACTAGAAACAGACTTTGCAGAGACGAAATAAATGCGATGGTGTCTTTTAACGTCCTATGTTTAAATTAATGCACACAACACTCATTTTATTGCGCTTGACGGCCGACATCACCGATTATTATTGCCTGCGCACCTGCTACGACACGTCTACCAGAAAATGTGGACAATTTCGCGCGCCACTGGCTACAGCAATTGGTTGACGTCAGAGGGCTTGGCACTGGCTGTTTCTACCGCGCTTCTTCTCGCGTGGCTCTTATCATTGGACGTTTCAAGGTCACGAAAGCCACTGAATGCTGTTGCAGCTGAGAGCCAGCTCTGTTGCAAACTGACTCACCAGCCTCCCTAGAGGATTGCGTCCCTTTTCTATTATTAGGGTTTTTAACTGTGGACTGTCCGTGGCTCGTTTACAAAACAGGTGATGCAGGTGAGAATGGGAGAAAGGATACCTGAAGCAACCGTCCAAGTGACTGTCCTGATTCTGATGACCCTTTTACATAGCACGTTATGGTTGGAGTTTAATTAAGAGTAAAAAATACATTTTCATTGCGGTTGTCAATGAACAAAAGGAAACGATTTTTTACTGTTTTCACTCTCAAAAAACATCGTCATTGTAATGCCTAATTGTGTCATTATTGACAGCAAACCTAAAGCCTACTGAAATGCCAGAATACGTAGTTATACATAGGTACGACATTGGCGGAAAAGACAACGAAGATTTAAATAGCCATTTCTAGCTAATTAGCCGTCATCAGCCAGTCGTGCCCAACCCCAAGTGATGCCTCGTCCGAGACTCTAACCAGCGATATTTTGATCACAAGCCTAGCGCTGTAACCACTGAGCCACGGGATTTTCGGCTTGCAGGTTTAGATCGGGAGATATTGACATTCGTTGATTAACGTTCACCGATCGCTAACTGAACTCACTCGTCCCACTCTGCCTTGGGGCTCATTCTAAAGCCCCGCCAGCAGCCTGGACGCAACGACCCCTTCCCCACTCCCGCCCAACCCCCGTGGCGTATTCACATCCGCCTGTCACGTCGGGTGTCATTCGGGGCGACAGCGACATGATCGCTGAATCCTCACGCGCACGGAAGAATGAGACGCCCAAACAATGGAAGCAGTCAGACGCTCGGACAGTAGTGAAACACCCACAAGCGCATGCGAGGGCACACGCTCAGACAGTAGGGAAACAAACGCACGTGCATGCCAGTGCCACACGCGCGTCAAAGGCGCAGAAGGGTTTTTGAGGTGACCTTTTCGACCAATGATAACGGAGGCACACACGACAGACAGACAACTCAATTTTATTAAGTATACAGACGGCTGTTTGGACGTTTGCTTTTGAGAGTCACTGACGACCAACGAGTTGTGTGTTGTCTTGCCTCAACAAAGTTGAATTTGTTTTCCTGCATTTAGTGCTCTAATTTACTAGGGTCTTTCGCGAGGTCAACGGAATATGTGTGGAATTTCAATCAAATTCGCCGCTTTCTTAGAACATCCTTATTAGTTTTACCAACTTCAAGTTATGTTTTTTAAACTTTTATGACGAATAGTCAACGCACTCAAATAATTGCACCAGTATACATTTGTTTCAATTCAGCTTGGGAAGTATGCGTAAATATAATTCATGCGAACCTCTTTTCTGAGAGTCTTCTCCCACTGCTGATGTTAAGGAATTTCAGTTTCTCTGAAGGAAGACCACAAACACTTTGTTTCCAGATGGACGGACTATATGGTACCTTCACTAAAGTGGGTGATCTGTAGGTCGGATATGCAAATCAGATTAGAAGACACGTATGGGAGATTGCGTGTTGTTTATAAGAAATTGTGACCGCCGAGTTGGAAAACTCAGCAACGACAAAAAACCCTGAAAGCTGGCTGTGGATATGAGGCAGTAATACGGGACCAAGACGGGTTTAGAAGCGGAAGACAGGTCTAGAGACCTGAACAAGTTTTATGCTTCCTTCAGACTACATCTCCGCAGTGAGATAACCTATGCGCCCAAGTTATTTAATGCCCGTACGGGCAGCTGGTCGAAGACAAAACCCTGGCAGCAGCATTAACGCTAGTCTGCTGCTGCCCCGCGAATGGAGACAGCCCAGGGTATCTTTTCCTGCTCACTATGGCTTTTTCTCCTTCCGTCGCCTTTTTCCCGCCCCACCCCGCCCCCAGCCTGTCTGCCAAGCAAACCCTATTTTTAGCAGCAAAAGGCGATGATGGTAACAGGACACACAGCGATAACAGTACGATGGCGATGGAGGTGGCGACAGCTGCTGCAGAGACATTGTTGGGGAGTTTGGTGAGGGTTCGTCGGCAGGCCTAGCGCG